>CAJQUW010012535.1:0-28317 GCA_907163375.1 Prostheceraeus crozeri | reverse complement strand
TCCCAAGAATGAAGGTGAAACCGGTCGGGGAATAACTTGACTTTTCCTTGAGTTCTCCTTTTTTTATTAACTACACCATTTGATACTTTTTTACTTTTATATTTATATATATATATATATATTATATAATATATATATATATATAAATAAATATATAGATAGGAAAAAAATGTATTAAAGGCAAATGTTGAAATATTATAAATAAAATTAAAAAGTCCCAACACTACGAATCCCAAATTAAAAAATGAACCACCTTATGAGTGTGCTGCATGCTTTTCGTTGGACTTTAGTCAACTTGTCAAAGCACTAAAATGAATGTTTATTGAAATCATGGAGTATTACAAATTCAAAAGCACACAAAATACCCAAGGACATAGGCACAAATCATTTAACTCAAGAGGATTTCAATGTAAGGATGAAATAACTTAATAAAATGAATTTCTTTAGCCTCTTCTCTGTACTCGAGACAATCTCAGTGCTAAAAGAAAAAAATGGCCATAGCACGAAACCTTTGCCACAGTTATTGAAGTGGCGGCTTACTTTTAAGATGGAATATCCTTCTCATTAACGAACTTGTATGTGTCTATGAACTGTCATTCGGGTTTTGAAAATGATCAACGCTGTTTGTCCCTCATAAAACTGATTGCATTTATTGCAGGGTGAGCTTGTAAAGTATGTTGGAAGAATAACAATTCATGTTTTGTTTTTATTTCAAATGTTATCCCGTGCTAAAATTCATTTGGGGGTTTTTCCACATTCTATAATTTCACAAGCAATTTACATCGGTTTCTCCCCACATTTTCTTGAACGCCATGTTAATGCGTTGTTTCGATTTTGCTGAACCTTAGAATGAGATAAAATCTAAGATCTAAGATCACGCAATCGAACAACGATAAAATGGCTTGTTGGTTCAAACATATGTGGGCGGAGAGTAATGGGCAAAAGAACCGTTTCCAGTCTTCAACCATTTTTCAATTTTTTTTTTTGCACCCTTTAAAAACGACTAAATTTATCCAATTTTATGTCATTATTTCAGGTTTTTAAGAACACTAAATTCATGAATTTAGACCGTGTACAGACACCATAAAATTCAAAAAAATAAGTATCTTTAAAAAACGACATAAATTCATGAATTTTGTCCCTTTTTCAAGGTTTTTTAAAACCTAAATTCATAAATTTTAGTCCATTTAAAAAGTATCATTATTTCTTGACAAAAAATAGTATTTTTTTAAAACCGACTAATATTCCAAGAATTTTGGTCATTACTTTCAGGTTATGAAGAACCTAAATTCATAAATTTAGGCGTTTTTGAACAAATACCCAATTTTTCAAAATTTTTCAAAATCTCAAATTTGAGATTATGGACATTTCACCCCCCTTACAATCATGGACCGTTCCAGGACCACCGAAAAATCATATAAGTTGAGAATTTCAAATTTGACGATTATGAAATTTTTACACCCCTTCCTGTAAAATCATGACCGTTCCAGGACACCGAAAATCATAAAAGTTAAGAATCTCAAATTTTGTGATTATGAAAGTTACCACCCCCTTAAAATCATGACCGTTCGCTGGACACCGAAAAAATCAGAAAAGTCAAGAAACTCAAAAATTTGAGAAATTACAATTTGTCACCCCCCTTAAAATCATGACCGTTCCAGGACACAACATCAGAAAGAATTGGTATTTTTTAAAAACGTCTCTCTTTAAATCCATTTTTCAGGTTTTTAAAATCATGAGATAACTAAAATTATGCCGGCCAATTGATCTGAGTGATCTGATGTCTATTCCATTGTCTTTGTTGATCCGTGTCTATATAAATATATCATGCCATGAAGAACACAATCTGTTTGGTTGGACAACACAATTAATGGGACTTTTACGGGAGCAAGCAGCGTGATCTTCTTTCTCTCCTCTCGATCCTGTCTGGGTACAGGAATATTGTATTCCACAATGGCATGCATTCTTTTAAAAAACAATTGTTTATGTCTTTTAATGAGGAATAATTCCCGTATGCTTTTAATAGAATGACCTTGAAACGCTAATTGAAAATTCTTACGAACCAGAAAACCAGTTTTGGTAAGATCACAACACAATGTGGTCAGAATGTTTTTGTTCGAACCAAGCCGTTAAACCGTGTATATAAATCTATAACGGTCAATGCCGTACTTAAACCCTCCTTCATTCGGCAAATGAATAAGATCAGGCCTCCAAATATCATCTTTATTAAACTACTTTTACTTTCAATAAATATTATAGGCCCTTCTATATGCCGTGTGGATTTCGGAACGCGTAGGTTCGGAGCGTTGCTCTTCAGACAGCTTTGCTGTCGTTTCCATTTAAACCCTGGACCAAATTAAATATTTGAGCTTGATAAAGCGATTCTTAACATTCTTTTCAATTCTTCTTCTAAATGAAGGATTTTGAATTACTATCTAAATCTTGAATCATCTTGCTTATCAGCTACATCGTCGAGAACTTAGGTCATGATTTCGATAAGCTAAATCATGTCTGAAAAAGCTGCTTCATTCTACTCTGTTTATAGGTTCTTCACCTGCGTTATATGGATTATTATTCTCATCTAAGTCTTATATCTACATCGAGTTCCTGGAACGGTATATGAATGACCAGGAAGATGTCTTTATCCTGTTTGAATATGTTTACTCCAAATAAATCCAGGAAAGTTTTTCGTAATGTTTTTGTATATCACCTCCGGAATGCAGCCGACCGCTGTGCAGCGATCGAGTGTGGCTGACAATTTGAGGTTTTTATGTACTTTTTTTTTTCGTTTAAGAGAATAATATCAATAAATCTAAATTTAGCAATTTTTAATTTAATTAAATTTTCGGAATTTGTCAGGAACTTTCATTTCTAAAAAGATTATCAAATATAAAAGTTTTACCGAATCATTACTAACAAAGGTCCTGCGTGTAGACGGGGGGCGCGACGACTTAGATATATTCCAGAACCATCTTTAGGTTCTTTTAATTTTCAATTAAATCCACTCAATCATTGTGAAGAATATTTTTAAGAACTCGTTTTTCCATTCTTCAACGAAATTTTAATTTTACTAATGAAATTATCTACTAACTACTTCTCCTTTAGCAGACTTTCTCTAACTCTCTATTATGACGCCTTTTGGTTCTTCTAATGCTGCCTTCTCTGATTTATTTTTATTTACTGCTTGGACCAATCCAGCTGGTCCCACCTGTGAAAAAACACATTCCTGCTGCTGCTATTCCACCTATTATTAGTGGAATTAATGGGAGAATCCCGCCATTCCTTTTCTTCCTTGTAATTGAATATTCTCTATCATCTGGTTTACTTATGTAATACTGTTTTTTTGTTAATTCTTAATAGTTTTTTAGGGGAAATTTTTGTCAATGATGTTACGTAGTTAATTAATTCCAACAGTGTTATTATAATTATTACTTTTTCGCCCTTGCACGACATTTTTTTAATATAAAAAAATTTCAAGTTGGAGAATTTTTAAATCTATTATAAGATATCAAAGAAATTTTAAGTTAAGAAATTTTTAATCTAGTTCCTAGTTATCAAAATAAAATTTTAAAGTTAAGAATTTTTAATCTATTCTAGCTATGAAAAAAAAATTTTAAGTTATCAAAAATTTTAATTAACCCCATTCCTAGCCATCTTTCCATTAAGAAATTTCAAATAGAATATTTTTACATCTTCTAGCACCATAACACCATAAGCCATCCAATGAAGTTGGTCGGGGAATCACCACTTTTTTTTCAATATTAATTGCTACATCACAACTCAGTCTTGAGTGAATATCTTCAAGATTGAGTGCACTTAAATCGGAAACATAAAGACAAGGATATAAATGTCTCCAATCTCCAGTGTGGGGTTCAACTCCAAATTCTATAACACAAAGATTTCTTAAGCATCATAATCCTTCCGATAAATTGATTATTGGTATCATCGAATCTTAATGGCTCAAATGGATATCGGGTTTGATTTAAAGCAACACTTCCCTAAAATTCGAATTGTATTACCTATGAAAAAGATTGTTGTGCTTAATCAAAACCGTGAGAATTATTTACTTTGAAAAGTTAGCAATTAAACGATACTTGGGAGTATTCCGCAGTTTCTAGTAAACAATGCCAGTTAAATCTTTGTTCGGAAAAAGTTACCTGAACTAGCAGTACGCTTTAGAAAACTCTACTGGAATTGGTTTGTTCAGTATTTAATCTTTTTGCAATAGCTGTTTCAACTCTCTAAAACTAGGAGTAATCATGCTTAATCCCACCATTTCAAGTCTATCAATTTTTAAATATGCCTTTTTTTCCAGTCTTACCAAAAAAAGGATAAATTCATTATTTGCTGGTCCGATGAATTATTTAATTTAAAATTTTAAAAATGGATTATGATATTTTATCATAATCAAAATATCCGAATAATGGAGACAATGACCAATTTACTGTCTGTTTACTTTTCCTTGCTGGAATTCACCGTCTTTCTTTATAATGCATCATTTAATTTGTTTTTATTTTTAAATGTAAATACCTTTGCAACTATTTTCTATCATACTTTCGCAATTCCTGCTGCATCTGTTTCCAGCGTGAGTTAAATCATCCAACCAATTATACCATCTTAGTATCAGAAACCAACCTTCGATCTCATGCTTTTTATTATTTTCACCAATTGTTACAAATCTAATGCATTGTAATCAATCTACTCCTGGAGAATCACTTATGTGTTTCTATTATTTTGAGTTGCAACATCTAAACGCATTTGTGTAAAATAATACTTGGAAAAAAATTATTCTCTAATGGCAATATTATCGGGTATCTGGTAATGGTGTTGTTAAATTAGCATCACTATATACAAGAATATTCACAGTGTAAAAAGGAATTCGGGTAAAATAAAAGATCTTTGCTGATTATCAACTTCAAAGATTAAATCCCCTCAGTATTTACTCTGCATGGAAGATCCGGGATTCATAGCAATTCTTATATAGTCAAAGTCTTTTTTTGATTGTAACTGACCTGACGAACGGCAGGATCGTCTAATCTAAATTTATTTTCGATAAGCGAAAGACATTTCTACTAAAAACTAATTTGACTTTCTTGTCTTTTCTCACACTCAGAAAAAATTTTTTACCAAAATATAATTTTAGAATTTTGCTTAGACCATTACCTCTTATTTCTTCAATTGAAGAAACCGTAGAATTCTGTGGCTACGCCTGATTTCCTTCTTGTGTTTCACCATCAGACGGAGCTCCGCTCACTAACGGTTTTCACCCCCCACAGCGCTGTTCGCAATTTTGTTTTTTGTTTGCCTCTGAAAGTTTTTTTAAATTTTTTTAGTTTCTTCTGAAATCATTCTATAAGTTTACGAATTAGCTTCTAGTTGTTTTAATTCGTTTTGTGACTTAACAGCATTTGATATTGCACTTAGCTGTACTACCTATAGCACGCTGCTCCTTTAGCAGCAGATGTAATCAAATCTTATTATTGATTTTATCAAATTAACGTTAAACGATACCTTCATATAACCAGAAAAGATGCCCAACACCCCCCCCCCTTCTTTTTGAATAGTTTCTACACTGTCAATAATGGGTAAACATGATTTTCATAGATGGTTCATGTGACTATTTTTTGATTTGAAGCAAAATGTTTAAGATTGTGTTTATAAATTATAGGCAATTTTTTAGGACTAAATTTGACTTTTGGGGAAAACATAATATCTACGATTGGTTCTAACCTGAGGACCTTTTGGGTCCGATCGGCTAAAGCCCCAGAACAAAGTTTCTTATCAAGATTTACGTTTGTGAATTGTCTCAAACAACTTCGTAGCATAACCTTTATTAATTTTCTTTTGCAACTTTATCTATGTGCGTCAAGAAGCGTTGTGATGTAACTTTAATTTTCTTTTCCTATTAACTTGCATTTTTCCTCCCTTGATTAATCTTCAACGCCTTTTAAGGAGCATTTAAACTTAATATTAAGTAAGATCTAGTTGTCGTGTCTTTTAACAGAATCTAACTGTTGCTTTATTTTCTTTAGAGCTTTCTTGTAAATTTTTCTTTAATTCATTATTCTAAATTATTTTTAAGAGTTTTCATTTTATCAACTTTTTGAATAAGGCGAGTTTTACTTCATTTATTATTTTTTATTCATCTAGTTTTTCCATTTAGTTGAGTAAATTTTAGAACTTAATTCATGCAACAGTTGTTTTGGAGATGGTAACTTGTAACTGTCTTAAATTGTTTAAAATTCTTTCGCGCGGAAGATTTTCTATTTCATCTTCTAATTGTTTCTTTCAATAAGTTGTATCTGATGTTTAATTTTTAATGACTGCAGATTTTAAATTTAATAGAAAGTAATTATTAAAATTTTACGATTGATTCTGAAAGTATTTTTAAAAAGTTTTGCTATATCTGTCATCTAGCTCTCTATCCTTTTTATCAAGTTTTAATCAATTTTTTCGTTTAATGATTTGTCATTAAGTTATAGCAACTTTAATTTCAATTCATCAGTGGAAACCAAAACATTCGTTTTTATATATTTTTCTTCTGTAAGTCATTGATTGTTGTATCACCATATTGTTTATTTTTTTACTCTGTATTTTGTTTGCGGAAGACGAATAGAAAGATTGCAAATGGACCTAATAAAAACCCGTCTCCAGTTTTTCATGATTATAATTTTCTATCTCTATTTCTAATTTCACGGATTATTCGGGATATATGCACCTCCACCACACATTTGGTAACATCCATTTTTTAACAATAAAAAATAAAATTTTTTATATAATTGAACAAAAAATAAAAAATTTTTTTTTCTAAATATAAAATTAAAAAAATAATAAATTTTTTTTTAAATAAAAATAAAAAAAAATGGAAAGAGCCAAATTTTAAAACAAATTATAATTCGCCCGTATCATCCGGTTCTTCTTATTCGACGAGATCAACGGGATTTGAAAATAAATGTTTTAATAATAATAATAATCCATGTATAGATGTAACCAATTTTATTTGAATTACAAGCCGAAATATTTTGAGAACAAAACAAAGAAGGTTTACCTTCTATACGAAAACAACTACTTGCAAATTTTTTCCAGGTGATCCATTTATTTAAATTTATAGAATTTGTAAGCAAATATAATAGATGTGTGGCATATGATAGAATTAAATAAAGAAAATATAGGGTATTATTGGGTCATAATAATGTTTATGGATTTATTAGAGCAGTGTTACCAATTAAATAATACTAGATTCGGATCAAATATAAACATATTTATTTATATTTAAATGTTAGGAGAATAAAGTAAAAAAAAATTAAAATCGTTTTCCAAAGAAAAAATACGATTATTTGTTGATGAAACCAAAACCAATATCATCATTCCATATAGAAAGTAAAGAAACATAATGAAGATTATTATGCCATAGTTTATTTATAGAGGGGACCATATTTATAAACAAGAAACATTAGAAATGCCACAAAGGTATAGGATAGATACTTATATAGGATAAAATTCAAAATTTAAATATTAATTTATTAAAATCTTACATAAATGATATTAGCTCAACAAGAGAAAATTTATATTGTGGACAACACCAATACTATATAATAACAATGACCATAATCATAATCATTTATAATTTTAAAGAATCTTATAGTAATAATTTTAAAGAATCTTATAATAATAATGATGAATAATAAAGACGATGGGAATATAGATGAAGATAAATGCGATGGTTAATATAGATGATGCATACTATTAGATGTAATGATAATATGGATGATGATTCTGGAAACATCTGAAAAAGGTTGTGGAATGGTAACAAAGATTTATAAAAATATTAGTAATTATAAAAATTTAAGGTGAAGAAAAAATTTATATCTCAACAAGATATTAAATACTACATATAATCCATAAATTTAATCTAAATTTCATTTTCTTACAATTGAAAATACTAATGATGGAATAGTTGGAAAGATACTGTTAGACAACTATGGTGTCGGGTCTACAAAATCTTAAATTAGGATTATTACCATCTAATCAATTTTAAAATTGTATCATCTTTAATAAAAACAAAAATGATTCCAGATGATGGAAGTGTGTTTATTAAATTTTCCAATAGAGATCAAAGACCAATAGTTTTTCTCTATTATATTATTATTAAATAATAAATATAATTTGGAATTTAGATATTCCTAACAGGGAATGGTATCCTATCAGGGAAAATGGCATCCTATACCAAGAAGTGTAATTTATGATTTTGAAGAATCAATTTATGAGATGATGAAGAAATCAATAGTGTACGTGAAAAGAAATTTTAAAATTATCCTTTTGCATAAAACGTTTATATGATAAACACTTAATGTGATGAGAAACTATAAATATGATAAAACTTAATGTGATAAAGAAAATAAAATAACTAAAGAACGTGAAATATCATAATAATATAAAAGAACTCTCAAAGACCTTGATATTAGAAATATTTATATCTAAAATTAAAACACAATTTTTTTCTTTTAAAAAATAAAAAAATGGAAATACCAAGTTTTATTGTAACTTATGTAAAAAAAAAGTTTGCAAACAAAAAGGAGTTATCATCTCATTTACAAAGTAAATTGCATATTACAAAATGTAGATCGAGTTGATGAGAAGGAAATATATTAAAATTAAATGATTATAAAAACTTATCTAGAAACATTACCTACTGAAAAAAAGTTAAAAAAATATTTGCATGATTTATTCACATTCGGAATATAAAAAAGTTTTTAATAGTGAAAATGAGTCCATACCCCGATGAAAGATATTTATTTAATGATACAGATGAAATTTAACGAAATAGATGAATTAAACGAAATAAAAAGAAAGATGAAGCGGAACGAACGAAGATTTTCAAGGCTTGCACGCCCGTAACCGATATAAATAACTACTTATTAATGCAATCTGTACGAACCGGCAAGGGTCTAGGGCTTCGCCCGTTGAACATAATGAACCCGATGAGATCCTTTTTATAAAAGCTATTACCAAACTTTTTCAAAAATATATTAAGAAATCTTTCAAATGTTATATGACTGTAGAAGTACTTTATACAAAAAAATGGAATCTGATGGAATTCCCTGAAGAAATAATACAAGGACATTTTAAAAATTCACAAGAAATTCATAATGTAAATGATATACAACCTATAATTTGAATTCGGATGATAAAATAAATTAGAAAATTGTATAATTGAAGCCCAGTTACGTGAATCTGGTTGGAGATTTGTTCAAATACTATCTAAGAAAATAGTAATTGGAATAAAATATAAAAAAATACTGGTGGCGAAGTTATGCTTCCTTTACGCTTTCAGTTTCACCAACAAATAATCAACATAGTAAAAATGGGGAGTAGATGATTATTGTTTTCTGTCGGAGTATTATAGCACATTTACAATCCTGCCAGAAATATCACAAAGAAAGGACTAAGTCATTATAATAAAGAGAGAATATATAAAGGCGAATTTCAATCTCTCTGATGGCCTTACATGGAATTTCCAATCATCGATTCATCATAAAGCTAACAAAGTCTTCATAAAAAAAAGAATAAAAATTTAAATAGAAGTAAATTGTTTTTGAATTAAGCTGTTGAATTATGTTTCTATTGGTAAAATATAATCCATTCCTACTCAGATTCACAAAAAATTTTATTTGAATAATACAACAATTTATGGTCAATCAGAAATATTATATCAATGGCATAGAGGAAATTACATGCATCATAATATTTTTTAACCAAGGAAAATATAATATGTCACTGAAAAATTTGAAATTATAAAAACAGTATCACCAATAATGATTAATCATAATAATTATAAACGAATAATTATAATTATGATTATGCTTTCGATTATTCATCTTTATCTTTAGAATATCAACAAAAATTACAAAATTTTAAATGAAAGTTTACAAAAATGTAAAACAGGATTATCAACAACAAACAAAACCCATATAAGTACAAGAATATGGCCATACACTAATCAAAATAATGATAGAAACGATACAAAATATTAAATCGAAGACAATACCGAATTAAATAATGAAGAAAATGACAACCAATTCAAAAAATAAATGAAATGTTTAAAAAATTGTCAACACAATATAAAGAACAATATGATAAAGAATATATTAAATCAGCTACAAATATAAAATCAAAAATTTTCATCGAAATACATTTAATCTTACAAAAGAAATTGTTGACTGAAACACATGAAATATATAAAGATAATTAAATTTGAAAATTAAATTAGAACAGACAAAACAACCCGTCACAAGCGACCCAAATATATTATTATTATCAGGGCCATTTTATATTGTGTAAAGACGTTTCTATATTTACAAAAACTTCCCAGATAATGCAAATTTTTTCCCTGTCTCCAACAGTTATGACGAGCTTTAGAACTAAAGAAAGGAAATTGAATAAACATTTGGAGAATTGTTACACAAACACGAAGCAGTTGAACAATACTTTTCCTAAAGATGCATTATTTAATTATATAATAGACATTATTTGAAAAATGAAGGTAACCCTTTACTATTTTTACTGTATGGATTTCGAAGCATATAATGTTAACATAACACAAAATTGTGATAATGGGACGGCCCAAGCCCTTAGAACCTTCGGTTTGCAAATATGAAATAATCGCACCTGAAAAAAGTGATTGAACAGCGTGCATCTGAACCGAGAACAGCAAAACTATTATATTTTATTTGATAAAAAAACCATTAATGTTGGGTGAATATACATTCATTCAAATTATCCCTGAGTTATTTTAATCAGAATATTAATCCAATACTTATGGTGAAGATAGTTCAGAAATGTTTTACAAAGAAGAGTAGAAAGAATTACAAAATTATTGTTCACAATTGCCTTGAAACAAATATACCAATGCTTCCATTAAACGGATGAAGAAAGAAACATTTTTATAATGAAATAATAATGTTTTTACCTGTGAAAAAGAATTACCAAATGAATTATAAAACTGGGCGGAGATAGATGATTATATAGAGGTGCGAGCACATAATTTCCCTTGTAATCTTAATGCTAATAAATTTTTAAATATAACTTTGTTCCTCTATGATTTCTACAATGGGTTCCTAAATATGATTTCCATTTAATAATGAAAGATTTATTTTTCATCTGAACAAAAATTACATCAACAACAAACAAATGTACTATGTAAAACAGAAGAAGAATATTTTTCAATGCAATTAGGTTGTTTAGAATTCTAAGACTGTCAGTTTAGATTTTTTACTCCTTATTCATTAGATTGTTATGGGAAAAACTACTTGAAAACCTGAACAATGTAAAATATTAAATAAATATAATTTAAAACTCTTAAAAAGGCATATGTTTCCGTATGAATATATAACTGGAGATATAAAAATATAATAAATGAAATAATGAAAGAACAAACAAACTAACTTCCTCCAATAAATAAATTTAAATTAACATTAAAACAATCCACAATTATCTGAAGAAGATTATTGCAGAAGCTGAAAAAAATTGGAGAGGAGAGTTTAAATTGTAGAACAATGTACGATTATTACAATGAAATATCTTCAGATTGATGTATTAATTCTTTATCTAATCTTTTCCGAAAACTTTCGTGATATGTGTTTTAGAATATACGGAATAGATCAATGTTATTGTTATTCTACACCAGGTTGTAACAATGGTTTAGCAGGACTTAAAAACATTCTGGTGTTAAACTTATAACCTTATAAAGAAAATACAATATGATAAATTATTATTTTTTGAATCTGAATTAGAGGTGGAGTTTCATCAGATTTTTAGGTAATAGATTATGTTAAGTGTTAATAATAAAAAAGTAAATCCTGATGATTATGGAATAATGAACCTTTATCTCCAGAAGAAAGCGATCAAGTTTATAAAATATTTAATCAAAATATAGAAGGACTTATATCAAATAG
This sequence comes from Prostheceraeus crozeri, assembly GCA_907163375.1. NCBI lineage: Eukaryota > Metazoa > Platyhelminthes > Polycladida > Euryleptidae > Prostheceraeus > Prostheceraeus crozeri. The sequence continues at coordinate 16,363 of CAJQUW010012535.1, read as the reverse complement.
AAGACTAGTCAAGCAGCAGTTGATGAAATCATGTGAGAGGAAAACTATTTGTTTCTATATTATGATTGTTTAATAGCATTATTATTCTTCTTGCATGATACAAGAATTACCAACAGGTTGAGATGGAATGGTGTACTAATCGTACACAACAAGATTCTACTAGGCTTCGCCCGTTCATGATTATCAAAAAACATATGATGGAAATTATAAGCATTATATATATGGAAGTTGATTTAATATACCCTGATGAAATAAAAGATAAAACTCAATAATTTCCTTTCTGTTCCCGACAACCTAAATACCCCAATATAGAAATTTTTTCAGATATCAAAAATCATAATTCCTAATAAATACAGACCAACAAAAGAAACTTATGTTCACACAAAGCAATAAAGGAAAGTAAAGTTTTGACGGAAGAAGCTAGATTGGTATTTAATCATGGAATGATTCTCACTAAAATTCACCGAAACTAGTGTATAAAAATATAGGTGGTTAAAAAATTTAGATAGAGTTCAATATTGAAAAACGAAAATAGCTAAAAGAAATAACGATGAATTTGGAAACGTGTTCTTCAATTAATGATAATGCATTTTATGGTAAGACTTTAGAAAAATGTTCGAATAGACAAAAATTGAAATAGTTTATGAATAAAGATAGGTTTCAAAATTTAACAAGAGACCTACCAAATAAAAGAACAACTAGATTTAGTGATAATCTATGTGCTGTACAATTAACGTCAATCCGCGAAAACATGATAAGTATAATTTTAATGGATACCAACTATTAGAATTAGCTAAACTATTTATAAGTATAGAATTATTTATGATTATTAGCAACTGCTTATGCAAAAACTAAAAATTACACTTTACAGATACCGAATCTTTTTCTTAGAATTAATAATACCGAATAATTCTCACTTGATAAGAAATTTATAAAATAAAAGATAACATTCAACCTTCTGATTTAGTAAAGTAAAAGATGAACCAAGAAGGAAATGAAGATTTCATCACAGAATGCTATATTTTTATTAAAATCTAAATGTTATTGGTTAAATACAACTAATAAAAAATTAAAACACAATAAAACATTAAAGGAATTTTCAAAGGCATCCAGTGGCTAAGCAATAACATTTCATGATTATAAAAATTATTATTTAATAATGAAATAAAAACAGCATGAAATATAACAAATTTCAAAGAAACTAAATGCAATTAAAAGAGAGAACATAAATTAGCATTAGATCCATTTGATGATAAAAAAAAATTTTACCTGATGGAATACTACTTCACCTCTTAATTTTCTAATTTCTAAGATAGACACAATTTGATGTAATACACTAAAATAAAAAATAAAATATTATAACACTATATTTTTATATTCTATCACTCCGTAAACCAAATTTCTATACCTCTATCATGAATTTTTTTATCAATATTAATTGTAATGAACCATAATCTTTTAACCAACAAAGTTACACCTATTGTTTAAATTCATCTTTATTTCTTACGCATAAATCTCTTAACAAATCACTTAATTTCTTGCATTTATTTCAAATAGTATAAATATATTTGCATTCTTTCTAATAACACTTCCGTCTAATGAATACATACTTGTGTAAAAAAAAAACAACTACAGTTATCATGTCCTACCTCTTGTGAAAATAATCCTCGAACTGACAGATTTCTATCATTAAACTCAATCAACAAAAATAACACAATGTTTCATTGTTATCTATTTACTAGATCTTGCATATGACCACTAGCATCTATTTAAGCATCTATATCTTAATTTTATTGGATTCCCACTAACTGACTATTTTTTGCTGCTTCTTCACACCACGAACTTATTTCTTCTTCATCTTCAGATTTTTCATATTCTTGAATAATGAAGCAATTGCTGTTTTTTTAAGATTATTTTCAAATCCATACTTTAAAAATTGATAGACGGTGTTCAGCCTGTTGTGTGTATCAATTAATCACTTGTTATAACCAAAAAATATTGGATCGTTAAAATTTTAAATAATAGATACTTTTACCACAACCTGAAAAAAAAGATCTTCCACAAATAACTGACAAAACTTTAATTAGATAAATTTGGCATGATGATTAAAATTAAGTTTCTTTTATTAATGGTGGTAGTTCACTCATTTTTAATAAAAAAATTTTATTTTTAAAAAGAAGAAGAAGAAAATTACACTCTCTAGCTTCGCGTGGGAGTTTATACCCCCGAACCAAAAGATCTATCATAATCTCTTCACCTCCAAAATTTATTTCTTGTCCTTTCTCATCAGTGATTCTAATGTTAATGTTGTTAATAGTTTTTCTTGTAATAGGGAAATATATTAATGTTTGTGGAAATACATTTAATCTATAACCAATGGGTACAGTAAAAGCTGGAAAACTGAATATTAAATTTGACAATTTACCATTTATATATCCTCCTTCAATAATGTCACAATGTACAACAATTGAATTTATTTCAGTTATTTTTGGAATCTTCTCACCTAAATGATAACCTTGACTATAGGTTTGTTTATTAAATCCTAATAGCTTTGACAATGATCTATCATGATTAAAATCAACTTGATGATTTTCGTCTAAAGTAAGAGAAAATTTATTAACTGCCGGTTCAACTGCAAAATGTAATTGTTTCTTATCTTTAAATGGTATACCTAAATGTCTCTTAATTTCATTTGATATTGATTCAACTTCGTAAGAACCAGGAAGAAAAGTTAGTATTTTCCATGTTTTGCCTTTATCAGTAGAATATCTAAATTGATCATTCACATCTTTGATAACGTTTTGAATAGTGTTAAATGTGGAGAAACTAGTCAATGCAATTTGATAATTTTTATTTTGTTCCAAATGTAGAATGGGTTCTAAATTACAAGTGTGTGATGAAGTAGTTGTTATAATTTTTAACGTCGTACTAAATTTTGATGAACCCAAAATCTCTGTCAAATTTTCTAAATGATTATTAATTTTGTCAAAATCTACTGATGATAATTCTCTCGAAGACATTTTTTAACTAAAGAATTTAAATAAATATTTTTTTATAAAAAAATTAAAAACAACAACATATTTCAGCTATACTTTTATAATCCTCTTCATTTAGAATCTTCTTTTCTAACAGTCTTTTCAATATAGCATGAATTTCATTGAAACTAGAATTATGTCCTTCTTTTATTGCAGATATTAAAATATTTAATCTATTTAGTAATTCTTGTGGATCATCTGGTAAAAATACAGTTGTTTCTTTTTTAAAACCTTTCCCTACTTTAACTCCCGTTGATAATAAATTTTCTAATTGTTTATAACGTCTAAGAGATTTTACTGCACCAACTCTATCTAACATAGCTTTATATTTTATGAGATCTTCTACAGCATAATTATTTAAATCTGCTCCTCTTAAAAGATCAACAAAATTTCTATCTAAACTAAAAGGAGATTTATCTGGTGAAAAAATTAAACCTCGAAAAGGTTGTGGAAATATTTCTTTTTGTCCGAGATAAAATCTAGGTATTGTTTTTCCATCTATAAATGAAATAGAATGTTCAAATTGCATAGATTTTGGTAATTTCTTATTAATGTTTGATTCTAGTAATCCATAGTCATCTAATATAGTTTTGTGCTCTGGATCTGTTATATCAATTTGTTTATCATTATTTGTAAGTTCTTTTTCAAGAGTTTTAAATGGTTTCATAGTTTTTTCAAAATCAGTTTTTACTTGCTCGGTTTGCTGCATTTTTTCAAACATATCAGATTGAATACCAGCTTTTATCATTCTATGTTGAAGATGATTTTCTTTCATAATATTTCTTTGTTTTATTAACTCTTCTAATTGTTTTATTCTTTTAAAATTATCAGCTCTAATTTTATCCATTTTTAAAATATAATATTTGAATTTTGTGGTAACATTGGAATACAGCAAAAACATTTTACTGAACAAATTATTTTTTTATTGCTTTGTTGTTTGACATCTTTTCGTTTAAAGTTTTCTCGTTTATTAAAGTTTTGTTTAATAAAGTTTTGCTTAAATTTTCGCTTAAAGTTTTTAGCTCTTCTAAAAAAATTTTGTCATTTTCTTCATTAGAAATTTTACCATCACTAGAAATTTTGCCATCCTGTTTATTCTTATCATCAACTTTTTCTGACTGTAATTGAAATGATATTTGATTTACTTCATTAGCTATTTGATCAAATTTTTCAATCTCATCTAACGTAATAACATTATCATCACATACTCTTTGAAAGTAGTAATGTAGTTTGTCATAGACTTCTTTAATATGTAAATGCTTAGTTTTTAATGATTTTCGTTTCTTAGTTATTAAAGATTTATCTAACATTGTAACAAGTGAAGTTGCAAAAACACCCGTACCTGTTAAAGCTGTAGCAACTACTGGAATTACTAAAACACCTGAAGATATAACAATTGTTAAAGCACCTAAACTTATTGTTAAGAATATGCCAATTCCTTGTGTTACATTCTTAACTTTAGTCCATCTCTTTCTTAATTTTTTATAATGCTCTAATCTTAATAATAATTGAGATTCCTTATCTTTCATATACGTACTCTATCTTTGTGTTTTTCTTTGTTCATTATTTTTCAATGTCCATTAAGTAGAACTACGTTCATATGATAACGAAGGATATATTCTTGCGGTTTCTTCCACTTTTGTTTCTTCCATTTTTAAAGAAATATTTTTAGTCACATATTTTAGTTATCTCATATTTTAAAAACCTGAAAATGGATAAAAGACGTATTTAAAATTACAATTTTATGATTTCGTGTCTGGAACGGTCATGATTTTAGGAGTAAAATTGTAATTCTCAAATTTGAGATTCTTACTTTTTGATTTTTCGGTGTCCTGGAACGGTCTGATTTTAGGGGGTTTGTAAAATTTCACAATCTCAAATTTGAAATTCTCAAATTTTATGATTTTCGGTGTCCTGGAATAACGGTCATGATTTTAAGGGGGGTGAAAATTGTAATTCTCAAATTTGTGTTCTTGACTTTTCATGATTTTTTCGCGTGTCCTGGAACGGTCACTGATTTTAAGGGGTGTGAATTGCATAATCTCAAATTTGAGATTTGAAAAATTGAAAAATTGGGTATTTTTTAGAAACGGGTTTTTTTCTTCTTAACATGAAAAATGACCAATTTTCATGAATTTAGTCGGTTTTCAAAAATACTATTTTTTCAAAAAAATGTACTTTTTAAAAATGGACTAAATTTTATGAATTTAGTTTCTTAAAACCTGAAAGAAAGGGACAAAATTCTTGAAATTTTTGTGTCGTTTTTAAAGATACTATTTTTTGAATTTATATGTTGCCTGGGAACGGTCTTAAATTCATGAAGTTAGGTCGTAAAAACCTGTAATTATGACATATATTGATATATTTAGTTCGTTTTTAAAGTGCAAAAAAAATTGTATAATGGGGTGTCTGGATTCGGTCTTGTTTGCTCCATTACGGGGAGAAACGATGTAAATGCTGTGAATTTTTAGATGATGGAAAATAACAGTGTAATTTTACGGAAAATAAAAACATTTGAATAAATCAAAACATTGAATTTGTTATTCTTCCAACATAATTTACGAAGTCAACTGCAATTATGCAATCAGTTTTTTGTGGGACAAACAGGTGATTCTTTTCAAAAACCCGAATGACTGTTTCATAGTAAATCAAGTTCGTAATGAGAGGTTATTCATCTTAAAAGTATAGCGCCACTTCAATAACTGTGGCAATAGGTTTTCGTTGATTTGCCATTTTATCTTTTTGCACCTGAGATGTCGCGAGGAGTACTGAGAGAGGATATAGGAATCTCATTTTATTAAGATATTTCATCTTCATTTGAATTCCTCTTGAGTGTTAATGATTTGTCCTATGTCTTGGTATTTTGTGTGTGCTGTTTGGAACTTTGGTATTAGTCCTGATTTCAAATAAACATTCATTTTAGTGGCTTTGACAAGTGGACTAAAGACAACGAAATGCATCAGCACTCATAAGGTGGTTCATGTTTTAATTTGGGATTCTGTTATGTGTTGGGAATTATAGTGTATTTATATATTCAACATTTGCCTTTAATACATTTTTTTGCCCTATATATGTATATTCATATATATATATATATATATATATATATATATATTTATAAATATAAATATAAAGTAAAAAAGTATCAAAATGGTGTTGTTGTAGTTAATAAAAAAAGGAGAATCAAGGAAAAGTCAGTTTTTCCCGACCGGTTCACATTCTTCTTGGAAGGCTCTCATGGGAACGATTTATTTAGAACTAAATAAAATAAATTACTACAAATCTATGAAGCTGCATTCAAATTAGGTTTGAGCATAGAAAATTAAAATACTGCTATTTTGTCTTGTTCCATAACGATTCGTCGAAGGATGCAGTTGATATATTGGCGCAGCTTCAAAAGGCATCAGAAGATTTCTACAACAAATGGCATATATGAGCTCTAACACTAAGGATCTATATTGCTACTTTATTGATTTGCTGTTGACGACAGGCCAGTCTACTACGAAAAAAGATCCCCCGTCTGTCCCACATAAATTTCGTTACAACCTTGGAATCACGTGGATCCACGGTTATCACACTTGATGCGTAGCAAGGAAAAGAATGCACAAATATTTATGCCCAAACCGGTTTCTGCTGTCTTGCAGGATTCTCAAGGGTTAAAATCCTGATAGGGCTCTCAAGAGGCAAGAATATACGCACGGTGATGAAAAATAAAATTGCCTACTCTACTCGTGCATAGATAGTGACTCGAGAAAGAAAGCAATAAAGATGGATATTTTAGATAGTTTAGTATAATTATATAACTTTCCTCCTTCTCAAGCCTACCCAATTAGATTTTGAATCATTTGAGTCTATGTCCATTTATACATTGACATGTATGTAAATTCCGGAAGATATTTGATGATTTTGTAATGTAATAAAAAAAATTTCATGTAGCCCTTGGAGAAGCTAGAATAGGCAGAATCGGTTCGGGCAAACAATTTGGTTTTTTGGTTTTGCTTTTGAGTGTACGTAATTATTATGTATATATTTCACCATTTTACCATTTTGAACGTTTTCATTTTCATATATGATATATATATATATATATATTTAATGACTAATAAAGATAGAAAAAACTGTTTGAATTTCGGTACTTAAAGTTTCTTGTATATGCATTACAATCATCAGCCGAATGTGCCTTTACATCTCTCGCAAGCTTCTTTTAAAAGGACAGTGAATAACATTCAAAAAGTGCAAATCACGCGACGAAGCCCGACGCATTATACGCTATACGCATGTATTTTTTCGAGCCTTGCACTTTGACCTAGCTCAGTACGTTTGTTTCAGCAATTATGCACTTTGATTGTCCATGATGACGAACTTTTCTCTTAGGCATAGATAATCTCCTCGTCGCCGGATTATAAACTCTTGCAATGTTTCTGATTGTCCATTTAATTACCGGATTATTTCCACTTTCTTTTGATTTTCCGTATGTCCTTCGACAATTCCGTATTCATACTGTACTTCTCATGCACGATAGATTTCTTATGGTTTAGCATAGGTAATTTTGATCTGCCTTCACAATACCAAAATACTTCTTCGGCATCTCGTCTGCATTTTCTTCTTTCGATATAGTAGCTTGTACACAATGTTCTCGCACAAGCATTTCCCATTCATTGGAAATTCACGAAGGCGGACAACGCAATGCCGGGAATATGTAGCCAAAGAAGGGAAAAGTTATTGCCTCAGAATTCAAAGTGGGTGGGATGCGAAAGAATGAATTTGAACTGTAGGAATGAATGCTTCATAACAATGAAATGATCATAAAGAGTCTTCATTAACAACCCTACGACAAGATGATTTAAACCAATTGTTGTGTGTCTTAGGCAGTTTGTCTTCACTCTGCCTTTATTTAATGGCATTTTCATTGTCGGCACTTTATTGATTTGTTTGTATTTTGTGAGAGCAAATCTCCCGATTTCCATCTTGTAAGAGCTTAATAACTTTTGCCGGCGTGGTCATGGCATTGTCAAGTGTCCAGAATGTTCATACCAAAGTCCAACTGTTGTCAAGCTATCTACGGTACATGACTGTCACAACACTTGACATGACATGTACATCCAGACAAGTTGGATGACCATAACAGATGGTTAGCTGACGTGAGCGAAGTCTTCACCACGACGTATGTAAACGCGGCATGTAACAAAACGCTCCGCTCAGACGCAGGGTTCTGGTTCTCTCCAAGCGAGGTTGTCGGCGAGAGCCGTTGGCGGTGTTTGCAGCCTATCCTTTCTATTGTGCAGGATACTATACATCGAACCTGCGGCGGACGTGTTCTAGACAACGGGCTTGTGGTCCTGGAAGATATCTCTGGAGATAACTCTGTTGGTGTTGTGACATGTTCTTATTCAATCTGTGAACGTTACCATTCTGTCTTCGTAAGGAATGGTTTGGCACCATTGTATTTATTTTCTCACTATATTCTTACCATGTTTTCATCCACATTTTTTCAATCAATATGTTTTGGGAATATTAAGAAAATAATAAAATCCCGTAGAACACCTATCAAAGAGATGGCGATTTGGACGTATAAGTAAAACTAATATTGGAAGAAATTGTAAATTCGAAAGATTGAGAGACCCTGCAACAGTGTATGAGAATCTTACAGACGATCATGGACGAAGACGAATTGGAAGGAGGTTATCAAATGGTTGTAAATGGAATCGAGCACAAAATCTTTGGGCAAAATTCGAATGGTATTATTTGTTGTGGATGATGAACGATTTTTTTTTTGAGTTCGTCTAATTACACGGAGGGATATGGAATTTGCTACGAAATGTCATTGAATTTTTGCTTCTCAGGTTGTATACCATGGATAGCAAAGGATTTTACTGGCTAATTAGACACTTGAGAAAGTGGTTGCTTTTCAAGGATGGTGAGCACTTTGGGTGAAAAACGTGATAAATGAGTATTTCGATGTTGCTATGGGAAGGCATAGGATGGAGCAGAGAAAGCAGAAATATGCGAGCTTGTTGGAAACTTCCTTTTGAAACGATATCAGAAGCCAAAAAGAATTTGACACGAATTTCGAATGGATATGCACAGGAGATGATGGCTTTAGGATATTTCCCGAGAAATTATTGCCCGACTCAAGCTGATTGGTGATCAGGAAGAAATTCTATGAGATTGGTTATTATAGCATAGAATTTGGACTTGCGTGCACTGGGATATTCAATGTATTACCTGATAACAGGCTAGTTCGCATTTGCTTGGAGTTGTTAAACTTTTAAATCTCATGGATTGGAGATCGGTGAAACCAGTATCACAAGACAAAAATACCGATATATAGTACTCAATTGACATATATTAATGAAACAAAGATCATGGATCATTGGCTGTGATTTTGTGTTCCAGGGTTTAATGATGATGAGGTCTATATCGGTCAGCTCTTCTGTATGTGATTACCAGTTCAACACATTTAGGCATAGGAGATGGGAGAGAAAGGATAAGATCTATGGTGGTCAAATTTCAAATTTTGATATCGATACAACTGTCACAATTGCTTTTACAAATTGAACATAAACGTGAACTGAAATCCAGCTTTTGTAAAATAAAATGGCACACGATCAGTTTACCAGAGGTATGGCTATTGGAATGATTCGTTGTGGTAGAAGTTGTGCGAGTGTTGCCGAAGAGCTGCAACTATCGAGAGTCGTTGTTTGGAGGTGGTGGTTGTCGATGGAAAGCAGAAGGAGATGTTAAAAAGAAGAAGGGATCTGGTCGACCAAGAAAGTCTGCAGGAAGGACAGACGCACGTCTAGTTTTAGCTGCAAAGAGGAATAGATTTGTGTCAGTCCCAAAGCTAGTCGTACACTGGAAGAGTGCCTCAAATATAGACTGTAGCGTTCGAACGGCTTACCGAAGATTGCGAGAAGCTGGAATTCAATCGCGACGACCAGCTGTCCTAATTCCATTGAGTTTTGAGCACCGCAGAAGACGAGTTGCCTGGTGTGATGCCCATCGCTCATGGAATGACCATCACTGGCAGAAAGTCTTGTGGACCGATGAATCGAGATTCACTCTGGATTTCAATGACGGTCGTGTCAGAGTGCATCGTCTTCCAGGTGAACGCTTTGCCCCATGCTGTATTAAAGAACACGACAGATATGGTGGTGGAAGTGTTATGCTGTGGGGTGGCATTTGGCATGGCGGACGAACGACAGCAGTCATCATCAAAGGCACGTTGACTGGAGAGGTTTCTCAATGAAATTGTGCTTCCTGTTGTTGCCCAGTGGTCAGGGTGGAGGATCTCGTCTTCCAAGACGACAACGCAAGACCACATCGCTCCTCGGCTGTCATTGCCACTGTTAGGAGATTGAACATTCAAACCCTTGACTGGCCTGCACGCTCACCTGACTTGTCACCCATTGAACAAGTCTGGGACGAGCTTGGGCGGCGAGTGAGAGACCGTCATTCACTTCCACCAGTGTCCCTGAAGATTCTCTCGGAAAGACTGACAGAGCAGTGGCTTCTCCTTGAAACATCCTTCATTCAGAAACTTGTGGAATCCATGCCATCTCGGATTACTGAATGTATTGGAGCTAGAGGGGGGGCACACGCGCTATTAAAGTTGAATCTGCTACATGCGTTGTTTTTCTGTGCTAGCGACTTGGTGGAGATTGTGACTAAATTATCAAGGTATCATACATACATGTATATATACCAGTCAAAAATGAAAGAAGTTAAAGAAGTAAATGTTTCAAAAATTTTGTCGAATAAGTATATACTATTTTAACACGAAAATGAGTTGCAAGCAATCTGGTCTATCAGGACTTGGGGACGGAAAAGGAAAAGATCAAGAGCAATATTTTGGTTTATCACATACAGTGAGGAACGTCTCAACAAATATTGGCGAGTATTTTTTTATGCTTGTGGACAAGTAATTTCGTAGGTGATCATCGGCCAAGAAGGATATTTAACAGAAGCACATGAGATCAGTACAGTTGCATGCCCAATTTCAAATCAATTGATTTGTGCCACAACAGGAAATTGCTAAAAATAGTTACAAAGAAGAAGGAAAAATGTAAACGAAAAGGAATAGAAAAATTGCCAAAACAAGGGAAAATGTCCAATGAATGGGAAATGCTTGTTGCGGGAGAACATTGTGTACGAAGCTACTATAATCGAAAGAAGAAAAATGCAGACGAGATGCCGAAAGAAGTATTTTGGTATTTGTGAAGGCAGATCTAAATTACGCTAAGCTAACCACAAGAAAATCGTTTCGTGAGCATGAGAAGTACAGAAATGATAACGGATATTGTCGAAGGAGTACTGGAAATCAAAGAAAGTGGCAATAATCCGGTAATTAAACGGACAATCAAGAACACTGCCAAGAGTGTCAAATCCGGCGACGAGGAGATGCGATCTGATGGCCTAAGAGAAAGTTCTTCATCATGGACAAGCAACGTGTCAATATTTGATGAACAAAGGTTACTGAGCTAGTGTCAAAGTGCCGGCATCGGAAAAAAATACATGCTGTCTAGAAGGCTACGCATAATGCGTCCGGTGCTTCGTCCGCGTGATTTGCACTTTTTTTGAATCTTATTCACTGCTCCTTTTAAAGATGGCTTTGCGAGAGATTGTACTGCAACATTCGGCTGATGATTGTATGCAATATACATGAAACTTAAGTACGTACGAAATTCAAGCAAGTTTTCTCTTAACAACTTGGCTTATTTTGCTCCTTAAATTAGTTTGAGCACTCTATATATATATATATATATATATATATATATATATATATATATATAATAAATAAAAAATATATATAGTAATATCTATATATATATATATATAATATCATGATATGATATGATATGATAATGCATCTCTTTTTGCCTGTCCCATCTGTCCCGAGCGCCTTCATCTCCCACCAAACTCCCAAATACGTCTGCAAATTGTAGAAATGATGCGAATTACTTGCAGAGGGTTGCTTACCGCTTGAGGGTCTATTCACGTTCCACAAACACTAGGTATCATATGTCAGCTATTGATACATGTTTGTTTGTGCACGTCAACCCTCCCGCATCTCAGCCTCAGTAAGATGGCAATAGTTATCCCCTGTTATTTTTGAATGCTGAATGTCTATCGTATAGCCGGAAAGACTGATTAACTGGTCAGTCCAAGACCGGCCATCCCTCAGTGGTACCTCCCTGAATGTCTCGAATACATCAGCAAGCGCAAATCACGTCCAACTCTTAAATAGCGTCTCTTATGAAATTCGCCAATACGATTTCTAAAGCCGAACGTGGAACCATAGCTCATGTCCCTGGCGGAACGGTTGGTAGTCCAGTCAAGTCACCACTTGACACAAACCTCTACTGGCCGGGATGAGTGGCTTATTAGAGGTCGCTCCATTGAGTCAAATTAGGAATTACAGACTAAGACACCCGCTCGCAACGAGGCCATCATCCACATTGGAAAAGTGTGTTGCAGTACCACTGGGCTTCGGAAAATGGGACAGTCTCTCTAAAAGAATCGCTAGAGATTCCTAGTGATTGGTAGCTGTGTATAAATGAAATATTGAAATATTGCCAGTTGTCCATCTCTCGTGCGCAGGTCGCACAGGGACTATTACGGTGCTGAAGGTTTCGTGAATTTTCTCCCTTACTCTATGCTATGCAGTCGAATTCCCCAGTCTGAGCGCATTTTAATTACATTCCACACGCGCTTCAAAATCATATGGGATCAATAAATTCCTTGAGATTGTGAAAGCACCACACCGGTTGAGTTAACCGTACGCTCATGCAACCAGGAGCACAGCGCTTGCCAGAATGCACCTATCAGGTGACAACAATGATCGCACGCACTCAAGGGCGATCCGGAATGGACCAGGCATAATGGGCGTTTGCAAAGTTGGAGTACCTCGTGCTGGACTCATCAGGAAAAATCTTCATCTGGACGTTAATCGGATCCTTTGGATGAATCATCTCAAACGACATAACCAAACTCCTCCCTTGCACACCACTTGATCCAACCTCGCGATAACATGCCAAACCGAGACGACACGCCACAGCGGCCGAATAATGCCACTGTCAGGGTAGTGTCAATGAAGCCACTCCCTGACGGCATGGAGAACACGGGGAGTCCTCAGATTGCTGCATTGATACTTCATTACTTGAAATCACGCTTTTCCCACTGGCATCTGCAGCACCTGCTCAGTTGGTGTTTGCCTCCCTGCTGCGAGGCTTCGCCGCCTTACCCAAAAAATTAATTACTTACATTATAAAAACCAAATGTTCAAATAGGCTTTCATTTGTTTTGGCATCTTTACGTTTACATTGTTCTTTGAGTGTCAACTCCGGTTTTAAGTGAAAAAACTCCGGTAGTCCTGCCCTCATTCAGAATGGAGAAGTTGATGAGTTAGAAGGAGATATGGACAAACGACGAACATAAGATACAATCTTTCGTCTGACGCCTCTTCTCCACCTCTACCAGATTTGTCCGCCTGTACCTGCACTCAAGACTTATTTGTCTTTGCATTGCATGAAGTTAACACATTAAGCCATACGTGGATTCTTGCGTAAGAGAAAATGTAGTCCAGTTGTATAATTTTTTTCATATATGTAGTTTTTTCTAGTTGGTGTTGTTGCGTGTCAGTTGGAGCAAAAATTTATATAACATCACCTTGTTAGATGTTCACGATTGTTGTTGCTTACATTGTACATCTAGCTTTCAATCCATGCAAACCATGAAGGAAGAATCATATAGCGCTATAAATACTTTCTATTAGCAGAGCCACAGTAGGTCATCCAATTTGTACCATAAAGTTTACATCCGGGTGATTTGTTTGTATGTGCCCTTTATACGAGATAAAATTGACGTTGCGCGCATAACTATACAGTCGCATGGTATTGCCCAGGACTAAGTTTAGCTACTCAAAGCAGGATATCCTGCGTTGTGGGCAGGCATACGTACAGTTCACATATGCAAATCAGTAGTGCATCATTGTTCTTCTACAACTGCTGTCTAAAAAGATATTTTTGGTCATAGTACTCCATGTGATGAGAAATGATTCTGGAAGAAGATATCTGGAGCGATAAAAAAGGATTCCGTACAGTGGATATTAGCTGCATGACTCGTCTTCCGTTGCCGCGGAAGTAGTGATGACGCCTCCGCTGATTTGAGGAAGTAAAGATCTGATTGAGTTTTCGTGACAACGAATTTGAAGATCAATGAAGATCGAATATGTGATAGACACGTGATAACGATGTGTCATGCGGCAATATTTTGCAATTTCGATCAAGGTATCACAGGCGGAAGAAAGAAGTAAGTATAGAAATTGTTGGGTGACGATTCAGAAAAGTCAGGTGAGTCGACTACTATACATTTTTAGCAGTGGGTCGAACTCACGGTTTGGCATGCACACTTTTCTAGGGTCTCTACACATGAACAATGTGTTGAGGCATTCTTGCATAGTGTAAACTTACTTGGCTATACATAGTCTAAATTTCAAACACACATCGCCTATCTCAAGCAGGCATGTTCGATGCAAGGGCCCCCTACTTCTATTCTGCACTGCACTTGTTCTTCAAAATATCAAGCAAAGTAAAAATCTGTAACAAATTTGAATATTCGTTGCAATAATCTCTTTGCAATTATTTATCACAATTCGCAATTATGTTGTGTTGTTTACCATTTGATGCCATGTGTGTTCTGTCAAACATCGTTTCGTATTGCAATAGTATGAGCGCGCAAAAAGTTTTCGCAAAAAGAATGCACAAGCGAGAAATTGAAACTAATGCCTCTGGTACACTGTGGCAGAGACAAGTAGCCTCAAGCTACATAAGTACGCTGATATCGCTATTTGCGAAAGTATTTATTATGAAGCTCCACGCTACTGCAATACTGGCATAGTAATATGATGTCATCTTCAATTCCAGGTTACAGTGGATGGAGCGATCGAGTTTTTGACAGCGGATATTGAGAAATGAAAAACATCGAAGACGTTCAGATAAGCAATGGTTCCACCAATTGAAATCCACAAACTTCTGTCCGGACCGACGAGATTCTAGACAATGACGATGATTTCGAATCTCAGCTGCAGCACCTTCCAGGAGTCTATTGAGATCAGAATGCTGCTGTCCAAGTGACCACCTCTGATGGCAAATGTGATGACGTCAGAAATGCAGATGAATATTCAAGATGACGATGATCTCCGATGTGGTTGACGATGCTGCAACTTCTAGTCGCAATCCTTCTTCTGAGAAGGTCCCAAGGAGGGAAGCTATGACAGAAAAATGGTTCAAGTGCAGAAGCATTACTAGATTCTCGCCTGCTTTTACCACTAGCCGTTCGAAAGCAGAGGATTTACTGAGTATCATGCGATCTAGGATCAGAATAAACAGTCCAGTTGATGCCTTCAACGCGTATGTCACGGATGATTTCTATAAATGGTAATCCAGGAAAGTAACTTATACGCAACACAGACACCATCGGACAGCTTAGCTTGGATTCTGATGAACTCCAGATGCTATTTCTAGGTACATGTCTATTATCTGGCTACCACTAGGCTTCCAGATAGACGAATGTATTGGTATGAAGACATGGATGTACACTGTGATCTCAATTCACAAGCGATCTCTCGGAATCGATTTGATGAGATAATGAAACATCTGCAACTTCGCCAAATAACCATAGCAGATAGTGATGACCCTCTCTATAAAACGTTTTCGTTCCGATATTTGACATCCTCAATTCCCGCATCAAAAATTGCTTCCTATCGACACGAATGTTTCGATTGACGAGACATATGATCGAGTATTCTTGGACATCATGGATGCAAACAGCGAATACAAGGAAAAGACGATTCGGTCAGGAATATAAAGCATGGAATCTGGCTACTTCAAGGGGGTCGTCTATCCATACGAACTATATTGTGGATGCAAGAAGACAAAAACTCGCTGATTACAGGCTTGGCCAGAGGAAATGTTGTCATAGGCCTACTCCAGAAATCTCAGTTCGGTCCGGAGTCAAAGTGCACTTCGACAACTATTTCACGACCTTTTCACTAATTGAGAGGGCTGACGGAAATGGGCGTTGGCGCAGTTGGAACAATTCAAAGACAAATATCTAGGAAATGCGCCTGTTCCAGATAAAAAGGCCTTCGCAAAAACCGACAGAGGTGAATACCCTTTCTGCAAAACAAAAGATATGCTCCTGGTTGCGATGGAATGATAACCGACCAGTCACTACTGTGACTAAACTGATGTTCCTTTACACCCAGTGTGACCAAAGTGAGGCGAATTACTCATCTGTACATCGTCGAGCTGTCCATGTTGAAATGC
>CAJQUW010012534.1:0-42949 GCA_907163375.1 Prostheceraeus crozeri | reverse complement strand
AATCGGGATATAAAGACATCAACGAAAAAGATATGAAAACTGATCAATACATATTTCAAACACGGATAGTGATCCAGTCAGGCTGCAACGACGAAAGTTATATTCAAGATTATATTGGCACTAACATCTCGGATTTCGCGGACGAGAATGGCTAAGAAGGTCTCGCGACAAAAATTCCGTCATATTCTCAATTTGTCCTACATCTGGTTTTGCCAGTATGTTGACCTAAAAAGACCCCGAATTTGTCCAAAAATGTAATTTTCCTTCCTACTAATTTACAAAAAAACCTAACGAAAGGACAAATGCATTGTCATGTTTGAAAAGCCAGAAGATGAGCTCCGTTGTCATTCAAATTGATGAAATAAAATACATTGATCTGAGACCAGCAACAGTATATATGCCTGTATTCCAAAACCACTCTTAATTAATTTCTTACAAGAACGATGGTATTCCGATAAAATGGTTTGTCGGGAAGAAAATCCTCTAGATGATGTGATGAAAAACATCTCGAAAGATGCTTCCGCTATCAATGAAATATACTACATCATGTGTATAATGATCTTTTTTGTGTTACGTCGTTGTCCGAGTCGTAGGGGTTCCACCTGCAAGACATTCAGATTGTGACGGGAGATGAGGAAGTTAGGAGAGACTAGTGACCATAGTACACCAAGAAAATCAAATGTTTTCAAAGCGCGAATACGCTTATCAAATACCCTTACAGAGAGTTGGATCAAGAATCCGTGAAGAAAAAAGAGCATCTAAGTGCAAAGGAATATTGATGTTAAAAATTGCGAACAAAATGCAGAAATAGAAGTTGGAAAAGGAAAAATCCGCGTAGCTGTTTTGGAAGAAGGAATTATTTACATCATTATCACGTTACATGTGGTATGGAAAACTTTCGTTTTTTATGTAAGAATGTTTTAAGACTTTTTCTATTCATTGTTATAAAGCGTTATAATGACGTTGTGGGATGTCTATTGCAGGCGGGCATTAAAATGGCATTATAATGCCGCGCCTTTTTGTGAATGCATTGAATTGCAATGAAATTTCTTTGTATTAATACGGGAACTGCTCCATTCTTTAATTTGGTATTTTAAATAGACATCCTTGCCCTGAATAGCTCGATTTGAATGACTGAAATCGAACTGATGATTTTCTACAGAGCCCCATGCAGCTCAGAAACATTAAAGGCAATGTCAAGCTTGAAGATATCTACTAATCAATAAACTGCGAAACATAGGAAATCTCCTCAATGCTACCTTTTCAATAGGAAAACGAGAAGATGGATGGTGAAATGTCCTACCTCAATGGTACTCACATAGCAAGTTAGAACAGGAGGTGCCTTAATGTCCGTGAGGCATGCACTTCTCTAGGTAAGGTACTCTTCTATAATATAATTGTCAATTCGAAGATGAAGGCAAAACACAAAAAACATACCTTTATAACGTTATGTTTTCTGGTAACTTTCTGGCACACAGATCTTGACCTCAAATTATTGTAAGGGTAGTAGGAATTCTTAAACCACACTAGCGTAAATAAACTATGCCTTTGTCCCTCCTGACGCTCTACTGACTTTCTCTGAATTCTGTATGATTCTTTTTAGCTTGTTTTGCTCCCTTAAGAAGCGTGAATACACGCAAACGTCGGTCCTGTAAGCTAATCATAGTTTTTAATTACAATTTTCATAGCCAATAAATTTCTTTTAAAGAAGATACCTCAACGTACTTTTTGGCTCATACAATTGTCTGTTTGCGACAATCGTATTCATCAATATACAGTGCTATGAATTCCAAAAACCAATAATCTAGTATTATACGGATAGGTTATTTTTTAGTACTTTATTATAGTAGTTTCTATATTAGTATTACAGTACATCATAGAACAATGATAATGGCATTATTAGTATTCTCCAACGTTATACAAAATGTTGGCATTAGTTTTCAAGGCCTCCCGGCCAAACTACAACATTCTTTTCTAGGCTTTTTTAGGTTTATCAAAAATCTCGCGAAATCTGTTAAACGAAGCGAGATTCAAACAAAATGGGAGACATTAATTTGGGTCGGCAGAAAATGGGAAGTCATCTTACAGCAAAGGCTATAGCGAAGGATAGGTAACGAACCTAATACAATTCCATGAAGACTGGAGACCTAATGGAATAACGATTGGGGAAAAAAAAAGCAAGTAGGCCTATAACATGATAGTCTACCAACTCTACGTTTCAACTAGAATACTGACAGTACTATAGTACTGTCCCAAAGTCGGAATTCCCAGCTAACAACACATGTAAATAAACAAATCTACTTGATGGCATCCACACTATCCCGAAGAAGGATTCTTCAGATGCCCTCACTCCCGATATGCCCTCAAGCACAGATCTGATTAATCAGGACTTTCGACTTATGATACATCAGAAATATGATAAGCCAGTCGCTGCAAAGATGGTCGATTTTATGCCTTCTAGATGAATTTATGGATAACTATATGAAGCAATGGGAAAAATTCTCCTAACTAAATTATACTTTGGTGTAAATAAAGAATCCTTTGTTAAGAGATGAAAAGAAAGAAATAGAGGACGGGCTGATGATACCGCAGTATCATAAAAAGTACGTGCGAATATGCTATACCCTCAGGCAAGCTTTAAAATTCCAAACACACGCAAGCCATATCCAGTTATTATAACAATGACATGAGATTAGTTCATTTGCTCAAAATGATGTTACAATGTATCTGTCAATACAACCGAATTTCAATTTCGACCTAAAAGGGTTCTGATGTGGGCCTTTATTGTCTTAGAGTATGATAATAAAGCACTATATTCTGCACATTTAAAAAAGCATAATTTTACCATTTTGCGAAAGCAGTGCTATTTTTTCTCTTAGAACAATATTAGCAACCGGTGAGGAAAATAAAGTTTCACAGTATATCCTAGATCCACATTTTTTTTTTTTTTTTTTGTCTCAAGTTAAATGATGTACATCTGTGATTTTACGGCAACTCTAATTTCACTCAGTCCTAGATATATTTCAAGCATTGCACCATTTCTATTCAATATTATTCTCCTGGTGTCTGCTTTTGGATTTGTAAATCAAATTATGTGCTACTCTGTGAGGTAGAGGGTAGGCATAAGACTAATTTGCGCTATTGCTTTCTACAGCAACAATGCAGCTTCAAAAATCTGTTCTCTGTTTCACGGCTAGGCCATATGTGAAAATGGAGAAGATCCTTTTCAAGATATCAATGTGCTCTTCTTCGTTCCTATGCCGCTATCTAGTTGATCTGCTTCTTGACAAGAATCCTTCCTATCGGTCCATAATTTCTCTAACAAAAACCAACCAAGTTTGTGTACATATACGCATCAGGCTAATTGTATTACTTTAAATCGATGAATTAGATTTATAGATTAGATTTTGCCTGTTCGTTAACGTGACTTTACTGTGTTTTGTAAGCTCACTGCTATATAGCCGTTTTTCATTTGAAGCAAAATATAAATTTATAGTAGAAATGTATTATAGTATGTAATTATTTTTTTTTCCATTCCTGCAAATGCGAATGACACATGCAGGCTTATATTCGTAGCAGTAGGATGTTGCCAATTTTATGTTGCATTTAAATTCCAATGAACAGACAGGCGAAACATGGCCATACACGCTTTCCAAAAGTTATATGTAATTGAAGCAACTGCAAAAACGTGAATTGGTGGGTGGTAAACGCCATTAAAGAAATGACACTATTTTATAGCATGCAGCTACTTTGCTTTAGGGGGCTGGAAATGGACTTTCGCTTGTGACTACAAGCAATGACACACTACAATGACACACTACAAATGACACGCTTGTGATTACAGAACATTTAAGAAATCGTATGAGACTTGGGAGTTTTACTACCGTTTGTTTATTTTCTGCACCCAGAAACTATACAAATATTTTTATATTTTGTAGGTCCATTGAATAGTGATACTTGCGAACTTCTGCAAATTTGGTTACTTTATTGTGTATAAGGTGACCATTTGATCAAGATGAATAATTATAGGATTTGTATGGCAACTTGCCCTGAGCATGTTGACGCAGTTTTCATTTTCTGTTTTTACTGCATTTGTGCAAAATTTCTGCATGTCGCTAAGTGACGACTAAAAATTGCTGAGAGTTAATTGCCAAATCTGTCTAGTCCTCTATCATTCAGTGTCTAACATATATTGGAAAAAATAATTTCTCGAATTAATATGATGCATTTATGCAAGACAGGCGGTCACCCTACTATATAGTCAGGGAATTCGTCACCTTGAAATCTACCCACTTCAATTAGATTATGGTAGCCTATTTTATTGACTATCTTGAATAATAAATTCTAAGGGGACCTCGTCAACCAGTCCCTCTGATTCTACCGGCCATATTTGCATGCAAGCAAATAAACTATATGAAGAGGTAGAGACGTTCTGTAACTTACTCTGTGATGGTTGATCGCGATTATGAATGCATGATTCTCCCCTCCAACTTATTATGCAATCGTGAGTCAAATATTCAATATGCGTCAAAACGTCTGACTTGAGTCTAATAGTCCAACGTGTCAGAATGCCGTCGTGAGTCAAAAAGTATGACTTGCGTCAGTAAGAACGAAAATCTGGAGTCTCCGAAACCGAAACCGGCGGAAAGTATTGAAAGCATGTATTGAATACATCTCAGCAAAACTCACCTGTACACCAAATTTGGTGAGATGCGAGCGTGCGGAACAAAGTCCATTTGCGTCAAAAAGTCTGACTGCGTCAAAATGTCCAACTTGGCGTCATTTTGTCTGACTTGCGTCATCTACTGACTGTATGGATACAATGTGTTCATAGTTTTGATTAAGAAGTCTTCCCTTTCTTGAAGCTTCGAAATAAGATCATCTTTATCTTCATATTCGCTAATCACACCAATGATTTGAATAGACAAATCACTGACACTGTGCCCATTTTCCCGAAAATGAGTCGCCAGATAAGTGTTCTTGCTAGCTGTATTAATGGAACTACGATGGCCATTCAATCTACAATGCAAGGCTTGTGACGTTTGACCCACATACTGTATACCGCATTTCTTACACGATATAAGATAAACGACATTTCTGGTCTTACAACTGAAATAACCAGTCTTGTTGAACATAAATTTTCCACCTGTACTAAAACTAGTGAAAAGAGCGTCGGGATTCAAAACTTGACAACAGAGGCATCTATTTGACTTGCAATAAGAAACATGCTTATTTGGGGAGGGCGCTATCCACTCCATCGCACTAACGCAAAATACTTGATCTGACTTTAATTCCATATTTTAAAAATAAATGAATGAACACCATAGCCTCTAATCTACGTGTGTAGATGACCTGTTACAGAGGTTGGACTTTCAGGTCGAAAATATATAAGAAGCAATACATACTGTATATAAGCTACTTATGAAATAAGAAATTCATAAAGAATTCTAAAATTTAATGTGCTCTAGCAATGATGCAAAAAAAAAATATTACAACAATCATGTTGAAAAGCTGAAAACACGCCATTAGTTCACGCATAAGGACTCTTAATCCTGCTAGCAGAGGTACAGAGGCGGGGAACGAGACCACCTTCAACTCTATACGTACTATGGTAACAATTAAAACGTTATACGCTAACCAATAGGTCAAATACATAGGGTTAATTAGTTTAAACTCTATCAAGTACTCTACCCTCTAAGCAATTTATATTATTGTTTAAACAGGGGGAAACTACTGCTACTGAAAATACGCTACGGAATACCAATTAATAATTCATGCATCGAGAAGTACAAAAAGAGAATTTAGCAAGCTTACTCAGCGAGTGAATTCTGTCCAACTGAGGTTGTCAGAATTGTCGCTTCAATTTATCCTAGTACTTAGCGGTATTAACTATCCAAACGCTCGTGCACCTGATTCTCCTTACCAATAGATAAAGGCGATCAGGTCTGTTATCCATCATACTCATACTGTATCAACATGTCAAAATCATTAGTGATTTAAGATTAGTGAAGAAAGAGCTATTGTTGCCATTAGAGCTCAACTCAATTTTGACAACATTATTTATAAAAGATACATTGACGACATTATAATAGGTCCCCTCAAAAGAGATTCTGACACTTTCGATTTAATAAGTACGACCTTTTTAATTCGATTGACAACAACATTAAGTTTACCGTGGAATCTCCACATACCGGTAAATTGAACTTCCTAGATTTAACGGTTTGGACAAATAATGGAAAAATAACCCATAAGAAATATGTCAAAGAGATCTCCTCCGGTAATTCTCTTAAAAAAGATAGTTGGCTACCCAGCTTTGTAAAAACGAATTTTGTCCAACAAAAAGTTAATGACATAGAAATTCGTGGTAGTGCGACTTTGCCTGCAGAAGCTATGAAGGCAGACATTGAAGCGTGTATGTAATAGTAATTTAAAATTGAACGGATATACTAACAATGACATAAGGAAGTGCAACAAAACTAAAAATTAACACAAATCAAATGATAGCATAAATAATACAAAATCAATAAGTAGGAAATGTACACTAAAGTTGCCTTTTGTCAGCGATAGCTTAATA
The DNA here is from genome assembly GCA_907163375.1 of Prostheceraeus crozeri. Taxonomy (NCBI): domain Eukaryota; kingdom Metazoa; phylum Platyhelminthes; order Polycladida; family Euryleptidae; genus Prostheceraeus; species Prostheceraeus crozeri. The sequence continues at coordinate 36,375 of CAJQUW010012534.1, read as the reverse complement.
AGAAAAATTAATTACAACATTCGTAAATACAAATTAGAAATCAACTTTGTAACTACCGGAAATAAGAAACTGCGCCAGGCTTTGAAAAGAAAGAGTCCGTGTAAAAAACATAGCAATTGTGAAATCTGCGTAAAACTTCCTGATAGGTATAATTGTGATAAATCATGCGTTGTTTATGAATTTGAGTGTAAATTTTGTAATTCTAAATATATAGGAAAAACTGCTCGGCCGTTCCGTTTGCGGTATAACGAACATAAAAATAGCATCATCAAGCGTGATTGTCATAGCGCCTTGAGCGATCATATAAAATTTTGCAACCCGTGTACCAACATAGATAGCTTCAATATCAATTTCTTAAAGTGTGTGCATGATCCGATTGAGACAAGTTTGATGGAATCTCGTTTGATCGATTTTCGTAAGCCAGAATTGAACAGGCGTCACGAGGGTGTTGTTGCACCTACTGTTAGAATCATTTAGTAAGGCAGTGACCAAGAGTCTGGACGCGAAACGTTTGCCGATTTTACCTGTATTATATTTTTACTTAAACCTTTGTGTTTATTCGGCATTATATATATTTCGGGAGAGATTTGTGACGTTTTCCTTTCATTCATTCATTCAGCTTGCCATATACTGTTGCCTTTTATACTTTTATTCCAGGTCACCATTGCTTTCTCAATTTTAAGCTTTACTTACGCGCTTATACTGTTCGTATTTTGTGTAGTCTCTCTCTCTCTCTCTCTCTATCTCTCTCTATCTCTCTCTATCTCTCTCTATCTCTCTCTATCTCTCTCTATCTCTCTCTCTATCTCTCTCTCTATCTCTCTCTCTATCTCTCTCTCTATCTCTCTCTCTCTATCTCTCTCTCTCTATCTCTCTCTCTCTATCTCTCTCTCTATCTCTCTCTCTCTCTCTCTCTCTCTCTCTCTCTCTCTCTCTCTCTCTCTCTCTCTCTCTCTCTCTATCTCTCTCTCTCTCTCTCTCTCTCTCTCTCTCTCTCTCTCTCTCTCTCTCTCTCTCTCTCTCTCTCTCTCTCTCTCTCTCTCTCTCTCTCTCTCTCTCTCTCTCTCTCTCTCTCTCTCTCTCTCTCTCTCTCTCTCTCTCTCTCTCTCTCTCTCTCTCTCTCTCTCTCTCCTCTCTCTCTCTCTCTCTCTCTCTCTCTCTCTCTCTCTCTCTCTCTCTCTCTCTCTCTCTCTCTCTCTCTCTCTCTCTCTCTCTCTCTCTCTCCTCTCTCTCTCTCTCTCTCTCTCTCTCTCTCTCTCTCTCTCTCTCTCTCTCTCTCTCTCTCTCTCTCTCTCTCTCTCTCTCTCTCTCTCTCTCTCTCTCTCTCTCTCTCTCTCTCTCTCTCTCTCTCTCTCTCTCTCTCTCTCTCTCTCTCTCTCTCTCTCTCTCTCTCTCTCTCTCTCTCTCTCTCTCTCTCTCTCTCTCTCTCTCTCTCTAGAACTCAAGAACTCAAGAACTCAAGAGGTTTATTGTCCCAGCTGGGCACAAACATATGAATGAAATATTACAAAATGAGTGATGCGAGGATAAAGTTGACAATGGATGAATAATGAAGAGTAAAGATAAAATAAATCCACCACGTTTGCCGTTGTCTATTATAAAATCAACATGAGCCGTGTCTGAAACGATGTTCGGAGGAAGTGATGAAATGGCGAAGGCAACTGATTATGATACACGGTAGCTGAGCGGAGAGGAGACATTCAAAAATCAATGTATGAAAAATCGATGTCATTTGTGATATTTTCAAATAAGCTTGCAGTTTCTTTATTAATGTAATGTAAGTGTCAATTTTGAATAATGTATGCATCAACTTTGATTAGTAACTGAGCATTGTTGACAGTGTTCTTTTGAAAGTGTTCTTTGTTTTTTTTTTATGGCATGGCATTAGGTCATTTCTACAGTTATATTTTATTTACGTTACTCCAAGTGCAGACATACATTCACATGCAGCCATCCATAATCAACTCATTCTGTTATTAATTATTATTATTATTTGATAGTCGAAGTCCGGTGAGAAAATGACATGCATGTGTGAAAATTCAAATCATCATCACCTAAAACGGGCTAATATCACAAGGTTGTCAAATATTTAACGTTAGAATTATAGTGATGATATCATACTTGAAACAGATGACACATTTGAAATAACTATATAATTGATATCTCTGACACTTACCTGTAAGTAGATAGATACGGAAAATTTGCTCAGATTGATGAGATGAAAAAATATACCGGACTTCGACTTTGACTTCGTCTGTTATTTGTCACAATTGAATTAGGACTGAATCAGTATTGAAGTGGAACGAACGTGTAAGATAATGAGTTGTATTTATTGATGACGTCATGTATCGATTTCTGTCGTTTATAGAGATCTAATGCTTTCATGAATGGCCATGTCTATGCCTCGACTAAGTGTCGGTTAAGAGGGATGTTTTATCATAGCAATCGAATCGTGTACAAATCTCTATGATAGACATCTGTCATTGATATCTATGCGTGGTAGCATGTGTCTGCATTGTTGCTTCTCTGTTATCAATGTCGACATTAGTAGTTGTCAATATCTCGACATCTCGCGCATACTTCACATTTCATTATAGTTTTTCGTAGATATCTAGGCGCGTTCGATCTGTTTCTGCATGTGCGTTAATGTCAACGCTAAATATTCTTGCATATTACTTGGATCTTGGCCGTGATTTTATAGATATCTATGTACAATTATTTCGTTTATGACATAGATATTTGTTCCTATTGTTAATGATGAAACTGTCAAGTTCTTCTAATCAAATTTGCTTCATCGATATATTTCGCAAGAAGTTTTAATTCCCTATGATTTAATGTATCCATGATTTGATGGAACTCTGATTTACTATTTGTTTGTAAAAACGGAGCAATTGAGTTTCTAATGCTGTCATATTTTGAACACGAACAGAAGTAGTGAAATAGATCTTCAATTTCATTATTATTACAATTCTTACAAATGCATTCGTCATATGTCTTTCTGTCATTATACCTTCCTATTTCGGTGATTAGGTTGTGGTTGCCAGTTCTCATTTTAAGCACTGTTGAAACTATTTTGCTATTGTTTGTTATGTTTAGATATCTTTTTGTATTACACTCAAAACGACATAGCTCTAAATAATTTAAACCTTTGTTGCTATGTTTTGCCATATCTATCCATTGTTGTCTGAAGTATTCTGTTAATCTTTTATTAATAATTTTTTTTGTTTGTGCAATTGAGTTGAGACTTATGGTTTGATGTATATCATCTAATGCGAGATTTCTGATCAGTCTATTTATGCGAAATACCCAAGTATTATGAAAAGCACGTTCTTCAATGTTTTGATTGATGATTTTGAATATCTTTTTTGTTAATAAATTTTCGTTTAGATGGTTTAGCTTCGACCAATAATTTAATGCCGCTTTATAAAAATGAAATTCTATAGGTTTAACCCCAAATTCTCCAAATATGCAGTAATTTGGCGTTGTACGTTTCAAGTGATATTGCTTTTTGAAAAATTGAGTTTGAATTTTGTTGAGGTCCTGTATATTTCTATCGAAATAAAATTCCGAACCATATTTCATTTTTGAAATTGTCAACATTTCGAATGCATTCATAAGAATATCTCCGTCAACATATCCGAAATCTTTTATTGTTTTACCTGTTATATATGCCGAGATCTTTCCTTGCTTTGCTAACTCGTTAATCTGTTTTCGATCATCTTTCGAAAAAAATACACCGAGATATCTATATTCATTTACTACTTCAATTGTGGTAGTGCTTTCACTTGTCCTGATTTCGACATGACTGTAATTCTTCAAGTCATTATATATCATTATTTTAGTTTTATCAAAGTTGATGCTCAAGCAATTTTCTATACAATAGTTTTGCACAATTTGTATTTGCTTCATTAATCCTTTTTTCGAATTGCTCATCAATAATATATCGTCTGCGTAAATAAGTGAAGCTAATTTTATATGCATAATACTTATGGGATCTATGGCATCTAAATTCTTTTCTAATTCTATAAGAAGATCGTTCATATAAAGGCAGAATAATGTCGGTGACAAGCTGTCTCCTTGTGGAATACCATTGTTTAGCTTAAAAGTATTGCTTTCTTCATCATTAAATAATATTTGATAATTTTTATTCATAAGAATGTTTTGCAACAATGACAGAAATCTCCCTCTCGGAATTACGTGACTGAGTTTATATAATAATCCATCTTTTGGTATGCTATCAAAGGCCTTCGATAGATCAATGAAACAAAGATATAATGCTGTCTTATTATTTTTGCTTATTCTAATTATTTCTTTAAGGATCCATATGCAATAAATGGTAGAATTATCTTTTCTGAAACCTATTTGTGATTGATGAAGTAATTCATATTTCTCTATCCATTGATTTAGTCGGTTATTGAATATTTTTGTCAAAAGTTTTTCCAAGCAAGAAGAAAGATTTATAAACCTGTATGAGCTAACGTCGTTTCTGTCCCCTTTCTTGAAAATTGGAGTTATCCAACTAATTTTCCAAGGAATATTTTCGTTGTTCAGAATATTATTAAATAATATATCAATTATTTGGAGTGTGTTATCCATATTCATTTTCAGAATTTCATAGACAACATGATCAGGACCGCTAGATTTTGAGTTGGCCATATTTTTTAATGCATCAGTAATTTCGTCAACTGATATTTGAATGTTTAAAGTATCGTCATTCGGTACTATATTGCTGTTGAGGAAGTTATCTACATTCGTATAATTTACAATTTTTTTATTAAGATCTGTCAATTTTTTGTCTCTGTTTAGCAATTCATTTTTGAATGCTGCAATAGATAAATGGGTATTATTGCGCTTTCTATTTTTCATTTTTTTATTATTCATTAACTGCCAAAACTTTTTGTTATCATTTTTCGTTTTAGCATCCTTCAATTCGTTCAATTTCAATGATTGTATTTTTCTTTTCTCTTTTTTTATCGCTTTATTTAAAACTTTCTTTGTTTTCATTAATGATGTAAGGTTTTCTTCTGTTTTATCTGTTTTCCATACATCTACAGCTATCTTATATTGTTGCCTGAGCTGTCTCGTATCCATGGTGTAGATAATTGTTTGATTGTTTTTTTTAATGGTTTGAATTGCTTTCTTAGTATTTATAACAAGATTATTGTAAACCTCGTGTTCTGTTAGATCATTTTCTTTTATGTTTTGCAACAATTTATTGCAATTTTGCCTGAAGTCATTGAAATTAAACTGATTTTCACAATCGCTGGTCCATTTGAAAGGTTTCGTTTTTCTAGTTTTGTTTTGAGAGTAATGTTTTTTATTTCTTAAGCTCTTTTCTTTGTTGATTATGATTTTTATGCGAAAAGGGGCGTGATCCGTGTACAATCTTGGTTCCATTATTTCGAAGGCCTTTATTCGCTCTATGAGAGAGTCTGATACTATCAAATAATCGATGACCGATTTATGTACGCTATCATTATGGAGTTTGTGATATGTATATTTTCCCTCTTCAAGTCTTCCGTTTGCGATTACAAGAGATGCATCGTTACAAAACTCAATTAATTCTCTACCAAATTTGTTCACGATTTTGTCATCTGATGTTCTTGGAGGAAGATTTGAAAATTCGTTATCATTAATCGCACCGATTCTTCCGTTCAAGTCACCGATCATTAATATATTTTTTCATTTTGTAGTCTGATATGTATTTACTGATTCTACTCAAGAAATTTTTATCAGTGTGTTTAGATTCACGGTTATCTCGATAGCATAGAATAAGGTATATATCATTGATATCTTTCCACGTACTATCAGAAAATTTTATTATCAGCAGGTTGCCGTTTTCAGATACTATTACTGTATTACGAGAATTTGCGATATTTGAATTTTCTTTCAAAAATATAGAGACACCTTTTACATTTCTGCCAAGTATGTTATTTCTTCTACAACATGAATGATGAGCAATATATGAATTAATGGCAATAGGTTCATTCTCAAAATCAAGGTGAGTTTCCGCAAAACAGATTATTTGTGAGTTTCCAGCATCATTCATGAGATCAGTATGTTTATCTTATTTTCGGTTAACCCGTTTATGTTCACATAAAACATTTCAATGGCATTGCATTCATCATGATTTTCACAAGAATCAGTATCATACTTAGCTACACTTGTCTCCTCTCCTGTATCAGCATCAAACATTCTGCATCGAGTGTGGATGATACGTTGCAGCTGTGTTAGAAGGAGCACTGAATTGAGTCACCCCGTTCGGATACATTGCAGGTGGAGGTGGCACATAATAGTTCGGTTGTTGGTGCGCGTAATTATTTGGTCGTTGGTACCGCCATCTGTTGCTGTAGTTGTTGTTTCTTTGGTGATAGTAGTTGTTATTGTATGAATACCTTTGGCTTCGATGATAGTACGGTCTTCTATAAGAAGGTCTAGAATGACAGTTCCGAGCAATGTGTCCATATTTCCCACATTGGTAGCACTTTGTGTTGCTGTTGTTGTTGTAACTCTGATGGCGCTTGTTATTGATCCATCCACGTTGTTGGTTTTTGTTGCTGTTGTTATGAGATTGCTGGTCGTTCAACTTGCTGTTCAGATCTGAGAGCATAACTTTGATGAGTCCCATTTCTCTACGCATTTCCTTTGTTTCGTCACTTGTCTGCTCAGTTGGTCGGGTGCATTGGATTGTCGGTTGCTGTTCTTCGCAGTTATCTTCGTTTCTGTTGTTCACTTCTTGATGTTTCTTGTCTCGCTTCAGTTCTTTGATCTTCTCTTCACTTTTGCTGAGTTCGCTTTCGTAGGTTCTTGTAGCCAGCAGGAGATCTTGTTGTGTGTGCCGTAACTTGTTCATTTCTTCTTCCTGCTCATCCAACGTTTCCTGTATCTTCTGGAATCTCTCTGTCAGTTCTTCGATTTCGCATTCTTTCTCAGCTAACTTTCGCTTGTAGTGCTCCGCCAATAAAATTGTGCCATCAAATTTCGTGATGACATCTGCAACCGTCTCAAATTCAATTAAATGAATGTTCCTCACACATTCCCGACAGCTATAGTTCCGCTTATAACGATTTTTCTTGGAATATTTGACCAGCTCGTAGCAGGGTAACCCGGTGCAGGAGAAGTGGAATATCTTCTCACATTTGTCGCATGTGAGATAGTCCTGTTTTTCTGCTTCTCCGCTGCATTCACCGCAATGTTGTGTCAACTCCACGAAACATGAATCGTCAGTCACCTTCGTCATACTTCGAAAATCTGTAAGTAGATAGATACGGAAAATTTGCTCAGATTGATGAGATGAAAAATATACCGGACTTCGACTTTGACTTCGTCTGTTATTTGTCACAATTGAATTAGGACTTGAATTAGAATCTTCTCTCTCTCTCTCTCTCCTCTCTCCTCTCTCTCTCTCCTCTCTCTCTCTCTCTCTCTCTCTCTCTCTCTCTCTCTCTCTCTCTCTCTCTCTCTCTCTCTCTCTCTCTCTCTCTCTCTCTCTCTCTCTCTCTCTCTCTCTCTCTCTCTCTCTCTCTCTCTCTCTCTCTCTCTCTCGATATGCCTTCCAGCGACTGTCGATTAACTGTTGACAGGTGTCATCCACGGTTTATCGTTTTTTGTGAAGGTAACAGAAGACAGAGGAATACTGTTTGCAAAAGCCAAGTCTAAATTATTTTGAAAATAATTGCATTTCGTCTCTATATCATTTCGATTGTCGTAAACAGGAGACCAGTCTATATTTGACAGGAACCGAACAAATGCATTGATATTGGACTCACGCAGATCATAGACAGGTTTTCTGATCATAAAACACTTTCTATTTACAGGAACAGCAGTTGTTGCGAGTAAGCACATGTGGGGAACTTTTGAATTATCAATTGGTAGCTCAGTATTTACGGCATACATATTTGCAACGCTCTCAGACATCAGCACATAGTCCAACTGGGAGTTTCCGTAGGTAGGACCGTCAAACGTATTTACAAGATTGAGGTTCGAACACACACCAGATATATGAAATCTGTTAAAGTCACCACAGAATACTATATCATGACTAGGGTAGACTGCTAGAATGTCGTCCATTATGTCAATCAAATAATTCGTTACCAATTGTTTATACACCTTTTCCAAGTCATTAGTAGAAACACGCAATTCAATAGCGGTGATCTCAAGTCAATAGTAGATCCGCTCAAATCAGCAACGGGAATCTCAAATCATTAATAGAAATTCTATTCTATCTCAAGTCAACAGTAGATCTACCCAATTCAACAACGGAAATCAAAAATCAACAGTAGATGTTGCGATCTTTTGTCATGCTTCAAAATTTACGGGCCAGTTTGTGCCTCTTTAGAATGGATATGGAGTTGCAATTACGGATTCATTAATGTTTTTACTTGATTGAGCACTATTTCGTTTTACAGACAAAAATTTAATAGCAAATGGAAGACATAAGAAGCGTGCATGTAATGTAGCCCCCAGGATTCGAAGCTGCAAAGAATGAATTCTAGAATTCTTGTTCTAGTCATGTAGGCTGTGTTTAGAGACAGTTCGTCCTGATCGCTGATAATGAAAAGCAACAATGTGGGTATGTGAAAAATCTGTCTATAATTTTCAATAGAAACAATAGAATAAAAATATGCTAAACATAAATCATGATGAACGACATAACACTGAAAATTTCCACTGATGCATTTACATATTTCAATATACGTGTATTATGTCTTCTTCTCTCAACGCACGACCGTAATACGTCTGCATAGGTGAAAACCATCGGTCACACTTATAAGCCGTTATTTCGGCAACGTTCTGCTCAGCTAATTGCATTAGAGTTGCAAGTCTTTGGGGGGTGGGGTTGCAAAATGACCTGGTCCCTCACCTCTGCCATTTGGCGCTTGACTCCGGCTTTCCACGAACTGAACGCATTTTCGCAAATGTTGAACATGAGAGAATAGGGAGAAAGAAATTTTGCACTGTGAGTACTTGGGAGATTAGCCAAGTGGTGATTGCGATGGATACTGCAATTGTCCATTATGAATACCGCCAACGTTTCATGTCCAATATTCAGGGACAGCTCTGACAGAAAGGAATTGAAGGCTGTCGAATTCGTATTCGATGTAATGAACTGGTGATAAACCAGACCCCGTCTTGGAGACAAGGCAGATAATGCACTAAAATTTGTGCTCCTTCGTCCACCAACAACACGCACAGCCCGATCGCCTCTGATGACTCTCCCGCGAGTACGTTTGATCCAAAGATGAAAGCCACTCTCATCAATACAAATCGGCTCAATATCTGGACTGAGAGCAATTAGCCACTCTACGAGTTGTCGACGTTGAGCTTTCACTTCAGATGCATTTCTCTCTGCAAGGGAGTCCATTAACTTCTTCATGGTCACCATTTGACCGTGCAAAATATTCGAAATTGTGTTATCACACATGGCGGGCTTATGTGGCAGCAATGACTTCAAAGTGGCATTTATCTGTGATAGAGTAAACTGGGGATTTTCCTCAACAATAGACAAAAGAGTGAAGATATTTCATCATCCCGTTTCTTGTTGTGTGCACCTCCTCTCTGTCGCACTACACATCCAGTATTTTGAAAACGCCGGATGATTGACCAAGCAGTTCCAGATTTGATAGCCAACGTCTCAGCCAAAGCTTGATAATCCTGACCATTCTCAAACGCCCGTATAAGTCTTTGCTTGTCTGCAGCAGATATTCGTTGACGCGACATCGCTACAGATCGCATGTACAAAGAATGACATTAGTTGGTGCTATCAATCAATGCATGCATCGAGTCGATGTGATGAGTCAATTGTTTGGCATGACGGGCAATCTTTGTTTCTGCACATGCCATTGTACTTTTGTCTATTATTGTTAGTTAGCTAACGAAGACGTGAATAAGTGATTGCGCGATGCAAACTGCATTATGCAATCGTAGCTACATGTTTTAAACTGGCCCGTAAATTTTGAAGCATGACAAAAGATCGCAACATCTACTGTTGATTTTTGCTTTCCGTTGCTGAATTGGGTAGATCTACTGTTGACTTGAGATAGAATAGAATTTCTATTAATGATTTGAGATTCCCGTTGCTGATTTGAGCGGATCTACTATTGACTTGAGATCACCGCTATTGAATTGCGTGTTTCTACTAATGACTTGGAAAAGGTGTATGATATAGAAACAGTAGGAGGAGCGTATATAACAATTATGCACAGATCTTCTGATACTTTAATGACCACAGTCTCAAATTCGCATGGTCTATTCCGCATTTTTATTACATGAGGCTTCAAGTAATGTTTAGCCCAAATTGCTACACCACCACCAATTCTGCCATCTCGATCATCACGAAAAACATGAAAACCATCATGTATAACCATCATGAAAACCATGATAGAAACAAAATCATCGCTGTGCAAGTATGAGAACCAAGTTTCAGTTGCAATAAAAAACATCAACGTTCATTCTCGACAAAATCGATGAAATAATTTCAATTTTGTCTACTGCTGATTGTGTATTTGCTGTCATAATCTTTGGCATAGCTTTGCATCTATCATCAGTAATGTTTCCACTATTTAAATAATTGGTAAAACACATTCCACATAAACAACTTCCTTTTTATGATCTTACCACGATAAATAATCACATCAAGCCCTTCAGCTCGCAAGCTTTTCAGCTTTTCTCTGAGCACTTTTTGGGCTTACTGCTCATGCCGTGTGTAATCCGGATTGATGTATATGTACGTTCTTAAAATTGTCATCGGAACGCAAATGCTTCTCCAGTCCGAGAACACGTCCTTTCGCCTCAAGATTCCTACAATGAGCACGTAAGAGTCGAGGTTTAGTGGGACTTTGTTCACCAATTCGAGAAACTGATACTACACCGTCTTCCTCCACGTTAAGCCTCCTCAATATACCTTTCACCTTTCTGTGATTTTGGTCTTTCCTTTAATCCGAGGATCCAGTAGTCTCTTCATCAATGCCTGAGAAAATAAGATTGTTCTCCTTCTGCCTTCGTAATTCTCCTTCTTTCAGAATGAAGTTCATGGTCCTCCTCCATTCCTTCTCCTTTAAAGGAGTCACTATCAAGCTAGCTCTGCAGAGCGTCATATTTCTGCTTTAATTCAAATAATTCAGATGTAAGGGCATGCAGCCGGGTCACCATAGGACCAAGTTCCTCTTTGATTTTTTACTCTATCACATATGAAATTCTACTAACCACATCCGAATTGTCATAATGAGTTTGAGCACGCATTTGGATGATAGTAAGGATAAGATCTTGCTTGTTCAAGGAGGTTTTAAGTTCCAAAAGCTCACGGTCAGTGATGTAATTTGTTGCCATTACGCCAGTAAACTTGATGTCTCGTAAACCAAAACTCAAATTGAATTCAATAAGCCCAAAAATATCAAAAATAGGTTGTCAGAGCGGCTTCGAACCAAGAACTAAAGCTCACTACCCACCGACCGTAGCCAACCAACCACGTACACACGAGCTAATTAGCTTTGATTAAGCAAAACTTGATCCAATACTTTTTATAGAAATCGAATGTGTGGACTTCAATTCTTCACAGGCCAGATGATTTGCAACTTTAAAACTTGTCGATAAGAGACCGATGAACAATACTCATCGATATGATGAAACTAGGAAATAGGAGACTGGTTGTAGGCAATCCACAATGAATAGAAGCACACTGGATCAGAAAAATTGATTGTCACCACTGTAGGTTGAGGCAGGAAAAACGCGAGGAAAAACGATGCCTAGAAAGTGGAGAACGAAGTGAGTTTCCAAAAATGGCTGACAGCTGCAGAAACACGACCAGCACACTAAAATGGTCAAATGGAAGCTGCAAAGGATTTCGGACGCTTTCCATCTATTTATCGATTCTCTAATGCGAAACAAGATACAGATGAAGGATGTAACAAGTACAGCAGGTAATAGTACTATTTCGTAATCGAAAATTGAAAATAAATTGAATTACATTCCATATAATATTTCACTTAATATCTCCATATTCTGACATCTAATATTGCAATGTACGTGTTGTCATTTTATGTCATGACTCTTTAATTCTCTATTCAATCCAAATGGAATCCGTAATCTTTTTTGAGTAAATCTTCAATGAGCTCATAAATATCTCTTTTTACTGGGCTTCAAAGTTGTATCCTCGGACTTAATGATGCCCTAAATTGCACCAAGCGATTATTTTGTATAAATCTTGTACAAATCGTATCGGCCAACAAGTGCAGTAACGGCAATGTCAACCATTATTGAGCAACATTGCCGTCATCGAGCCTAAATGAATGAATTTACACTATAAAATGTCAGCATCCTTTCTTGAACCGAACTTTGCCATTCGACTTCAGTTCAGCAACCGACTTTGCCGATTGGCTTAAGTATCTGGCAGGTTGCCTTCAGTTCGGCACATGTCCAATTTCAGGACAATTTCAGGACGACTTCGGGACTTTTTATGCAGAGCTCTGACGAGTTATTTCAGGACGACTGTACGCTTAGCTATTTACATATCTGTTGACATTTTAGCAATCTTTCGTTTGAATGACGATGATTTAGAGAAGCATGTGTTCCAGGGCTGGACACGAATAGTATCACGACACTGCATTCGAGCGGCGCTGCTGTTATGTTACTATTCCAGTGAATTGATATGCGAGCGATATATTTCAACACTAAAATCATCGCATTTCTTTACTAACATAATCTACTCATAGCTACTGTCTCAATTTGAATGCTACTACACGCTTGCAAGTACAAATCACAGCGTTGACAATACTATATTTAGTTCATCGATGATGCAGACATATCGTTGTCCACTTCAGACAAATAAGTACATGTGTAGTGTCTTGACAGCAAAAAAGATTCAGAACTAAATTAATAAGCTACTTTTCCTCAGTTGCATACATTTTTCCAATAATTTCTTCAATTGATTGGAGTTTTCTTGCCGAAAGGTGCTCTGCAAAAGTATTTTAATAAGTTAGCAATTGCTTTAAGTTAATAAATGAATTGAATTAGAAAATAGCCATCTTAAGTTAACCTCTGCATGTCACCGGAATTGGACATAATTTTTTGTCTGGTAACAAAGGTCTGTCGCAGTACATTGATTATCTAAAGAGAATGAGTGACAACGACTAATTTGATAAAATACACCGATACCCTTGCTTCTCCGACCGCAGTCACCAGAACCCAGGAATCGAACCGAAGTCTGCGATGGAAACGACCTCGCGTCTTCTTCACTAGTCTGCACTGACGGTACAAAAGGAATGCGAGCTGAGGCAGTAGCAGGGCTGGCTGGCTGGTTTACGCGACCCCGTCCCGCGGATAGGGGCGTGGCGGAACGCCACGGAGACCGAGAAGCAGTAGCAGGGCCTAATCTCCAAGTGATATCGACTGCTCATTGTCCTTTTATTATTGACAGAACGCTGCCAGTATTCATGTTGTAGCGAGACAGCATTATCAGCGTTTCAATCGACTACGTCACACACTAGATTGACACGATGGTCTGTCGCAGCACATTGAATATCTGCGGAGACAACTATTAAGTCAATAAGCAACAACAACATCCTTGATTCCTCGTGCACACTCGCACCTCCATGACTAGGCGACGCTGCTGACGGTACAAGAGGAATGCAAGCTCGGTAGAATGTGCGAGCTCGTCTCCACCGCCTCGCGCAGTTCGGTTCGATTCCTGGGTTGGCGAGTGTGGTCGAGGAATCAAGAATGTTGGTGTATTTTATTGAATTTTGTAGTTATCATTCTCTTAATTAAGGTATCCAATTTTTTGTTTCGAATATACAACAGATGTTGATCGTATCATGACTTGTGATGGATGATTGTACGGTATACTTGTGCATAGGTGCGGATAGGCTACTCACGCGTATGAGTGCGTATGGGTAAGCTTCTTGCGGTTACGGGCTGTTACGTGCGTTTAGCTATTCACGGGTAGGGGCGAGAACGGGTAACGAAAAACCCTCTACCTGCAAGTCACTAAATGACATTCATTTTTCGAACAGGGCCCAAGGCATCAACGAAGTTCTACAAAACCTAGGATTAATATTAAAAATGTGCCGGTGGTTGTAAACGTTAATTTCTGACCACTTGGCTGTGAAAGCAACAGCATTTAATATCGGCCAATGATCAGAAAATGACTACATAGAATTCAGAGTAGAAATAATTTTTCAGAAAGATGAATTTCTTGCTATTGTAACATGCATGTGGATGTACAAAGTATGCTTTGATTATGGCATAGAATTGTAGCGAAGTGTCATGGTTCACTAGTGAAACTTTTTGAATTTCGCTCGAAATTCAGTATTTGCACACGTATTCGAGCAGAAGGCATGCGAAGGAAGCATTCAAGCGAAATGATATTCGAACACAGCTCTGTTGTGTACTTTAAAACCAATTTGTCTAAAGTTTTTTCTTAGGCATCACTTAAGAATAGTACTATACTAATGCGAGATTCAAAAAGCATAAGAATGACAAAAAATCAATTCTATTTTAAAAAATTCAATTGGCATATGGATTCATCCGTTATTCTAAAGTATCAATGAAATCACCATAAAATCACCTAATAAGGAAATAGAGTTCCGATTTGATAACGCTTACACGATCAACCTGTGGCATGCAGAATGCAGCAGATGCACCAGACCAGTGACATTATCGTCACATAGTCGAAACGTGACGATGAAACATAACAGAACGTGTAGCCGCTAATTTACATTGCAGACTGCAAGTCAACAACTGCATTGTCGAACCACAGGATCATAGAGCAAGCAAAGATAACTCTTTTAGCTCTGGTAAATTGTCAATGATGAAAACCAACAAATCAGAAAACCATCCAACACAGAATGCTGCAATGAAATGAATTTTGGTCTAATCGCTGAACTGCAGCTGAACTGCCACTGCAGCAGTGACGTTGTGTACTGTGTCAGAAAAACTGACGTTAAACGTCATGAAGAGGTCAATGTCGTATTTGCTGTACAGCACATGAACTACAACTGTACCAGTGTACGTAAAGCAGCCTTTATTGGCTGACAGGTGGATGTGAATGGAAATGTTGACTTGATACAAAATAGAATAAAATGCGTTTATTTGATATATTGAAAATCAATATTGTGCACGTGCAGTTGCATATACAACTCAAATGAAGATACATGTATAAAAGAGAATGGAAAGAAAACATCAAATCATATCAATGGAGTGAAGTTATAGCGGATATACACAATCTGACTTAGAAAATACATGGCCGCGAGATTGTACTGTTAAACATTGACAGGCATGCGGGAAAAATGTCTTTATTCTTCTCTCAGTGCAGCAGACTGGAAGACGGAAGTGAGAGGCAAAAGTCATTCTTTCTGCAACATAGCGATTCAAAGGATGTTCTTTATTACATTCACATTTCGCCAGAAAGTGAGCAGTAGCCGTTTCAAAACGGGATTCGATCGGTGCAAACTTAGTACAATTACTGCCTCGACCACTTATGATACGATGAGATCGATTCTGAAAATTCTGTAACTTTTTAGTCTGCAGAGCATTTAAACGACCATAGACTGACTAGTGAGGCATGCAAAAACAGTGACGAAATCAATGAATAGCACACGCTTATGAGATCATCAATATGCAAGATTTTCTTTAACCCTCAGATACCTGACCTTTTTCACATCCTCTGAAACCTGAGGGGAGGTCCAGTGAACCACTTTTACAAATTCTTATTTTACCTGCTTAAATGGATATGAAATCATTAGGAAAGTTGATTTTAAGTAAAACAATGATGTTTGCGTGTAGCAAGTCGATGTAACTAATCCTTTGAGTGTCTTTCAGCCTTCTCAGTAAACACATGCGAAAATTTGGTGTTTTTGTAGTTCAACGACATTTAGCGCAGTATCAGTTGTACCTAGAGTCGGTTTTACGATGTTTGCTGTCATCCTACAGCCTCAGACAGTTAAGTTTAATTAAACTGATTTCTACCGTGCATCAGAACTACATTTGGCCATTTTTTCAAATTTATCCATGCCAATCGGAAATAGGCGAAAACTGAGCCATAATTGCTGTATTTTATGACCCAAAAACATCTTTGGAGATCTCAAACTCATCAATTACTGCTGTGAAAACTTTGCAAACAGTCTGTTTTAAGTGTTGAACTATAAATATAATGATAGCTTTCATTTTGAACATTGATTTATGTTGATTTGCTCATGTAGGCCAACCAGTCATGCACGATCATGTGCGAAAGCAAAATATCAACATTTTGCAATCCTCTATCATGACGCACATGCACGAGCATGATGTAAACACTGAATAAATGAATTTCACTAATTATGCATCATCGTGGACATGCATGAAATTATTTTTCATCTGATAGCAAAAATTTTGTCATGGAAATTTCTACACCTTCTGAGACCTGATGGGGGGAGGTCCCATGGTCAATATACCATGCTTCTACCAATTCAATTGAAATGAAATAACACATGTAGAATCACTGTCAAAAATTATGATTTTACATGGGCATGAGCGGTTGATATATCCTCAGCACCAAACGTGAAATAGAAAAATGTGGCTTTGGGGCCCACTGGACCCCCCATCAGTTCTGTGATTGTTAAAACACCGATAACATAGAGACGCTGTGACGCTTTTTCGACAACATTTACTATTTGATCTTCCCATGACAAAGTATCATAATGATGAATCCTAAAATACTTACTGTACTTGAGACACAATAAAATACAGAATTATGAGCTGAACAGACGCGATTACTTGAACGCTGGAAACAAAGTGTTGACCATTTGGAAAGGTTTAGTGGAAGACCAATTTCAGAAAAAGTCGATGCAATTTTTCCCATGTGAGTGAATGAATGTTTATAGACTGTTTCAATAATTGTAAAATCATCAGCGTATAATGCTATCTTTGAATCGGTGCATGCATTGCACAAAATAGACATAAAGATGGCAAAAAGATGTGGTCCCATCACTGATCCCTAAGGAACACCTAATTGAACAGGAAATGTAGCACCTGTGACACCATTTACTGAAACATGTTGATATCTGTCACTAACTAAAGTAAGTAACCAGCGAAGGAAACCATGATCGAATTTCAACTGGTTCCAGTGATTTATTAGTCTGCGGTGTTGCAGTATATCGAAAGCCTTCGTCATATCGAGTGACGAGGACACAAAATCTACGATGTCAATTAATGCCACAACTTTGCCTTCAACGTTCGGTTACTTAATGTGCCTACTTTGATTGAGCGCAGATCTGATTTGGCTAGAGCGCAAAGGAGCTGCGCTTCTCGGTCCTCGGCGCCACCCGACAGATCCGATTGTATACTTGTCGAGTGAGAAGAATTGTTATCTTCTGATACAGCTGTACAGCTGATTTTTGTCTCATCAGGAGACGCACCGCTGATGTTAATGCTGACATCATTATCACTGTCGTTATATGTTTGGAAGCCACTTCGCGCAAGATAAACTGTCCAGAGCCATACTCGTCAGTCCCAATCAAATTCTTCGAATCTCATTCATTAAAGGAGCAAATGACATTGCAAAGTGCAATAATAGTGGAGGTTGCGGGACTGAGATTTCATGGCCTGTGATGATTTATCATGAGACTGAATTGCCTAATTGTTGTCACTAATATCTCTTTTTTCTCAACATCAACAAATGTGTCCGTCATTTATGATAAAGCTGTGATTATCGAGCAGTTTCATTTTGATGATATATATATTTAAAGTTTGAATTTTAATTATAATTATAATTGAATAATGTTCACCTAGTAGGATTAATGGTACTGCTTACTCAAAATGTTATTCTCTCTGTGACAAAGATAGCAGATGAACTGAATTAATTTAAACTGAAATTATGCGGAAAATGTTAATTTGATTGGAATTCATTTTCGGTGCACCGACCCTAGAGCCGTTGCACTGGTGCACCACGCACAGCCTTAAATCGTTCCAATCCGTGCCAAATGACTGACGACCGCAGTCTGTGCAGTCCGTAGAGGATTCATTGTCTCGTGATCTGTTTTAAACATGTTGTAATCAACCATCTGCTTGACTTCTAACAGTCAATATTTACAGCACCCAATTAACAGAAAAAAAATTTTAGGTTTTTACATGTACAGGGTGAGGCGTAATTCTGAAGAAATAGGAAAAGTTGCATTTTGCACATTACTATGATGGTTAACCTAATTTATCACTGCTGAAGTGGGTAAATACATGTAGTAATCATTTTACTTTGCAAAAAAAGTTACTACGAACTCAAAGTTGAATTACATAAGCTTCCACTTGGATCTAGAATAAGATGAAAACAATTTATTTTAATAGGAATTGGTATTCAACAAGACACAAGGAAAAGGAAGGCTAATCACATTATGTGTTCTATGTGGGATCCGTTCTGTTGTACACACATCAGGAGCAGATTTTTCCAATCAATACGAACACGACTCAAAACATCCGACGAAATGCAAGCACAAGCATCAACAATTCTTTCTTGCAAATAATCCAGATCCCTGATCTTCTTAGATCGAATCACGCCAATATCTCCAATTTGGATGATTTATTTCACCGTTAACATAAAAATTGGTTTTGTCGGTGAAAAGCATCATCGAAGAGAAATTCGGAGATTCTTCCATACGCTGTAAAGTCCAATTATAAAATTCCACCCGTCTGTCGGGGTCATCTTCACTAAGATGTTGTGGCATTTGCAACTTGTACGGATGCCATTTGAAGGCATGCGAAATTCGAAGAACACTGCGCTGACTAAGTCCTTGTTCTTCGACGACGAGAGCTTTTGTGAAGACTTTTGGAAACTGCAGCTAAAATAGAGATCGATAACGCTTCATCTGTCACAGAGGGGCGTCTTCCACTTCTCTCACGGTCGTCCTTAAATTTACATATGAGTTTTCCAACGGCGCTATGTGTAGTTGGTGGTCGTTCGGGATGTCGACGACTGTTATCATCTGCTATTGATCGGTAGCTCCCGATAGCAGCATGCAAAACAACATCAATGCGCTCTTCTTTCGACAGTGCCATAACTGCGTTGTAAAGCTCTATCTTAATGAAGTGATGCTTTAAATGCCGAGTAAGTGAATAAATCGTCTTTCTTGAAGTTGAATAATTATCAATCAATATCTCGCATAGGTATCTGTATAATTGAATATTTGAATTATCTGTATAGCTGAAATTGACTTGTAGTTAAATGAATTCGTCATAGAAAGTTGTATGGTACATCAAACTTGCGCAAAAATGGAAGGATTCCCATTGGAAATAATGTATGTCAGATTCAGAGTGTATATTCCCAATGTCTCCAGAATTGCGTCTCACCCTGTATGTCATATCAATAGAATTATCCAGTCTGGTTGTTCTTGTGCCGAGAAAAACCAGACTGTTCTTAGTTTCAACTTCTTAAGTAAATTCAATGTTGCAATTCACAGAATTCAGGAAATTAAAAAGTCATTGATATCTTGCAATACATGTATATATTTATATAGATAGATAGATAGGTCTCATTAACTTTCTCTTTTTTGATCTTCTGAAAGACACCAAGAAGCTTCTCTTCCTATGGAGGTGTCGGGGCATCAAGTGCGTGAAGCGAAACCTGCGCGAGTGATTGACATTTCGGCAGCAATAAGTCTCATGTCCTAAAAACTTTTGATTTCATTTGCCCTCTGGTGAATATGGAGACGGTGGCAAGCATGGACTTCAGTCTTCTGTCTTTATCTTGATTGTGTGATTTTTTGCGTATAATCCTTGCTTGTAAATGATCAACTTGTATCCATTTTTTGGAAAATAAAGCTTTTCATAGATAGATATAGATAGACAAATCCTATATGGGCAATAGATAGATGTACCTCGGGGATAGATAGTCGTCCTATATTAGGGTGATTAAAAAAATCGAAATTTTGAAATCTCTATGGGCGAAGACCTCAAAGTGTTCCTTTATGTCCACAATGATGACACGCAAATTTTTTTGAAAAATATTTAGGTTTAGAGGTCGCGCGACAGGGCCAAAGTTTTCATTTTTCGTCATTTTTGGCATTTTTGCCATTTTTTCATGTATTCGATATCTATGTCAAAATACTGAATTGGCAATGTATAGCATTTCTCTCATCAAAACATAATACAAATTTTCTTCTGATATTGTTTTTGATAGTCTGCAGCTCTTCCTGTTAAAGCTATCTTATATTGAAGAACCCCTATATTCTACTTATTACGGCCCTCAATAGTAGTGTTCAAAATATTCATGAAATACAATTTCAATGGGTGATCAAAGTACATGTATGCATGAATGAATCGAAAATTGATCTCTATGCACAGAAGAGATGCAAGTACCAATAATCTACATCAAATCAACAGATTCAATCAAAAAGCGCATTTCTTCATCACAGGATTTGTCTTCCTGTTTTTCTCTAAAATTTGCAACAAGAACTGTCTCTATATTTCATCCTTTGTGATGGTTTTTGCAAAGTCTTCCATGAGTTTCACAGAACGCTCTGCAGGATCGTTGACAACCTGCAGCTGTCCCACTAACTTGGCCATGACTTGAAAATTGGCATCATTATGCCAGTCCGAAGCTGGTCGGGAAAGCCACAGGTGTTCTCCTTCTCCTTCCATTTTCATAAGTTGAAACAACAGCCATGATCGGCCATTGATGAAGTCAGACAATTTATTATCCACTCCAATAACAGGTTTTTGTGGAAACTGTGGCTTCTCCGAAGAAAAATATTTCGGATACTGAAGTAGTTTTCCTGCAGCTTCCTCTTTGTCAGTGTCAGATATTTTGTTACAAAATAGTCCGAACACTGACAGTTCCGGTGTAAGGTACCACCGATGGCGATCCATGACAGTCAGAGCGGCTGTCGAAACTTGTGAATCACTTAAGTGATATCTTTGCATGTCCGAGTACAATTGTAGATCACAGAACAATGCTTCAGGAGCTGAATTGGCTCTGAGTCATGGCAGTACGTAAAAAAGACAAATGAATTTCATTGCCCGAGTAAGCTTTTCAATTTTCTCACTATCGTAATTCATTTGGCCTGAAAACATCAACATTTTCCCATAATGCAAGATGCAAGACATCCAACGGGCATGATGATGCGGCCCAGGCTTCCGCAGGGGTGATGTCATTGATCCACCGAGAAGAACGATTGCCACCTGAAACCGAATCAGTATTTTATTTGGCATTTCTTTTTTCGAGCATTACCATATCTACGAATATTTATCTGTCATTCACTTCGATACACAATGCAGCGTCTTTTGTGATTTGATGGCTTCTAATGTAAATGAATGCAAATGTCTATTGTCAGTGGTTAGTGACATAGATTATTACAAAGTACATGCCGGTATAGTTGCAATGATAATGTTAATGATAAGTATTAGTGATATATTAGTGATAATTAATACATCTTATATGTAGGTAACATTCTGGTATGTTGTTATTTTGCACGTGTAAGCTTAGGCCTATTTAGATTCTTCGCGGGAGATAGCACTTACCTGAGCGACTTCACGATAATCATCTCTCAAGAAACTTTCATTGCCATAAACTTCCACCAGTTCCTGAAGACATTTGTCTCGTCTGATTTGCAGCCATCCATCAAGTTCCAATATCTTCCGCCTTCCTTGATCGATGTTCTCCCAAGCCTGCTGGAATGCATTGAAATCCGAATGTTCAGGTCCCGTTGATGTTCCAAACAGAGACGTGCATATGCTTTTCAAAAAAAGTTCCAACACGTGATACCTGCATGCCAGCCACAATACGTTGTTTTTCAACAACCCTTGCAATATGGTGGCGGCGCCACGGTGCTTTCCAGTATTGCTTGCAGTGGTATCAAAGCATATCCCGACGATGTTGTCCTCAAGCTGCCAATCTGTTAACAATTCGTGAACTGCATTTGCTTGTTCGACACCACTGCTATTGCTGACACACGGTATTCCGAGCAGTTTCTCCTTGTTTCTCATCTCAGTGGCGAGTGTATCAGCTATTATGACACCAATTCGTTCTTTGGTGTTATGGCACCACTCTTCAACTAATTTTCCGTCCCAGTGGACCACAAGAGTAGAGGAACAAATTTGATTGAAATTTTGTTTAATTCTCATGGCTTCGTCTTCTCGGTTATTGATTCGTGCGCGTTGGACAGAGCTTGGAGATATTGTAAAGTTTTCTAGACTAGTGCCGGATGATTTTATAACTGATGCAACTGTTGCAAACACTTGTCTGTCTGATAATCCATGTCTATCGGCAGATTCTGTTATTTCAACGGAATCAAAGAGCTTCCTATTCAGATTGACGGTAATAGTTTCTATGTTCCTCTGACTTGCATTTATTGAGTCTGACTTACGACCCTGAGGTGTTACGTTCCGTTGAGAATAAAGCATTGTGGGGGGCAAATATTCATCGTCATCATTATCATTATCATCATCATCGATAACATAATCTTCACCGCTGTTTTCTGTTTCAGTTCTCCACATCCTTTCCTGTGAGGCTCTTTGATTTTCCTTTGATTGACGTTCTAGTTCTCTCTCAAGTCGTGCAGATTTGCGATGTTCAATTCCAACTCGCAGTTTTGATCAGAAAATTGTTGTAGATTATAAAAATTGTTTATGGTTTTTATGATTCGCGGTATACCATACATTAAGACGGTATATTTCTAGGCTATTCAACGTTTCCAACTACCTACCTACAGCGGCCTGCAACATTCTCTACGGCTTACAACGCAGAGAGAGAGAGAGAGAGAGAGAGAGAGAGATGCCTAGACCTACTGTGTGGATAGTTGTAATTAAAACATCGTTTTTTATTTACCTACTCTATTAAAAGCTGGCTGATAAAGTTCGGAAAAGTACATTCGTGTAATATACTGATCAGTAATCAGACCAACACTTAGGCCTACCTCATAAAAAACAAGAATGATACCAAGCAATCCGATAATACAAGAAACGGGTATTTGTGCAAAATTTCTGCATGTCGCTAAGTGATGAGAGTTATTTGCCAAATCTGTCTAGTCCTCTATCATCAGTATCTAACATATATTGGAAAAAATTAATTTTTCGATTTAATATAATGCATTTATGCAAGACAGGCGGTCACCCTACTATATAGTCATGGAATTCGGCACCTTGAAATTTACCCACTTCAATTAGATTATAGTAGCCTATTTATTGACTATCTTGAATAATAAATTCTAAGGGGACCTCGTCAACCAGTCCCTCTGATTCTACCAGGCCATATTTGCATGCAAGCCTAAGCTATATGAAGAGGTAGAGACGTTCTGTAACTTACTCTGTGATGGTTGATCGCGATTATGAATGCATGATTCTCCCCTCCAACTTATTATGCAATCGTGAGTCAAATATTCAATATGCGTCAAAACGTCTGACTTGAGTCAAATAGTCCAACCCGTCAGAATACCGTCGTGAGTCAAAAAGTATGACTTGCGTCAGTAAGAATGAAAATCTGGAGTCTCCGAAACCGAAAGCGGCGGAAAGTATTGAATGCATGTATTGAATACATCTCAGCAAAACTCACCTGTACACCAAATTTGGTGAGATGCGAGCGTGCGGAACAAAGTCCATTTGCGTCAAAAAGTCTGACTGCGTCAAAATGTCCAACTTGGCGTCATTTTGTCTGACTTGCGTCATCTCCTGACTATAAGGAGATTCTGAAACCAAAATTAAATAAAGATAATTAATGAAAATAAAGAAATTGTATCCTCCCAACAATTACATGAAGAATATTTGTCCATGTCCTGTAATTTATCTATGTCTATACGTCTACATGTATTGATCTATGACACCAGTTATCCAATGTATTTTGCCTCTCTATTTCTTTGATAGCTTACAAGCTTTTGAATTTTATGAAATATATTTCACTTGCCCGTGACAAGCCGTGAAACCGGTTGGGCTTTAGTTTGTGTTTTTCCTTTACACTTCTAAGTGAATTTATTGAGCATACATATATATATATATATATATATATGTTAAGTCAATGAAAGACACCGACACCCTTGATTCCCCGACAGCACTCACCTGACCCAGGAATCGAACCGAAGTCCAAGGCGTAGACGAGCTCGCACCTTCTTCAATAGGCCACGCTGACGGTACAAGAGGAATTCTAGCTGAGGCGATTCTAGCTGTCATCTCCAAGCGATATCGACAGCCCATTGTCCTAATATTATGGACACAGCAGGAAATCTGCCTCTAAATTTGATTGAGTTATAAGTTTTGGTTTAAATAATAATTTCACTTCCTTGTGATACGAAATTACTTTTAACCAAACAACTTATTGATGGAACAGCAATTATGCAAAACATTAGTTGCAAAAAAGCACATGCTATAGCTCTAACACTGTAAACTGTCAGCAACCAATTGGAACTTTGCTTCTAAATGAAGATAGTTTGGCTTTTTTTGGATGCCGGTACCAGACCTTGTTTATCTGCTAGCGGCCGCCTGGTTGAAATCCGACGGTCTGGAAGGAACTTTACCATCAAACCTCAGTACGGCAGCCAAATGACCTTGGATTTCATTGGTTGCTATATAATTTCTTTTGTCTTAATATTCGTCTTGATTTCGTCTTAATAGATCATCTGGTAGCCATGGTCTTAAATTTTACTCGATCTTCTCAAATTTACTTCTGATATTCTATATAGAATTTAGTTATATAACTTCTTACATTGACTACTCATACTACTTAAGAGTTGACACTAGCTGATTTACTACATATCTTGGAAAGGCAGTCGTATTTTATATTTTTTAAAACATGAAATGTGAATGACCTTTCTGAAGTCGAGAGAAATAGAATTCATATCTTATCACTGAGCTACCAACTCCGTAAATGCTCAACTTCATTTACAGAAATGACTCCTTAATTCATTTTGATTAAAAAACAACTTCAGTGCAGCCACATGCATTTACACAAACATAATAATGTACGAGTATTTGTCACTATATAAATTACAGATGCATTATCATTTTGGATTGATTGTTACCTTAATTTGAAATTTACGTTATACATATCTGTCCATAGTCGTAAACTTATTGATCATTCATAAAATCTTTTAGTCTTTCGTGTAATATGATCGAATTCAGTATTGCAAGTTTGACTGTTAAGAGTCAATATTGTGGGGGAGGCGGGACTAATGGGCAGCGGACTAACATATTGTGTAACTTGAGTTCGCCGGCCTCTAACAGTACCCATGACTCGAATGAACTTCAAATTTGTTATACATGTAGAACTAGTCATGGTCATTGTTTATCCGCATATTGCCACGCGGTTCATTTGAGGAAGACACGTGCTCACACGACTGTGCACTAAGAAGATACCGAAGCAGTTGCATAAATTTGATGATCCCTGAAGCAACGACATTGAAATCAGACGCTTTTTTGGCTAAGCCTCTCATTCTTTGTAGATTGATTATCAGATTGCTATCATTCATCACACGATATTATGGAAATTATTTGATCAACTACAGTTAAGGATGCTTTCTTAACACACTTATGCGACTAGAAGAAAGAGAAGCATCTGGTAGGCACCATACAGCAGAGATGGAACCGGCCGACATTTTGTGACCCGTCGCGACCGGCCGGTCATGTGATTCGCCCGGTACCCGACCGGCCGGTCAGCTCGTAAAACCGATGCATACTCTTATGCCTTATGTGTGTACATGTACAGTATATAGACGCAGTACTTCATAATCATAGACAAAGTAGCTACCCATGTACAGTGGGTAGGCCTAGCTGATTGTCAAGAAACGCGTTAAGAATAATGAATTTACTTTAACGTACATGTACTATAGTAGAAGTGCTTTACTAAGAGTCGAAATCAAGTACAACTATTGTTAGAATTAGACAGTCAGGTGGATATCATGCATGCGTACAAGTCATGTACATGCACATTGCACATCGTAAAAAGAAAATAAGAATATTAATTATTAAAATGATCATCACTAAATGAAAACAAATACAAATATTCTATAAAGGCAACTAACTAATATTCTATATAATTATATATAACTAAGCTGGTTCTATTCCGAGTTAAATAAATTTTGATTGAAATTAATCTCATGTTACGTTGTTGTCTAACATTGTCGCTAAAAGTAAATATGCTTGTCATTAATTTCTGACAGACTTGTGAATGCCAATATCAGTTTCTTGCCTTTATACGGGAATGCGCGCGCGAAGCCATGAAAAGAGGCTTCACGCTAAACAGAGAGTAGTCCATCTATCCTTTTCTAGATCCGTGACTTACATATCCTACTGACATTATAAAAGTGATAGCAGGTAAAAGTACCTTAAGCTAATCAGATGAAATTCCTCTTCAGATACACATTCAAGAAAGCAAATTGATCGTCGATCTTGACCGGCCGAAACCAGTCAGAGGCTTGACAGGTACCCGACCCGACCGTCCAGTCGACCGGCGACCAGTTCCACCTGTGCCATACAGGTCTGGTAGCTGGTACCAGACAAATAAATAAAGTATTTGGTAGCAGGCATTTCATGGGTTTGGTAGCGTACGGTTTATAGTGTACTTTTCATTTACTTTCAATGATCTGTCAGTGCTTAATTCAGACTGTCTTAAAGATGGTGTGTTGTTCAACGCCATTTTATTGCAAGTGATGCTTAATAACAAATAGGATGCTGATTCAATAATGATCACCTTGACTACACGTCAATGAGTTATCGATAGCTGCGGCAACATCTATCATTGTTTTTACTAAGGAAGATGCTTGATTAACCCTCAGAGTCCTGAGGGGGTCCAGTGGACTCAGGAGTAACTCCAAAAACCAAAAGTGATCACTGATTATAATCACGGCAAATGGGATTTGGCGTGCATCACTCACGAATAGAAGACTTCACTTGTAAGCGGAAGACACGAAGGTATCCCATTATATATTTTTTCTTATGCTTGATGTTGCATTAGTAAGGTCAAATATCGCGTCGGATGAGTCTGCAGAGTATTCTTTCGATCGCAAAACATTCATGAAAGAGGTTTCTGATGCCCTGGCTGCTGAGAATATCACACGGTGATAAAATTATGCAAAAGTGTTTATTCAGTTGAAAAGCTCATTTTCTTTATATTGTATGCTGAGTTCAAATCCGTCAGGAAGATATCAAGTTGCTCCAGCGGTCGACACTCATCCCAGTAAAGTAGGAAAATGTCAAATAAGCAAATGTCGCAAGTCCACACGACATTACTGCAACAAATGCTTGATGATTATTTGCAGTGAACACAAAGTTGCATTTTCTTTGTGTCAAGCTTGCGCACAATAAGTTCGTCTGTTGCATCATACTCTTGTTATGAAATGTATGAATTTATATGGAATAATCTTTTACCTTTGAAGTTTTTATAACATCTGTGTTACTGAACCATCTA
Organism: Prostheceraeus crozeri; assembly: GCA_907163375.1. NCBI lineage: Eukaryota > Metazoa > Platyhelminthes > Polycladida > Euryleptidae > Prostheceraeus > Prostheceraeus crozeri. The sequence continues at coordinate 9,023 of CAJQUW010012534.1, read as the reverse complement.
GTCAGCCTGCAATGGATTAAAATTTTCTGCTGTAGATTTTCCTAATGTTTGAGAAGTATTTGAATAAATATTGAAGAATTTTAATGAAGAGTTTTAGAGTATTTTGACGTGTTGTTCGTTACCTAATGGTCTCAAATCCTATTGCATTTAATTATTTTGTATAAAAAATGTATCTTACTATAGATTCAACTCATGAGAATTCAAAAATATGCTCTTCTAATATTTTGAGCGGTCAACACTATCACAGCGCGAAATTCGTCAATTGTCGATTTTCATATAAAGTATTTCTTTTGCATAATAAGAACAACAAAAACACGTAAAACTGTGTTATATTTTATAAATTATTATTTAATGATACACTCTGCCAGAGTCGGGACTTGCCAAACTGCCGTCTCAAGGCACATTCGGGGATGACGCTCGCATGGTAATTACATTTCCCACTTTTTTGAAGCATTTTTTGCTTATTTTAAAGGATGTTACTCTTTCAAAAGCTTTCCGATAAATATTTTGTCCCTATTCACGTCGTTGTCGTGAGTGAAGACATCCAAGGAGCCGCCTGAATGCCGCCCCCGTACACGTGCCTATATGGTCCCCCCCAAGTCCCGACCCAGTACTCAGCAACAACAGTCGAAACTGACCGCAGCCACTTGATCTGAGCTTCCGACATAGAGAAAGGGAGTACATTGTGTGATCTCCAAACTGAGGGCCTACTTCTCTGCAAGACGTTGCCGTTTTTACCATTCCAGTCGCTTGTCAAGTCAACTTGTCGCGTGTCATTAGTCAATTTTGTCAGTTTCCCACAAAATACGTATGTAGTCGAGTGAAGCGGACTCGAGACAGCCATTGTACCGGGTTTTCTTATCTATTGTTTAACACAGCTCTGATGCGACAAGATGAGACATCAACAAGCGAGAACGCTCCTACGGTTACTTTTACTCGCCGAGTGATCTGTGCCATCCACACCAAATGCTAGAAGAATCGCAAAGTGAACCTTTGTAAGCACAGAATTATACAGGTCTTCTCTTCTCCTGTTCGACTAAAAAGGAAACATTGGAACATGTAACGTTGTTGAAATGGCACAATCTGCTGACATAATACCATAGCAATCGAGCAATGAGCAGTCAGTTCAACATAAAACACGCCAAATTGTGCGAAGTTTCAGTGACTGTCATCAACCGGATCGCACAGCAAAGAAACTTAGTCGATGTCAAGTTCTACAGAGAAGGTTGGGAACGTTTTTTCGTGCGCCTGCTAACTTTTTTAATAATGATCGGAGTGCCCAAAATTATCGAGAATACTTTTGCACAATGATCTGAATTCCACCAATCTGAAGGAATCGTGGCGATCGGAGTATTTAGAAGGAATTCACAGCTATCCGCAAGCGACGCGCGACTATTTTTCCTATCTCTGCAAGGTATAAAAAAATGTATTTTTCCAAATTTAGTAAGTTCATCGTTTTGAATCAGTTTGCACTTGTAGCAAAGTGATGCAGTTAAAGCGTCTACTTCTGTGTTTGTAAGTATTGCGGAAAACCAGTGTGTGGAAATGTCACGCATTTGTGAGTGAGCTGCTTAATAAAAATTGACAAAATTAATTGTTTTAATGTAACGATCAAATTTAATATGCTGATAAGCTTTTTTCGAATTGGATCTGGTCTGCAGTCGAGATGAAATGTTCCATACGAATCAAATTGGCCACAAAGTATCAAAGATATATTTAATCAAGTGCCTAGTTCTTAGGTGTTAGGTACAGGTTAAGTTACAAGAGTTAAGTGAAAAATGCCTGCATATGAAGATGAATCTGAGTCTGAAAATGTTCTTTAGCTTTTGAGGAGCCTCATTAAAGAAGTCTGAGCACTGTCAAAATATCAACTTATTGCTTACTGATGCATAAAATAATGCAGACCCGTTCATAAGTCTTTGCGTCCGTCTCAGAAGACGTACATTGTAAATCGCTCAATACCAATCACATACGAAGGAAGCATACCAAAATATTTTTTTGGTATATTTCTGTATGATCTTGGTATATATTTGTATGCTTTTCGCATGTTATTTCAAGTGTGGTATGCTTTACATACTAAAGCCATACCAGCACAATGTTAAAAGAAAGCATCAATCATGTCCAAAGTATCTTGATTTAAGGACTTTTGTCAATAAAGATCACACTAATGTTACTACTGTTCTGTAAGTAGTTAGATAATGACATTCAAGAGTGATATTTTTAATGCTGAATTCGATTTTAATACACGTAAGTCTAAGGCATTTCATGAATAATCAATAAGTATTCAGCCATCAACAATTATGTATCATGTAATTTTGAAATAAGGCATATTATCAATCCGAAGTAAAAACACATTATAATTCATTAAACGCAAAAATAGTTATGTTTGAGATATATAAGTCAACATGGTTGCTGAAAAGTTATTTTTATAATGAAATGATGTTTATCAATTTAGTTCAAGGAAATGAGCTAATTATGAGTCTTGTGAATGCTATAAGACAAGTTGCGAAGATGACAAGGGGCTTTAATTCCACAATAAATCTAATCTAGTTAAATTCCATACTTTCACAAAGAAATATTCACGGCTGGTATTACTGGAAAAAAGTTATTTGTAAGTAGTATGTAGTATAACATATTTTTTGCCATATGACATAAAGCTATTCATACGAAAGACATACGAAACACATACCAATTTGCATCGGGTCTCGTATATAAAACATACCAAGAATTCGTATTTCAACGTAAAACAGCCAATCACAGTTAGCATAGCTCGTGTCGATTACATACCAATCACATACTAAACTAAATGGCCATTCGTATGAAAAACATACCAGATTTCTTTATATATACCAGAATCTCGTATCAAATGTTGGTTTCAAATTGTATGTAAACTTGGTATGTGTTTGTATGTAATTTTCGTATCCAGCGATTTACAGTGTAGAACTTAGTCAATTTTCGAACTCTTTTAATTGTTGCTCAACAAAACATGCTTCAAGTTGAATTCTAATGTTGCAGAGAAATTTTATTGATTATGATTTCAGGGAAAAAATGAAGATTCCAATTATATCTGACGCATTCTGCTAGCTTTGCCAAAAAACGAGGTCGTCCAGAAGTCTTTGTGCCTAGAGCGAATACTGATTTCAGAATGGCTGTCCTAATCGAATATCACCAACTTGCGTAAAATACGACGATAGACTGTAACAAACGCGTTCAGCTTCATTTTCAACAACTTGCAAAACTTAAAAATGCAGCAAATTTCACTTAAAAGAAAACTTGTCAAACAAGAGGATTGCGAATAAGAAATAGCCAAATTAATGAAAATCAATCGGTGTTCGGTCAAATATATTTTAAAGAAGTTCAGGGATAGCAAAACTCAATCAGGAGTCCTCGTCTCATGGGCAAGCAGATTGAGCGTCGCATTGTTCGCACTTCCAAAGCATCTCCCACTTTGATAGGAAGACGGGTCCGCCAGGAATGCTAAGTGAGTAATCAGGTATCTATTGGTACAGTGAAAGGACCTCTGCGAAGGTACATACTGTCTGGACGCATTGCTGCCTGAAAACCGCACCTGCTCTTATCTTAATACAGAAATCGGCATGGATCGTGTCTACAGAAATCAGCGTGGTCTCTCGCAAAGTGGGAAATTAATTTTCTTAGGATGAATGTAAGTTGGAACTCAATCCAATCCAGCTACTTTATGCTTGCAGGAGTATAAACGATAGATTAAAAGTATTTCCGCCCATCGATAAAATTTCCTTCCAATATAGAGGTTTGTGTTGCTATTTGAGGAAGCGTTTGTCGAGTTGTTGTAAGATGCAACAGGAATGTTGATTTTCGGGAATACCACACAGTTCTGAGCATAGAGCAGAGAGTAGATAAATTAGGTAGAGTGGTAACTCCGCTTTATTAAATCCCCAATGTGTATACACTTTCGATTTTATGGAATTACAATGTGGTGTTGTCACTAAATGCTAGATATGCAAATTTTTTGCAGTTTTACAGAAATTACAGCGGAATTGAGTGATCATGACAGCAATGCAGAAGGAAATGATGTTATTTTACAGATCTTCCGTGTCATGACAGCCTTGGAGAGGTAATTCTTGTTAAACAAGGAACTCGATGACATCCTATTGCTTTCATGATGAACCTCAACAGAATCTTATTAAGCGTGATCATATCATAAACAACCTGCCACTGGTAGAACAAAACAGCAGAATCAATGATAATGATTTCATTCAACTTTTGAAAGATGCAAATGTGTTCACATCACCATTCATATTCAAGAAATGAAGCATGAATTAAGTGAAACATGAAATCATGCCGGTAAAAATTGAAATAATGCTGGAAATTTCAGCCAAGATAGCAAAATAAGATCTCGACTTTTTCATGAACACTTCCATTATAATGCTGCTCATGAAATTCCCTTGCAAATTAGCTTAATTTCCACCTACTTAGGATAATTATTAGCAAGTATTCATTCCTTTTGATATCCAACTTGTTTTATACTACTTACAAGGGTGCGTCATGTCGGTAGTATCTAAATTGGCAAAATTTTGACTTCTTTCAAACTGCTCAAATAATGTTTTGGACCACGGGAGCGCAATCTCCGCAAAAAACTGAATCTTTTCATATAAAAATTATTTCTGTATACAAATACTTTTTTGAGTCGACTCTCTACCTATTTGTCCCTAGGGCCCTACTCTATGGTTCAGAGTGTCGGTCTTCCCGATCTCTCTCTCTCTTTATATATATGTATATATATATATATATATATATATATATATATATATATATATATATACCGGTATATCACCAAGGATAAACTTTCCAGGATGTTGGAGCTACATCGCACCGATCCTCATCGGCACAGAATCTTTTGAATGAAAATGCCATCTATGCTTTGTAGTCATGAACCACTCAAAGACCAGATCTGTCTGTCATCGGGAATGTCTGGCCGAATTTGAATTAGAAAAATTTTCAAAGGAATCCAGTAGCTCGTGAAGATCTATGGAAAATAGCTGTCGAAGAATGGAACACCATCCCGCGAGAAAGAATTCAACCCCCTGTGGTTCAATCCAAAGGAGATTGAATTCTTGTGTTTCAGAAAAGGGAGGTCACATGAAATATTAAGTCGAGCAAGATTATTCCAGATAGCTTCTGTAATCACCATCAATATGGTTTCCTTCATCATGTTGGATATTTTCTACATTTACAGTCGAAAGTCTAAAAGCGGAAAAAGTTTTGGACGACCTACTTTGCGAACAATTTTGCTTTTAGGACATTTCCATAGTTTTGATGAATTATTCCACTCCCGCATCAATAGAAGAGCGAAATGAAATAAAAATCTGCTGACATGGATGAAAACAATGCATAAGTGTATGATAGATAATCAAGCAGCAATAAAGCACTTCATGTGTCATCGATGTGTAGCGCAAGAACTTATGAACGGGTTTGCATTTTTTTGACTATGTAGACTATTTGAGCTTTGCTTCCTAGCGTCATTTCCTACCTTCAGTAGCATTTCCTATTTAAGGAGATGCAGTGTAATTCACTGTTTTAGTAGACCCCTTGTAGTGGAACTAATAATTCCTGAAGAAAGGATATGAGGCGTTCGTCTTATAGCCATGGTAGGACACAAGATAGTGAGTCCGCTGTTAGTGCACCATTCACAGTTTTGCTATAGATCAGTGCTTGCACGTACGTGTATCGGACCAGGACTCGGTAAAAGAGATCGATCGAGTGAGAAGCCCTGATCTGAGGAGTATGTAGCAGGTACTATCAGCCACTTTCCAACTTCTGAAGCACTCATACACTCAAGCACTTCTTTACAGTATTACAGGGTTGTGCATTAAAATTGCATCACCTGATAAAAAGAAGAACATTATCCTATTCTTCCCTTTATACAACTTTTGAAGTAAAAATCAATTTTTCATCTAAGAAACTTCTATTTCAATGAACATACGAATCTTGAGGTGATACAATTAGTAATCTATAGGCCCAACGCGGGCTTTTATGCACGCTGATACACGGCGAGGCATTGAAGCATAAAGTGCCTGACAAATGGGTTTTAGTTCATCCGACCTCGCCCAAATGGTGAGAAACTCGTTGATAAGTTCAACCTTAGAGCGAATCATCTTTTTCTTTAGTCTCTGCTTCACTATTGCCCACATGTTTTCAATCGGTGAAAGATCGGGTGAGTTACCGGGCCAGGTCAAGATGAGCAAATGCTTTGCATGGAAAAAGTCCTTCACTTGTCTTGAGGTGTGGCACGGTGCAAGATCCTGCTGAAACCAATAATTTTCTGTTACAAACCACTCGATTATTTGAGGCACTACACAATGAGAAATCACCTCCTTATATTGGTTGGAATTCACTGAGCCTTCAACCACATGAACTCGACCTGGGCCATGGACTGATATGCAGGACCACAGCATGACCTTTATTGGATGACGAAATGCTTGCAGAAAATGATCTTCAGTTGGAGCTTGACCACGATTGCGAGGCACGAATTGGGACGAGGGTGGTTGAAGTTCGAAAGAGCTTTCATCACTGAAGATGACTTTGCTCCAATCTTCAGCAATCCAATGCCTGTGTTCCTTTCACCAGTCAAGTCTTTTCCTCTTCATGGTGTCAGTAAGAACCTGCGCCTTTAACGGTCGATAAGCTGGTCTATCGTTTTCCAATAGACGACGTCGAACTGTCGATGAGTCAATATCGATATCAAGGTGTTCTCTCAACTCATTAGCGATTTCCAATGAAGAGGCGTGCGGCTTTTTGACTGAGATACGCAGAAGAGCTCTGTCGTCACGCTCGCTAGTCTTTCGTGGACGATGACACAGTTCTCGGTCACTCTGATGTGAGCCTGTTTCTCGGTATCGCTTAATAATCCTGGATACGGTCGATTGTACGAGGCCCAGATCATCCGCTATCTGTCTTGTGCTTTTGTCTGCATGTTCCCACAAGGCTATGATCTTTGCCCTGACTTCATTTGGCGTGTCAGTCATTGTAGAATTCTCAGTATGCACTGAATAGTGGCAAACAAGCAGAACCGATGTATGTCCATTCAAATTTGAAAGTTTGAACTCAAACATTTATCATAGATGAAGACTTGCATTTTATGACAATAGAAGTCATCCACAGCCTAGAAATCGGTGCAAAGCAATAATCAATCTGCCACTGATACACAAACTTACATAGAAATTGATTTCAAAGTCTTTGATTACGTGATGCAATTTTAATGCACAACCCTGTATGTTCAAGCAATAACGAACGGGAAGAGGCTACAAATCAAAAGAAAACCATTGAAGCAATTTTGGCTAGCCATTCGAGTTTTCCTCGAATCACGAATTCAACTCGAATCGAATCAAATCTCGAAGCTTCGGAGGTCCCCATTCTATATATTACTTGAGATTCTTCATCATCTTAATTTCATTTGAATTCTAAATTTGGCTCTCCTGTCACATTTTCTTTATATAGATTGATTTTTATTCTCATAATTTACAGGTACGTCATATCACATTATTTCCACTTCATTTGGTTTAAAATTGCGAAATTCTCGTAATTGGACCGGATTGCAAGATGCAAACTTGCTAATATTTATTGCAATTTATAATCTCAATGTTTTGTCTCATATACATATTTATCATGATATTCTGACTCGTCATCATAAGAGCTTTCATTTGGTGCATTTTGTTTTGAATTTGTACCTTTAGTTTTGGAAATAGGCAGGGGGCGCCGAGCCCCCCTCCCACACACCAGGGCGCGTTTATCAAAATACCCCTTTGTGTCGAGTGTTTAAGAACAGACAATATCAGACAATGTGACTGTTCAGAACAGACTCTCTGTCACTTTTAATCATTCACTTGATTAACCGCAGTGGGACGAGTGTTAAAATCTAAGACGAAAATGGTCATTCGAAGTTCTTGATGTTATTGAACAAATTTTCACATGCACTGCAATACCCACTGGTCAAAGAAGCAGTTTTTATAAGACTATATTTCATTGTTTTTCTTCTAGCTGAGGGGCCAATGTGTCAAACGATGATTTTGAGCACAAAATCTTAAAATCGCCAAAAATGGACTTGTAACTTTGTAGAATCACCGACGATATTGTGTATGTGTAGGCCTATAGTTATTTTTGTGCAGCAGATAGAATTAGAAAAATTACAGGAGAGATATAAGCCCACTAACTGTCTACTTATTTCAATCTTAACTTAGCTACTTCCAAAGTTGGGGTGAACCAGCATGTCATGTCATGCCCAGAGCTTCTGGCGAATCCAGAGAAACATTAAACTTCCGTCTCCACTCTGTGGTCGGTCCGTCACAGATGGTTCGACTAATAAGGGTACCAGCTAGCGTCTCAGACTGTCAAAGTTACTAATCAACGACATCATTTTTAATCGAATTTTTCTTGTGATAGGCCCCTAGAATGTACTTACTTTTACAGTATACTGAAGTCAACTCGTGAGCAACTTGATTGCTGAATTGTCGTCAATTGAACACGCTTTCAAGCATTGTTTAGGAAGAGTGAATAACATATCAGGAGAGATCTTCGAGTAACGTGATAACAAGCAAAGTCTCTGTCATAGTATGTTGGACGTCACGGTATAACTGGTCTATTTACATGCTGTTCTGAGTAGAGCGCACGCTAAAGCACTGATGAGAAAGCATAAGACGAATGGAATGACAGATCTGCTTTTCTCTAACCACTGTAAGCAGCATACGCTCGTATGCCAGGCTGATCATCAGATGTTTTCAAATCCATAAGCTTTCATAAAAAGAGAAGATACCAGGTACTTCTATTCTTCCTCCCACATTTTCCAACTTTTCCAAATTCATCAACTTTCTTCAAATATAGTCACATTGGACTTAAAATAGACTTCATCTGACACTGAGTGACAGTACAACACCACTGAGAAGTCTTACTTGAATCCTGGGATGAAGAATTGGTACTTTGGGGTAAATTGGAGTGATGCCTACATGATTGCGAGTGATTTCTTTTCTCATTTGACTACAAATTTTACA
>CAJQUW010012532.1:0-106798 GCA_907163375.1 Prostheceraeus crozeri | reverse complement strand
ATAAAGAAGGAATCCTTTTCAATTTTAAACACAATCAGTTACGTCTGAAATTGCTTTACTGTAAATGGTGTTGAGCAACCTGGCCCACCCACCAAACCAGATTTTTGCTTCGATACAATATATGCGCAGTTTCTATGTGATTTTAAGCGGATGTCTTTGGCTTTTACAATACGGCTGACACCCACAAGGGACTTACTCATGAAAGAGTTTAAGAGTGGATTAACTATTTAGGCATTTAGATATGAACTGCTGACATGCGATAATAATCGCAACCCTATCGTCAAGCGGAAACGGCCACATAATATTCTGTTTTGTGATTTGACGTTCAAAAGAACACTACCTTAGAGACGATTCAAGAAATAATTTATGCAGGTCTTCGATTCAAAATTGGAATTACAAAAAGTAAAGCGTTGACGTGCTTGATTCTTATCAGTATAAGTCGTATAATAGAATTGGTTGACTGCTGAGAGATAAGACTAAAGTGCAGCGTAATGCAGAGCGAAAGTAGCGACGTTGAATTGAAAAAAAACAAAAAAAAAAAAAAATAAAAAGAAAAAACAAAAAAACTAAATTGAACACAAAGAAAGAAAAAGAAGCTATTCGATAATAGTCTATTTCACTCACAGATACCTTAGCCACCTGCAGTCAAATCACTATCACCCATCTTTATTGTGGCTAACACACGCATTCGCCAGAAATTTTAGGCGGTAGAGGGTGGTGGTTGAGCATTTGGAAAGCGATCTTTATTGGGAGAATAGACCGACCCCCGTAAGTGGAACTATTTGACTCTCTTGCTCAACCTCCAAAATATACCAACAACCAGGCAGTGGTTGAGAAAACACATACGCGTCAATTATCACTCGAAATGGAACGCATAACTACAACATCACACTTTCATCAACGAGGTTGTGGTGCTTTTGTTACTTGTACTTCATCTTAAAACGTTTACAATGTATCTCGATTATTTGCATCTATTATTCAAAACTTTTCATGTAAATCCATCCTCCTAATTGGAAAAAAATGATTTGTAAGTTCTATCATGATTTGAATAAAAACATCATGTTGGAAAAAAATAATTGTTTTTTATTTTACAATTCACGCTCTGGTACGTACATACTCAAATGAGATAGTCTCTAGGATCACATTTGCTTGTAACAATGAGAAATTTAAGTCCAGTAATGATCACTTTACTATTATGAAAGATTGCCACATGCACATGGGTAACCCAACAAACTAATGAGAGCTGCAGGAAAAAGTTCGGGTTCCATAAACACAAATTGTAACTGCTGGTACGAATCCTTCAAAAATGAATGATAGACTGTCACTCAATTGAGTAGAGATCACCATATTGTCCACAGTCAGATTCGACATCACACACCTCTCCCTCTTCCATATCCGACGTAGTAGTCGTTGTAGCTCTAAGCGCATTGACTGCGCCGATGAATGAGAAAGGGCGCCGAGAATCTGTACAGTCCCATTTGGGAAGAGTTGAAGATTCCGTGAATTGTTCATCTTCACCACTAACATTTGAGGTCGGCCCGGGTAATACTTGCTGTTTGGAAGCTGTTGGTGTACTGTTGTGAGATCGATTTTGGTGTAGAGTCTGAAGCGACGGAGAATGTTGACGATGGTTTTTTGTAGCGATGGCGACCTTCATGATGAAAGAGATCTGAGTAAATTGAGCGATAGTTGTAGCGCAAGATACAAAAACATGAGCATGGCATGACACTCAACAAAAAATGCACAAGACACCTTCCTTTTATACTTTTCCCAACTACCTTGATGAAATGTGAAGTTAGTATGAAGTTTGGAATGATAGAGTTGAATTCGCCGATTGTTGACGCGCAGCCAGATGCGATTTCCAATACGTGAATGTCTTTTCATATAGAAGTATTTCAAGCCTTCATGATATGATGTAGAGATTGAAAATGACGATAAGATAAAGCAAACTCTCTTCTCACATTTCCAGTTGCATATCTTTGAAATAGACGTTTCGTGATCATGATCCGTTTCAAATAGTTGTAGGGAATCTAAAATTTCCAACTCATGATGTGTGGTAGTCTTGTCTTGATTAAGATTTGCATAGTAGGGGCGATGAAATCACGACGAATAAATGTCATGATGGAGCGATGTATGTATCTTCTATACTTCTCCCATTTGTATTTGCGAAATGAGAAACAGTTTGCGGAATGAGAATGGTAGATTTGAATTTCATTTCTGTAATGTTGAAGCCAAACTTGATCACCCAAGGAGATGAATCTTAATGTTTCAAAATATTCCAAATCCCTCATGATATCATTGAGGTTGACAAATTGTCGCCATGTTAATGTAATACCTCTTGATGTATGACCATGAGAATTTTTGAAATGTACGTTTCCAAACACGATCAACTCTGATATATTGTAGAGAGTCCAAAATCCAAGTCTTCATGATGTTATGCAAAGCCGCAGATCAACATTATAAAAATGTCGTTTTATCATATTTTGCTTAGCAATGCGGCTACAAAGAGATTTGCTAGTAATCGAGCCGACTCTTTTCTACTCCCATTGATCATGCACAACAGCTAAATGGAAATTGGGAAGTGGGTGTCACTCAACTTGTTTATAGCAACTGTGTCTATTCTTTTGATCATGAGGTGATGACTATTAATATGAGACGTACAGCTGCTTATCAATGTGAAAAAGGGGTGCCGAGTATACATTCCACTGTGGCCAAAGAAAGATAAGATCTCTTATCATGTAAAAAGTTTATATATGATTTCTTGAATAAATCATGTAAACATATTGTCCAATTTACTCCGCACAATGATGATTATAATTATGTAAATCATGTAGTTGAGAAAGATTGGATTGTTGGTTTAAGTCCAAGTTTAAGAAATGATTTAGGTTACCTCGCTAGCGCCTTAACAAGCTATGATAATTTTAACGTTAATTACCACATAAGTGGTCATAAACAGTTAATATTCGAGAGGAAGCTTATTATGTAGATCTTATTCCAAAGAAATGAGAGGAAGTTGGTGAAGAAGATTGTGATTATTTTTAAGCCAAGAAAGGACAAACATGACTCCTGAAACATTAATTGAAGAAATTTAATTATTCCTTCGAGTTGATGGTAAAAAAAAAACATAGTGGCAACATTGACTTATAGTAAATCATTAATCATATTGCAATAAGCAAATTAAATGATGATCTATCTTTGTATTAGTTTGTTCAAAGATTTTCATCAGTTCTTACGACATCGCATAGCTTCTTATTAATGGCACGCTGTTCATGGGAAAATCAAGATATGCAACAATTTAACCATGTGAAAGGTTCAAATCAATTTGATACAGAATGAGTCCGTATCTTTTATCTTTATACAGAAAGTGTGTAGAGCCTTTAGGTGGTATCTTACATGAAACAAGAGTGTTGATGCCTCGCATTATTACTTCGGTTAAATTGGTTGTAGATTATTTAAATGAAGTGATTAATGAGCAACATATTTCATTTTCTGAAAAAGTAGGTACTTTGTCTCTCACTATAAGTGGAAAAGGTATTGAACTAATTATGGATAAAACTCTTATGGACATTTTGGGTTTTGATCAAAATATCTTTAAAAGTGGTACTGTAACCAAAGCTAGCGCAGACATGTCGCTATCGCGTCGTATTAACTTTACAAATTTTCAGATATATTCCAATATTGGTGAAGATGTACGTGTGGGAGAGATGTTGAAGCTCCATTGCTAGCAATGATTTCCATACCAGCCAAAAAGCTGCAGTATTTTATCTGAGCATACTTTCAAGAAAGTGCATTATACAAAGCTGAAATCAAACTACATCCCAACAAATTGATATTGCCATTTATGACGATGCTGGTGCGTTGATTCCTTTTCATAAGGATGCTGGTTGACAAGTATCACAACTCCATTTCCGAGAATGAAGAGTTAATGCAAACGTTATGCTAATATTATTTTTCCAATGTGAATAATATGGAAAGTGAAAATAGGGACTCGTTTCTAATCTACTTGCCCAGTAATGCTTCTATGAATAAATTTCCCAAAAAATAAACCATCAGACTATCGAGTAGAATTAAATCTGCCACTGCATTTAGAAGGTGAATGGGTAGTTGGCGTTTCTAGTATTTGCTATGATAGCAATATTCAGAATGTGAATGATTTGGAAGAAATGATATTGACTCCTCGCACCCATGATGGAATAACGATGAATAATGCATTTCAGTTCCATACAATTTAACATCAGATGGAAAGTGGAACTATGAATGGATTCAGATAAAAATCAGATTCTTATGAACCATTTGGGAATGAGAAAATTATTAAGGCATTCAACAGTGGTAATACTTCCATCATGAAGAATAAAAATCAGGAAAGCTTATGAATTTACTATCTATCATTGGAGTGGGGAGACAGTTCCTCCGCTTTCATTCTTTTACTAAAGGTTCTTACGCTGAGGTTGGATAATGAATTCTATCCACATCTTGGTTTTGGTCATGGACTACATCAAACATCAATTGCTACTGCAAATGTTAAAAAAGTTTATTCAAATCGAATCAACAAATTTCATTATAGATTTAAAATATTTGATGAAGATGTTGTAGAATGCGGAATGAAGAAAAGAACGCATCATTTTGAAAAAGCGTGGTGTTCAACCTTTATCACTTATTGAGTTAGAAAAACGATGGAATGAGACTGTGGGTAAGAAGTATGGAGAGAAAATTATGGCGAACAAAAATAAGTTGGTTATTCAGAAATATAATGACAAACTTACAGTTTATTTCTCTCCAACCTTGCGTCATTTTGTAAGACATTATACACCTATTATTGGAAGCGGTGTGGTGTATGCTTCTCATGAATATCACACTAAAGCTGATTCAGTTAATGATGAATGGTGGGTGGACATCTATGGCGATCGCATCAAGAAAATTTACCAGTCTTATGAAGAATCTAAAGTTGCTATCAATATAATGCCGCGTCTATATCATACAGTTGAAAGCTTCATTCATGTAGTAAATCCTTATATACAACAGAAGTTGTAGCATGTGATGAAAAGTAAATATGATGTAAAGACACACCACATTTCGTTTTTCAATTGAAAATCAACGCGTTGTTCTGAGACTGGGGTTGATGACATTCAATGTCAATTGAGTAAAAATTTGAAAAAACTCTTTGGTTTTTCAATGCTACAAACAGTGTTTGCTGCTTGCGCATACGATTGGTATAGAAACACCAAATGACACTTTGATAAACATGAACAGCACCTTTACATTGAAAGTGATTTTGATTCTACCTATTTCTGTTGGTGAGAAAAAAGAATACATTTTACGTGATTTCATTCATGATAAAGACGCTTCATATGGAATAGTCGAGAAGATGTTTGAATCTATTTTCTATCATCCCGTCGTCAAACAAACTATACCCTCTATTGCTATCAAAATTACCAATGGTTTACAAGAGTGCATCCATGTGAAAGATACTAAATCCCTCGTAACTTTAGTGTTTCGGAAAACAAAGTGAAGTCATTGTGATATGTTTATTGAAATAAAAATATGTATATGAAAAAGTCTTTTCACAGATATAGGGGGAATGAGCTAACTGTAGGCATATATTCACAAGGAAGAAACGATCTCATGCGATACATAAAACAACCATGTATATCTACAAAAAGCAACATCAAAATACTGAGTTAAAGTTGATTATGTCAATACATCTCCTGAATGAGGTAGCGTGAGTTTTATTCTTTTGGGTGGTGGTATGTTTGTGTCAGGATGTCCATGTGGAAGAGATGTGTTATGTCCTATCCAACACCTCTTATCCTCCCATGCTGAAAGTGCTCGTTTCTTGAACGTGTACGTTTTCACAGTATGAACTTGAGATTTTAAGATTGTCATATTGACAAACGTTATATTTTTATTTTTATAGGCCTTCTTATAGGAGCGATGTTTCATTTTATGAACAATGGATTTTGATATACCTTTAGCACGCTTAATACTATCTGCACATTCTTTTAATTTCATGGAATACATTTTAGGACGGAGGAGAATCATTTCATCTATTTCCTTTCCTGCTGTTTCATCCTTAAAACAACCAAGTTTGGCTTTATTCTGTATGGAATAGAGTGGATGAGTGGGATTGTAGTTAGATGTGTCGAAATATTTTTCTAATGACTTGCCTACTTCATTAAAATTTAAATCTTTTTGAGTGGTAATTCCTAAAAAGACTATCTGTATCACCACCCAGCAAGCGAACCTCTTTTACGAGAGGGCATGGTTTTAATATTTTGTAGAAGAGTTGATACATTTCAAGCTTGGAATAATCTAAAACGGCTTGCCCAATATAGATGGGTTTGCACAACTCAACTTCTGATTTTATCATTTTAACACCTACAAGATCCTCATCGATGATGTCTCTATCAATGAAAAGAGGTGATGAGGTCAATTTGTGATATTTTTGTTCATCAACGACTAGTTTGTAGTTCATACGTTTTCTAACATCCTCCATGGTCTTTCCGAAAAGACTGTTATTTTTATATTTATAAAAATCCTTTTCAAAATTATTTTGGGCGAGTGCACGTTTTTGACTGTTACTATCTATGTAGGGTTTGAGGAAGGCTTTCTGTCTAAATTTGATAATGCGGTGAATGACTTTAGAAGCATGCCCATTTCTAAATAGAATTTTAGTATGCAGAAGTGTACGAGATAATTTTTCTTATCATATTGGGTGAGTAAAAGTTTGCGGCATGGTTTGTACCTTGGCTGTCCACACTCTGTTAAGTTATTATGAAATTGTGACATGAATGGTGAAAACATATCTTCAGTCACTTCACCAGATTCAGGTGCGAGTGGGAAATCAGCAGTTTTATTTTTAATGCTATTTGGATAAATCAAATCCACTTCAAAATAATATCCCCAATCACCTTCATCTGGAATCTTCAGTATGTTTGAAGGGTTGGAGTAATACTCAAGCTCATCTTGATTTAACCAACTAAACTCGGAATGAGGTAGTGGTTTTAGACAGTGAACTGCCATATAAATTATTTTGGTCATAGTACTTTAGGTGGATATGATCATCACCTACTGTTTCAGATTTTATATGATGTTTATTTACAAATGTGAGACCACCGCGTATTCCGCGCTCAAATATATTATACATCTCCGGGTCTTGTAAGAGATGAATGGTCTCACCAGTCATTTTAAAGGCTGATTTAAAGGACATGGCTGGTAGACTGACAAAGTGGACAGGATCTAATTTGTCTTCTTCTAATGCCACTCGTCGAAATTCCTGAAAGACATCAGCCAGCAAAATGACATCTAATTCTAAGTAAGCGATCATATAATCGCCAAACGTTTTACAATCAAATTTTAACCATGCCTCTTGAGCATGTTCATAATCTTCTACTGGACAATCTTCACCCGTCAAATCGTTTTGGAATTTGTCAATGGAAGGAAGGGTTGTTTCATTTAGTTTAGACATTGAGCTAAAATACGCATAAGGAAAGACTCCTTTGCGAGTGATTATTTCATCCGTTAAGTTTGGATAGTGTTTCTTCAAAGTTTGACTATGGGGAAGAAACTTGAGATCACGAACGAGAGAAGCTAGTGACGCTGACATGAATTGGAATGAATCTAAAAATTTTATTTCGAAGAAGACTGTCTTATTTTCTTTAGTTTTATCTACTGGTACTTTTGCTGTCATTGCCATGAATTTTTCTCTCGTTTGTGCTATTACATTAAACTGCCACGATTTCATCTGGCTCAACCCTCCTTTTATGAGCATATGACTGTCATAGCCCTTAAAGTTATGAAAAATGACGGGTAGTGCACGACGTCTCAACCTAAGTGAAAAGTTACATTTGGAGCAGAGTGCGTTTCTAAATTTACCAGTGATGTGATCATGATCACGCACTTTCTTAATTTTATCGTCATCAAACGTTTTATGACATTTAGGACAGGATGTGCAACTTTCAAATTTTTGTTTGTCTTCATCTGTCATATGTAGTGACTTACGCTGCAATTGGGAATCATATGATTGTTGAAATTTAGCAGCTTTATCGAGAAATTCTAGAAATTTTGAAATGCAATCTTCACTTTGCCAAGTATGCATTTTGTTTTGTCATTGTTTTGCATACTTCATAGCAGGATATGGCTGCTGGCTTGTGGATGATATCATCAATGTAGCATTCTATGTCTGCGTAAATGACACGCAGGGGACTTAATTCGTCACCATTATCCCTATGTGAAAATATTTTATCTTTGGGCATGCGTTCCATTTGTAATTTACCTCGCTTGCACCATTCATAGTGAGTTTCAAATTTATCTTCACTCCAAAAGGAGCGGATGCAGCGGTCGCATACAAAATGTTCACCTCTTTTAGAGTGCCCCAAGTGAGTGTACAAGCGAGAGATTTTGGGAATACCACAGTAGTGCCATTCCTCGCTATCATCTTGTTTTACTAATAAGAGGTTGACTACACGTTCATAACAAGTTGAACGTGAATTATAGCGGGCACCCTTCAACCCCTTCTCCCACACGTGAACGACAATTTTAATCTTATTATGTTTTTCGAACGTTTCTACATCTTTGATTTTCATGTTGTTACTATCACAACCTTCAAAGTCTAGTTCATCCTTCCACTGTCTATAGCTATAGGTATGATTTCGATTCCGTTGATATCATTATAGTGAAGGATGGATAGAACTGCATATTTGAAACACTGTGATTTACAATCGACATTGATGACAGCTTTCTTATTATACAACGTTTTTGGTAGTTTAAATGTACCTCGAGCTGCATGACTTTCTAATAGTGAAATTTTGAATATGGCTGAGTCCACACCATCAAAAATGAGAGCGCTGTCGCGTTGATTGAATTTATCTACATTTGATTTTAAACATTGAATGTGAAAATTTAGCCAAGACTCGCAGTCTACAACTTCGGTTGCGGAAGAGGAAGGAACATGAAACTGTATTCTCTCCGTCACTTGACCCGTTTGAAAATCTATCTTAATATATTTTAGTTTAAGGTAGATGAGCGCCTTCATTCTAAAATTGTCTAAATTGTTGAAGAGCGCTTCGATAATGTTTGAATTTTGAAGGAGCCACTCAGGAAAATCTACTATTTGAGTATTGGACTCCATGCAGTAGTCGCGTACTAAATTATTATGTGAAACATTAATGAGGGAGATGGTAGAGGTACCGTTGGTGTAGTGATCATTTGCATGCGTGTGTTGAAGTCTGTGCGAAGATCGCTGAAAGTGACTATCAAAAGAAAGAGGGCACAAATCGCAATGAAAGGAGATGTCAGCGTCAGAATCAACTTCACCTCCAGAGATTGACGCCGCTTTGCGTTGACACACACGTTGTTTGATGTGTCGAAGGAGACTGTGCTTCCTTGTAAACATATGTCCGCAGTCGGCACATTCCAACTCGTTGCCTTGTCGCGAGAGTCCTGAGCTGGAACTCACATCACCTGAAAGAGAAATCATTCTTTCATCTCTGTTCAAGTCTCAGTGTATTGTTACAACCTACCTTGACTCAACAACTCTAAACTTTCCTCGAGAAGGGAGGGTGTTGGTGATGAAGTTGATGCCTGAAATTGAGGAAGATGCTATTAGCCACACGTTTGAGGGAGATGAGTGAAGAAATTTTCAACTTACCATTTCAACGAAATTATGTTTAAGCTTGATACTTCAACAAGATAGAGACTTCACTCAAATAATATGTCTCAAATTTGGAATTCACTTGTACGCCTCAAATAATAACAGAATTCGCTAGACAACAGTTCACTTATGCGTCTCAAAGACAGAGTGAAATGACACGAATGTCACTTTGCATATATACTTTCATATTCATCATTCATTGGCTGTTCATTCTGATTGGTTGCTTGTTGATACTTAAGAATTAGAAAACATTTCAAAGTTATTATTCACAGTCAACATGACAAGTCCTCCGACAACACCAAACACAAAATTCTCTTCTCCATCCTCAACACCAAACGCTCCAACGAAGGTAGAGAAGGTGTTATTACCAGCGGACAACGAAGAGAGTGTATGTGAGAAGGAGTGTCCCGACTTAACAGGCGTGAGGTGGAAGTATCTCCAGTACGATACTGACGATGTGATGGAGATCACCAGCACCAAGTTCCTCCACCAATTATGGGAGTGGTACACCCCTAACTCCCAGCCACGAACTATGGAGGAGTGGGAGTATATTGACAAAGTGAGGCTCGCAGTGGAAGAACGATTAAAGCAACTGAACTGTTTTTGTTATCTATGTGAAGCCAGACTCTGGGACGATATTGACGATGAAGACCTTTTGAAATGCATGCCATAATAAATTTTTTATTTCATATTATCTTTGCTTTCATACTGACGTACTTGAATGGGGCTTCAGTGGATGATTTAACCATGTATACATTTTCATTTGGAAATAGTAGCACGCTTAGTCTAACTTGTAAATCTTAAAACATTTCATATGGGCGATGATGATAGATGAAATAGTGTCAAATAAAATTAAGATAGCTTACACTTCTGATACAGGTATAGCAATCGACTGCGATCCATGTGTAAAGAGCTTGTTAGACTACGGATAGGCTTAAGTGGATGATTTAACCATGTATACATTTTCATTTGGAAATAGTAGCACGCGTAGTCTAACTTGTAAATCTTAAAACATTTCATATGGACGATGATGGTAGATGAAACAGTGTCAAATAAAATTAAGATAGCTTACACTTCTGATACAGGGATAGCAATCGACTGCGATCCATGTGTAAAGAGCCTGTTAGACTACGGATGGGCTTAAGTGGATGATTTAACCATGTATACTTTTTCATTTGGAAATAGTAGCACGCTTAGTCTAACTTGTAAATCTTAAAACATTTCATATGGACGATGATGATAGATGAAATAGTGTCAAATAAAATTAAGATAGCTTACACTTCTGATACAGGGATAGCAATCGACTGCAATCCATGTGTAAAGAGCTTGTTAGACTACGGAAGAGAGAAGTGTGTTATGTTGCGTGTGGCGCGTGAGTGTCCTCCCATTTCATTCCATTCATCAATTCGTCTCATTGATAGAGGACAGGTAGAACTCATGGTTCTCATAACGTATGCAATGGAAAGTTTTAGGCAACCTTCGACAGTTGGCTAAATGTCGCCCTGGCGCGAATGCATACTACGTTGAGACAGAGGCAATCACTTGCAAACATGACGCAGAGAGGTTTAACAAGATTGACCATTGCCGAATGTCCCTTGCGGTATACATAGCTACGGGTTTCACCGCCGCCCTTTACAGGAACGCCCGTCGAAAGGAAGTATTACACCGAACTTCATTTGCAACGTTCAAGTTGACTGATAGCAGATTCAACTTAATGATAGTATTCGCCAGTCCGAAGACTGCCCAGGGCAAACCGCGAGGAGGTTCTATCATGTCTTGCCCCATGGCGGCCCTTAAGAGAGCCGATGGTTCGTTCTCGGGGGGTGTGAATTTGACTATTGGCTGGAATAGTCAATGGGTATGACGGTTAGGTTGTCATAGACCCTATACCGCCGAGGTCGTACTGGTGCATCTGGCACCTTTCGGATGCGGGTGGTTTTAGGAGTCCACACCTCATCCGTCCAAACGATCCTCTTGATCTTCCCCTTCTTCTCATCCTCTTCATCCCACTCGTCGAGGATGACGAACTCGGGAATGGCGTTGTCTTCATCGATGAAGACGGGAATGTTGTCGGCAGATGTCGCTTCCATCGTGACTTCAAATTGAATGAAAAGCGCTACAATCTTCTGCCTTATATAGGATTTTCAACAATGAATTGCTCAACAGCGAATCAGAATGCTTCAGGGATAGCAATCGACTGCATAATGTTCAAGTTGACTGATAGCAGATTCAACTTAATGATAGTATTCGCCAGTCCGAAGACTGCCCAGGGCAAACCGCGTGGAGGTTCTATCATGTCTTGCCCCATGGTGGCCCTTAAGAGAGCCGATGGTTCATTCTCGGGAGTAACGTCATCTTACACCCTACCAATTCTGCTGAGAGAGTCTTTGACTCTCTCTTTGGTAGCACTGTCGACTTCCACGCTAATTGGCACGCGACTAAAAAGTGGAATGTAGCGCCATTCCGTTGGATTGACAGCAGTTGCTGTCATCGGATTGCCAATCCGAGCAAGATTATTAAAAACTCTGTCTTGCTCCTCTAGCCTGACAAACTCCTCAAATAAATTTCGCGGCCTTAACTGCGGTCCGCGAGGAGAGCTGACTTGACTGTTCGGCGTCTGCATGATTGAAATGAAATGAAATGAGAGGCAGTGGTTTATATACCCCTCTAACGCGACGCAACGTTCAAGTTGACTGATAGCAGATTCAACTTAATGATAGTATTCGCCAGTCCGAAGACTGCCCAGGGCAAACCGCGTGGAGGTTCTATCATGTCTTGCCCTAGGTGGCCCTTAAGAGAGCCGATGGTTCGTTCTCGGGAGTGACGTGATGGGGTGGTGAAGGCGGGCAAAGATCTGCAATGAAAATGATATGTATTAGAATAGGATATACTATCTTATTTACTTTTCACTTACCAAGTTAGCCATCCTTTGGCAGTCTCGCGCGTTTCCGAATAGAGAATTTGTACAGATGGCCGCGCATTCTCAGGCTGGCGTGGAGGCATTTTTTCGTCGGATGGCCGTTATAACAAATGATGGATTCGTCTAAATTTTGATTCACGAGTACTTCGCCGGCCAAATGATTATCCCGAATAGGGATGTGAAATTCAAACAAACGATCCTCATTCACACGTTCCCACTCATCCCTCATGCGCTCCAACTTCTCATACGCCTGCCTCTCATCACCCCGCCGAGCCACAGTCCTCTCCAACTCAACATTCCTCGCTCTCAACACACTCTTCTCCTTCATCATCTCCTCAAACTTCGTTTCTGAATCTCTCATTCTTCTCTCCGCAGCACTCGCCCTCTTCTCACACTCATCATTCTTCTCTTCCAACTCTCGCGTCTTATTCTCCAAATCAGTCACACTACGCCTCATTCTAATATTTTCATCCGCTACCTCCTTCGACTTCAGTTCCTTCTTTTTCAACTCATCCAACCCATTCACAACTTCATCCTTCACTTTCTTCAAACTCTCATACTTATTAACCAACAAATCATGCGCCATCTGCTGCGAAACATGCCTCTTCTCTTCATCCTTCAACCACCTCGCCGACTGCACACGAATCCCACCACTCTTCACTTTTGGGGAAGATGAGCTCTTCGGGGGGTCGGTGATCACAATGTTTGACACCTCCGACGACGAAGAGCTCAACTTCTTCACACGCTCCCTATCTAAATCCACATCATCCTCATCATCACTCTCAAGCACTCTCTTTCGCCCAATCTCAGCCTCCAACGACGCAACCGCTCTCGCCAACTCATCATTCTCAACAACATTCTCAACAACATTCTCAACCTTACCCTCTCGCTCGATCGCCAACATTCGCTCCCTCTCTTCCACAATCAACTGCGTAAATCTCAAGTCACTCACTAAACCACCACTACAGTCAGCATGCACTCTGTAGAAACGCGCCTCATCCTCATCACCCTTCAGCACTCTGCACTTCACACACGCAACCCTATTCAAGATAATCATGTGGCCGGTGCCCGCCTTCTTGCCATGCGCCTTGGCGTCCGCACTGCGATTTATTCGACCGCACACACACATTTTGATATGATATTTTCTGTTTTTGTCGTTAGCCATGCCTGAGATTTTATCGTTAGCTGTAAGATAATGAAATTTGTATAAGTTTGGAATCATGTAGTACAGTCATATTCCTAAAGTATTACACTTAGTCAGGAATGATAGATTTGAGTGTAGTGAGTGGCACTCGATCCCGTCGACAGCCCGAAGCCCTTGTACTGATCACTAGGGAAGTGAGAGATCTTCCCCGATACCCGCTCTTTACAGCTGAAGACATCATTGTCACTGCCCCGAAGTGGTAACAGGAACGCCGAGTCAAAGGTAGTGATCAGTAGCTGGGATCTAACCCCTCAAAGCTGCCTTAGACTTAGTCAAATTTCAAATCTGATAGCAGATTTGAACTCAGGATACTTGAAAACCTTAGTCTATATGTTAAAACTTTGAAAAAACTGAAAATTAAGAATTTTTAAAAAATTCCACATTTTACTACTGATACTACTTTTAAAAAATTTTATCAGTAGTAAAGACACTATCAAACTCTATCATACAAACTTTGAAGTAAGAAGATAGCTTGCCTACTTCAAAAGATAGAGTCCTTTGAAACACCCGATATCGGGAGCTCAGAGCGACGACCGTCGCTTACCTCGTCTTTCGATGAAGTGATCAGACTTACGTTGTCGGGGGTTTATATATGCTCGGAAGAAAACTTAAAATGGCTCTATCTCCGAAAGTATTCATCGTAGCGACATGCGGTTTGTTGCAAACGATTTGTCTCATCATTCTCTATCATATGACACCTGAACCATTCTCATATGACCACGGGAAGTTGGTCCGTCAGCACATGTCCATGTAACATGCCACAAGTGAAAAAATTCCTAAGTGTGAGAGCTCCAGTGTGGTGAAAATTTTGAAAAATTTAAAACTTCCGAATTTCGACCTGGGACCTTTACCAAAACATTTTTCACAAAATTTCACGGACCCCCCCTCCCCCCCTCGTTCAGAGGAATTTGATCAAAAATGTTTTGGTGACGGTCCCAGGTCGAAATTCCACACTTGAGAAAATTTTCAAAATTTTACCCATACAAAGCCACTCTGACACTTAGGATTTTTTCAGGTGAGCTACGACAGTCCACCCTCCCAACCTGGCCGGCACACCACGCCAGCCTGGCCGGCACACCACGCCAACCTAGACACCACATCACCGCGTTCTATACGACGGTCGGCCAGAGGGGGGGGACGTCAGAACCAAAGCACCACGGCGGCCGACCACGACACTCTGCCGTTCCAGAGGGGGGACGTCAGAACCAAAACACCACGGCGGCCGACCACGACACTCTGCCGTTCCAGAGGGGGGGGACGTCAGCGACGGCGGCCATCTTGCGCTATCCAGAAGTGGAGTTTTACTTACTACTTATAAGTAAGGAATAATAATTAGTCTAATGGCATTGACTATTAATATTAATGAAATAAATTGAACAATATTAATTAATATAATAATTAGTGCATGATTAAGGAATGATGATAAGATAGGGACAGCTAGTATCCTGAGATATGGGCATTTAATCCACTCATACCATGATTGCTCTAATTCTGAATTTAAAACATACGTTAAAATCAGAGAATGAAATATAAGAAAATAAATCCTTCTAATTGTCTAACTTATACAATGATGATAGTGTGGTCCGGATGTTTAGCATGTTATGAGTAGGGATTCCCAAATTCCCGTAAAATCTCAATCCCGGGATCCCGGGATTGAGCCAATCCCCAGGATTGAGTAGAATTGTAAATATCCTATCACAAAGCATAGATTTATGCTAATAGCATGGGACACCGGTAGGGATTCCAATATCGAGATTCAGTGGGTTGGTGCAAATCCTGAAATCCCAGGATTAAAATATAAATTTTGTTGATGTCTTGGCAGTAATTTATAGATGTTTTGCTGCTTTCAATACAGTTGTGTCACCATACTTATATGTGTGATGATTATGTACTAACGCCCCCCTTATGTATTCTAATCATATGTACAGGAAAGAGATTCCACAATCCCGGAAAATCTCGTTCACGGAATTCCGGGATTGATTAAAATAGTAATATGTAGTGACAAAGCACGTGTGTAGGCCTATGTCAATAACATGGGATACCGAGATGTTGGGAACTGGGGATAGCAGAGAGTTGGAATTGCCAAATGTCGGTTTAATTGCAATATCGCAATTGAGAAGTTGACTCAAAGTTTCTTAGGTTAATGCACATATTGATAACGCTAACGTTGAGAGTAACAGGGAGCAGTTACGATTTCCTGAATTTCGCATTTTCAATCTGCAATTTCCTGAGATTCGGGATTGGTAGAGTGAAGACCTGGATTAGAGCCTGTCTACGAAATTCCACTTCTTGATCCCGGGATTCGTGATTAGAAGCTCTGACCCGGGATCGAGATTGAGCATGTCAACTGTATAGCTACAAGTAATATGGCAAGATAATCAAAATCACAACTGCGTCCTCTAGGCATTACACTGGCACATTGAGATTCCAAACTACCCAGCTCGGGATTGCGGGATTGAAGAATCTTTTAGATGCCTTTGACCGCTAGCTGAGATATAATGCTGTGAACAACAACTGTGGTCAAATGAGAATAATTCTTCCAGAACAAATCAATCCCGGGATTGAATTAACCAGAGTCTAATAACCATTGCCATAGGCTGTGGTCTAATGAGCAATTTGCCCCCTATATATCTCAATCCCGAAGATAAGCTCGATTCCTAATCCCGATTTTGTGTAGGCGTACCTCGCCAATGATCATCTTCAATTTGGTCATGTTTTCTAATATTGTTAGGTTTGGCTAATGAAAAAGCTCAAGTCTCGACCGTTATTCAAAAAGCCTCATCAATGAATTATTGAAAACATAGGGTTGACGATTATATTGAAGTGTGAAGAGCCTGTATCTATCGTGGATAGATTTCTTCTAGTTTTATCGTCGCCAATTTGTCTTACTTTAGACGGAATACAGCTGAAGTGTAAATTTCTCAATCCCGAGATTTTGACCCTCCAATCCCAGGATTGACAGTCCCGCAACTAGACCCCAATCACGGGATTTCGGGATCCCGGGATTGGAATCCCTAATGCAGATGACCTTCACTGATGAATTTCACCGAGAAAGCTAACTTTCTTTTGATTTGATATGAGGGACCACACTATCATCATTGTGCCGTCTGACTTATTAGTATTACATTGTGAACAAACCACTACATGTAAATAAAATATGATGCATTGTTTTTCCTATCTTGAGCGTTTTTGATCAAATCATTAGCAGTTTCAGATGTATGTATTGATTGGAAGTTTTCTTACTTTCTGAATTTCTTCTATAATTTTGAATTGTTTTCTAAAGCTTTCTGGAGAGAAAAATGCTTGTCAATTTATTGCCAATACATCTTGATTCTTATCATGCTACTGAGAAAAAAATTGCAGTTTGACTACTTGGCAATTTTAAGCACACTATTTCATCACAATTTCATTATCATGCAAATTTATCAACGATTATGAATGTCAAGCAGTGTAAAATGCGTTTGTATGGGTATTTAAAATGTGTTTGAGATTCTAAAATAGCAAACCCACAATTCAGTAATTAGGTAATCATATATTTCATTATTTTGTTATATTAAATCTAAAAGTATCAGTGAATCATAGAACATTAGCACCGTTGTAATACTTTATACAAAAGCAATTGGTGTCAATAATAATTTATTATATCGTCCTTTACTGAAATTCATAATATTTGTTGTTTAAATGTTGAAAATAACTATCCATTCCATTTATCAGGACGTCTAATACAAAAGTATGATGCATGAATAGAATGTCACTTAAATTCCATTTCAGCGCAAAATTTTTCAATTGTGGAATAACTTCTATAATTATTAATTTATTACGGACTACGACTCGATGTGTTTATTCAAATTTGAAAAATCATGCACCATCTTGAAGCCAATGCGCTCAACATGTCTATGCTGCAAACTTCACATTAGACATCCTTCTGTATTGCACTTAGATATTCAATCTAGCATTATCCCTAGCTAGGTCTCGACCTTGCTAGAGAATTTGTCAGATTTTGGACATAGCACTAGGGTAGTGCTAGGCTAGCACTAGGATAGCTACTATCTTTATTAATACGACAGCCTAGCGCTAGCTCTCAGATATAGCTACCCTTTTGCTACCTTTATAAATATGGAAGTTCCTGCTAGAGTAGCACTAGGGTAGAACTAGGGTAGTGCGAGGCTAGCGCTATCTTTGTTAACACGGTGCCCTGTTGTCTGATAGGAAAATGAGAAGACCAGCGTCTAGTGTAAAATTTCACTTTTTCTTGACAGCTCAACACCTTGTTATATTCACATAAAAGTTTCTTTATAATGTATTGGAAGTCACATTTTGACTGATAGATGATGTCGCAAGATGACAGTGACGTCTTACATGGGAGACTGATGTAATGTTGCAATGTAGAGAACCCTGCACACACACACAAACGAGGCAACGGCTGCAAAGCTCAAAGAACTTACAGATTCCACAGGTTTTACGACCTAAAATAACATGCAGGGTGATTCCGATCTTCCCGTCACTTTTCAAGTAAGGACTACAGCTGTATCACATGTCTGGTTGTAGTGATGGTTCATGATTTATATACTACGTTTCATGGCCTTTCAAATCGTATATTATTTATTTTCTTGTGATCTGCATTTCTGTGATACGAGCAATTGAAATTGTTTACCCATATTGCAACTTTTTAAATCAATTTTGAGTACTTTTTCATTTTTTTATTCTTAGTCTACTATTTATTTATTTTGTTTTATCATTTAAGTTATTTTTTTTCATTTGATTTCGAAAAACATTTCATATCCAAAAAATCTTTATTCTTAGTGACAGGTATGCAGTAGCGCAAAATTAACTCACAAGAACTGTTCAAAGTGACACACCACCATTCTCAGATCACAACTCGCATCGGAACTCGCCATGAAACGTAGTATATAAATCATGAACCATCACTACAACCAGACATGTGATACAGCTGTAGTCCTTACTTGAAAAGTGACGGGAAGATCGGAATCACCCTGTACAAAATACTGTCAACACACGTAGGCATTCATCCACACAGGACACCCCGCACGCTCACTCATGCGAGTGATAATAGCTTCATTACCGTATTTTCTCGAATAGAATCCGCCCTCGAATAAACCGAATTTACATTACAAAAAAATCATTTAATCCGCCCTCAAATAGAACCCGCACCTAAATTTTCTTTTAAGTGTTTTGCGAGTTTTACCATCAGCTCACATTTATTGGAGTGGGATCAGAGGCGTCGCTAAGGAAACATCATTGGGGGGGTGTTTGCTAAATTTTACCTGATTTACAACTTAGAGCCAAAATTTGCCTGATTATTGCACACACGCATACTCACACACATTCCAACATGTTTCATGTTTATATCCTACCGAAGAGGTACCTGCAGTGTTGGATTTGAGGGGAGGGAAAGCGGGGAAGTTCCCCTGCACTGCCTCATCTCATCCCCGGCACTGGAGATGCACCTTCCTTCCCTGAGGGGGAAGAATATTTCCAGTAGATAGGCTTTACATTGCCTCAACCAGATTGATTGAGCATCAGTTCATTATTTTAGTGAATATGAGCAACATTGACAGGCGCAGGCCTAGTTTCCTCACGATTCTTCATAAGCTTAATTGTCTTATCATCAATAATTGACCTTCTTTGTTCATAAAGATAACAAATAAATTCGAGAAGCAGAAAGTGCTGAATGAAATAATTAGAAGGTAGCGAAACCATCACAAAAAGAGTGGAATCCAGAATGCTATCTTGATTCTTTCAGGGTCTTGATGACAACACAAACAGTATTTTATTCATATTAATGTAATAGAACTCTTCACAATCAATAAAATCAAGTTTGGGAACATTGTTTAACTTTCACTCAGTGAATATTGACAGAAGCCCGAATTTTGTGAATTCATTATAGGTCTAATTACAATAAATCACAGAATGATCATCTGCGGAATGTTTGTGTGGATCTTCACATGCGAGACCTACTATGAATTTCTGATGCACAAGGGTATCCACGCACCTTATTTGAAGCATTATTTAACCAAATGCGGGTGGCACCAAATGCATGCATTGGAGAGTCCCTTTCAAGGATCAAATGGGCCTATCTCCTACTTTTTCCATTTATGGTTCAACTGTTTTCAAAATAATTCGCGGGCGTTCTTAGTGCGAGGATGATAGTGGTGCTATATGAATCAATGTCCTCTTTCTTTTGATCACCCTTTTTCCGGCTTTGGTTGCAGCGTTGACCCAAAAACTTCCGTTCGAAAGCTTCCCCCTACTGCTATCATGCTCAAATCCAACACTAGGTACCTACCTAATCATCTAATCGGTCGGAAATGACGCCTATAAATGAAAAATAATTTAATTGGTGGTTATTTAAGTGGCCAATGAAATGCCGATGACGTTAAGTTAATTTGTGCGCAATTGGATCCCGTAGTATCCATTGCATCGAGAAAGTTAACACGCTGTTGACAATAAACTTCTACGCACAGAGAAGACGGTGTGCCTTATTCATACCGTGCGCTTTCCGCGGTGCGCGTGTGAATGACTCGGTATGAGGAAGGTTCGATGAAATCCACCGTAACGATGACGTCATCTCCTCAAGGGACAACGCAATAGCCAGAGCTTACGTGGTGAGATCAAAAATGATTCGACCAGAAGGAATAATGCTACGACTTAGATATTTCACACTGGATGACTAATGAGTATATAGGCAACAAATATCGTATTGATAACTTTCAATGATATTTTTTTCTTTAGTATTTTTATCGATTTTAAATATTTAGTATTTTTCAGCATTTTAGTTGATTTTTGCCATACATTTCCTTTCTTGAAAGTATTTTGACGGATACATTTACTTCGAACATGACTTGCATAAACTTCAATAGGGTCTGAGTTGTATTCATCAATGTATTCAGTTGTTTTGATTGTTATAACAATCACGAGCGGTACCGAGTGTGAGTTGTGTTCAAAGGTCAGTTGATGCTGACAATCTTCTGGAACAGCTGCGGCATTGTTCATATGGATTTCGTCGACCGACATCAGCGACTGAATGCCGAGTACTACTGTGAGCAACTTCGTATAGCTCGTCAAAGTGTTCGAAAACCCCGCAACCAGAATCTTCATCTACTACACGACAACGCGCCCATCCATACTGCAGCGACCACTACAACTGCAATTGAGGACTCAGACTTTCATGTGCTTCCTCATCCCCATAGCTCCGACTTAGCTCCAAGTGACTATTTCCTATTCCGCTATCTAAAGCATCATCTCAGGGGAGAGCGTTTTGTTAATAGTGAGGATGTGAAAGATGCAGTGATGGAATTTTTCAATTCCAGAAGTCGAGACTTTTTCCACGAGGCTTTTCGAGAGCTTCCTAAAAGGTGGAGCAAGTGTGTAGAGAATGAGGGGATTACATTGAGAAGAAATGACTTGTATTTACTTTTGAAATTAACATTTTGTGGATTAGCTGTTGTACTTTTGTGGCATATATTCAGAGGGAAGTTAAGGAAATGTATGGAAAAAATCAATTAAAATGCTGAAAAATACTAAATATTTAAAATCGATAAAAATACTAAAGAAAAAAATATCAATGAAAGTTATCAATACGATATTTGTTGCCTATATACCCATTAGTCATCCAGTGTGAAATATCTAGGTCGTAGCATTATTCTTTCTGGTCGAGTCTAAATCATTTTTGATCTCACCACGTATATCAATCAACGGTTAAATATACACTACCCAGCTAGGCAGAATGAGTTGCAGGCGTTTCAGCGTTAGGTGATTCAGTGCCAATATTCACTGGCCACATTATAGGTAAGGTACTGAAATTACATTTCAATTCCACTTAGATATTTTAAATTTAGCAGAGCTAACTCACATCGCCTTATGTTCCAATTTTTAAGAAAATGCGAGGCGACTGTTCCTCCTGCTCGCATATACAGTCATCCTCGGTGCAGGTCGTTTTCAGCGCGCTATGTTTGACCGCTTTCGCGTGACAAATCAATATCATCAACGGCAACTAACCATATACTTTCTGGTGTCTAGAAAGGGTGAGAATTTCCCGACATTACGATGTGTTTTTGTGACAAGACGTGTTTTTGTGGCTAAGAACAACGTCAGTGAATATTGCAGCTGAATCGCCGGCAAACCGGCGGTTTGCCTGAAATTTCTCATTTTACCTGAATCTTTTTATTAATTTCATATTGGGGGGGGGTGTTACGGTCCCCCACACCCCCCCGGTCGCGACGCCTCTGAGTGGGATGCACATACATTTTGAGTATATAAATGAATAATTGTCTAAATAGTTGCCGGTAAATATATAGTTAGTCAAAAAGGAGATCGATAAACCGAATATGCTATTGATTTCCAATCACAATGCTTGCATATTGGTTATATAATATGCAAGCGCGTAAAACGTATTTTAAAAGTATTGTAAACGTGTTGTAGCGTTATACTTTTACAAGAAAAAACATAAGCTTTTTAGTTGAAAAATCTGACTTATACAAAATTACAGTTGTCACCATGTAGATAATAGCTCAATGTACATGGTAAAATCAAAAATCTCTGAATATAAAATTAACAAGACTTCAAAGCAAAATGTTGAATGTTATATCATTCAAAAGAAGCATCTAAGTCTACTTGCCACGAATTCTGCTTCACGAGTTCCTCATCGCTGTAATCATCCTATTTATTCTTCTCAGTCTGGTGATCAGAGTTATCAGTGATGTTTTGGAGGAAAAACAACTTGGCTTCCTCGGCTGGTTGACCATCTTTCACACAGTGAATTTTCCTTGGGTCGTCACTTGTAATTCCACAAGCCTCAAAACTTCCTTCAATTACTCAATTGGTTGGATTACAATTCACCTTAATTATTACTTAGTTATTACCCTTAACTAATTACAGTTTCTCTCAATTATATTTTTTTATCCAGAAAGGCGTCTAGCAAACTTTATACATATTGATCGCACCGGGTATGGGCGATACTCTTACGCAGTCTTGCCGGTTGAGTCAGGAAATAGTTAAATTTACTGCAGCCAAGCATCTCATCGTGAAAATTTGAGGGCTTGCAATTAACAATATAAAACTTGTTACACACAGCCCGCCCTCAAATTGAACCCGCACTAGATACGCAAAAAAGTCATAAAAGCCGCGGGTTATATTCGAGAAAATACGTATCTGCATTTACTGAATTCACATACGTTTCAAAATCGTCTCTGTTATGCCTATCAACGAGTACAATTCTTAGGTGCGAGACATGCTTGGTGATGCCATCGTCATTAATGACTACTCCTACGCTTGATCGAATCGAGGTATTTCTGTGTAGTCCTGACAAAACTCTGTCACACTCCTTCAGGGTCCCGCGAATACACTTTTAATACGCACGGTAATAGGATCCCTCTCCGGATCGTATGAATGATTGTTCATAAAGTTTTGAGTACGTAGTTCTATGGGATCGTCTGTCGTTAACATACTGCGCTGCTTATTGATTCCTGGCTTCTTTGATGAGGCTGAAAACATAAT
Source organism: Prostheceraeus crozeri (assembly GCA_907163375.1). Classification (NCBI taxonomy): domain Eukaryota; kingdom Metazoa; phylum Platyhelminthes; order Polycladida; family Euryleptidae; genus Prostheceraeus; species Prostheceraeus crozeri. Next base: position 83,509 of record CAJQUW010012532.1, on the reverse strand, counting down.
TTCGAATGGACTTGAATTGCTCCCATCTCAAAAGACATTTTTCTGTTTAGATCTCGATGCTCTCATGGCACATCGTTTGACTGTTTGGTGCATCCTTTCAATAACTGCGTTGCCATGAGGGACACGGACAGAAAATTGCTCTATCTCCGAGCTATACGGCCATTCCAGAAAGTTTCGTCTCCGAAATACTGTTCCGTTATCAGTCAAGCTTGAGGAGGGTGGACCATTGGAATTCGGAGTGGACCGTGGAAATTCAGAGACCACTTGCTCAACATGACTGACCACTTCAGGCTGATTCATTTCTCAACTCGCTCCATATCGTGAAACAAGATGTTAAGTCAGTCAAGGATAGATATCCATCCCCCTAAAATGAGCCACATCATACGACCTTATCCCATATGAATGAGTTACACATAGCCATCATGACGTATTCTCATTTGAAGTAAATGCGAGATAGAAAATTTCTGAATGGATTGCAAATTTTCTCCAGATGGAAAATTACGCAGATTTCTAAAGGTGCAAATCACAAATCTGCGAGTTTTCCCACCCAACAAAAGATTAGACTGTTTACAACTACCGTCCTCTGAAACGCGTAGGTGTTCATGCCGCTAGATAGAAACGCGTTTGCGCATCCCTACCTTGTTCATGTAGATCACTGTCGCAGGTGCCTGCACGGTGTAATCCATTGCGATTTGTTTACGTTAGGACAAAAATGTTTGAGTCATTCAGCAATTTATGCAAGTACTTTGTAGTGAATATGCATAGAAATGGAAGCATCTATATCAAAAACACGTTTACGGACACGCATCTGGTAAGCTTTTTTCCGTTTTGCAAGTATACACTCGGTAATTCATATAGAGGTCTGAGTGTATAGCTTGAGTCATATGAATGTGAATTAGCTAAGTCTCACTTTTCCTTTCAGAAAAGTGTTTCTATTATTTGGATTTTTGCGACTGCAAGTTGTTTTAGGCAACTTAGAAAAAGTTTCAGCAACAAGATATGCAAAATTCCGAAAATTGTCAAATTATGTGAATAAACACATATCCGGGCCGAGATTGGAAACTACATGTACATGTAACTGTGCATGTTAATGAACAATACGAAGTGCTTCCCTTCTATACGTGTATGTATCTGAAATGCCTTCACTGACACGCATTTGCAGACACTTCCGAATTATTGCCAGCTGTCTGTGAACGTATTTTCACAGCTAAGAAATTGAAAATCGCTTTGAACTTTCATTTTTTCTCTATTGAGGAGTCCGTACTTTAGAAAAATGCCAATCCAAAATTAGATCATAAAATATCGAAGCAGTATGAAAAAGGGGGTATTTGGGATTTCCGCGGATTGTGAAGTATGGCAATTGTAGTGTGACGTCTGTACCTTTGATGCAATGTGATGCAGCAAATGTAGATGTACGTCTCGCTTCAGAATCACCAAACTCTACCTCAGACTTGCCAACAACGACTGAGAGTGCGACTCCGGAGATGACTACAGAATTGGACACAACTGGTGAGTAGTATTTTTAAGACATGATGAGTATTGTTAGGATGCAGGCAGCTGATCTTCGGAAGTGGTTGATGCATGTTTGATTTTCAGTATAGGGTGAAGGATTCCACGAATGAGAGATCCTGCTAGCCAGCCAGATCAGGTCAGATGAACAGGAGCGTGTCAGAGCTTATGTGTGTGAATATTTATGTGTCCGGCTTGTTACTGATCACGCATGTGAGATGAGAGGTAGTAGTCAGGTGCACGTTGCTAAAGCGTCGATTGTCGAATGTGATTGGCTACTGATGCTCTTGGTTGTGGTTGCCGTTGCAATTCCTGAAAGGTTTCGATTCGATTTCTGTTAGCGATTTGGCATTGAGAGTGCAAGTCGTTTGAATAAAGATCTCATGTAGGCTACTTATTGGTCTGTAGAATAGAAAAGAGTAATGGATTATTGGAATGGATGGTATGATATTGACTCAAAATCTATCAACTTGCGTCCGACGATGGACGCTAGCCTATCTTTGGCTGAGAAGTGTATAGTGCAGGCAATTGATATTTTAACCCACCACAGATTGCATTTGTTTCAAGAGGAGTGTGTCCATGTAGTTGAGAAACAGTCCCTTTTCAACATTTGAAAAATCTAGGAAAATCTGGTTAGTGGAACACCCTGAACTTTCCATTTGAAGAAGTCACAAGTCTTTTCTAAATATAATAAGCGTCATTCAGCCTCAATAAACACGTTTACCGCAGTGAAGTTTACCACAGATGCAGATCGCAACAGTCAATCAAAACGATGCGATGCGGCTTTGCCTCAGTTACTGCATTTCTTCCACTGGACTGTCATAAGTGGCAGCTATGTTTTCTGAATAACGTCCTTTCCAAGCGGCTAGATTTCTTTTCTCATTCACTATTTCAACAGCACTTGTAGCTATCTTCGGATGGAGGTGATGCAGATTTCTACAAGTAAAGTGGCAAATCATCGAGTTTTGCCAGCAATGAACGATTACTATTCACAACTGCCGTCTTGTGATTGTGAAACGCGTAGGTGTTGATGCTGCTAGATAGAAAACGCGTCTACGCATCCCTACCTTGTTCATGCAGATCACTTTCTTAGGTGCATGTACGGTGTAATCGATTATGATTTGTATAAGTTAGGACACAAATGGTCGGGTCAATTCATGAATAGTCGAAGCCATTTTTGCAAGTACTTTGTAGTGAAAATGCATAGAAATGGAAGCATCTATATCAAAATCACGTTTACGCACACGTATCTTGTGATATCCCACACATTCCAAGGCACCTGCAGATGTAAATTGATGCAGACATGTCTTTTGTAAGGGACAAATCGCTTTTAATCTCTACAGGAGCATAGAATGATTGTCGTTTGAGTCAATTTTTTTGTTGAAGAGTAAGCTAAAGCAGACAAACAAGATTAGGCCTTTGGCATGTGTAGTCTCAATTTTGAAGTGGACACTAGAAATTGTATGCGTTTTCATGAGAAGCCACTTTTGAAAGCATTGCAATCAATTTGTGTCGTGCTGAAGTGTAGTTCGTTGTAGATTGCTTGGACTAGTAGGGTAATTGTAGTGTGATGTTTGTGCCTTTGATGAAATGTGATGCAGCAAATGTACGAGTAGATGCACGTGTATGTTTCGTTTCAGAATCACCAAACTCTACCTCAGACTTGCCAACAACGACTGAGAGTGCGACTCCGGAGATGACTACAGAATTGGACACAACTGGTGAGTAGTATTTTTAAGACATGATGAGTATTGTTAGAATGCAGGCAGCTGATCTTCGGAAGTGGTTGATGCATGTTTGATTTTCAGTATGGGGTGAAGGATTCCACGAATGAGAGATCCTGCTAGCCAGCCAGATCAGGTCCGATGAACAGGAGCGTGTCAGAGCCTATGAGTGTAAATATTTATGTGTCCGGCTTGTTACTGATCACGCATGTGAGATGAGAGGTAGTAGTCAGGTGCACGTTGCTAAAGCGTCGATTGTCGAATGTGATTGGCTACTGATGCTCTTGGTTGTGGTTGCCAATGCAATTCCTGAAAGGTTTCGATTCGATTGGAATGGATGGTATGATATTGACTCAAAATCTATCAACTTGCGTCCGACGATGGATGCTAGCCTATCTTTGGCTGAGAAGTGTATAGTGCAGGCAATTGATATTTTAACCCACCACAGATTGCATTTGTTTCAAGAGGAGTGTGTCCATGTAGTTGAGAAACAGTCCCTTTTCAACATTTGAAAAATCTAGGAAAATCTGGTTAGTGGAACACCCTGAACTTTCCATTTGAAGAAGTCACAAGTCTTTTCTAAATATAATGAGCGTCATTCAGCGTCATTCAGCCTCAATAAACACGTTTACCGCAGTGAAGTTTACCACAGATGCAGATCGCAACAGCCAATCAAAATGATGCGATGCGGCTTGCCTCAGTTACTGCATTTCTTCCACTGGACTGTCATAAATGGCAGCTATGCTTTCTGAATAGCGTCCTTTCCAAGTGGCTAGATTTCTTTTCTCATTCACTATTTCAACAGCACTTGTAGCTATCTTCGGATGGAGGTGATGAAGTTTTCTACAAGTAAAGTGACAAATCATCGAGTTTTGCCAGCAATGAACGATTACTATTCACAACTGCCGTCTTGTGATTGTGAAACGCGTAGGTGTTGATGCCGCTAGATAGAAAACGCGTCTACGCATCCCTACCTTGTTCATGCAGATCACTTTCTTAGGTGCATGTACGGTGTAATCGATTATGATTTGTATAAGTTAGGACACAAATGGTCGGGTTAATTCATGAATAGTCGAAGCCATTTTTGCAAGTACTTTGTAGTGAAAATGCATAGAAATGGAAACATCTATATCAAAAACACGTTTACGCACACGTATCTTGTAATATCCCACACATTCCAAGGCACCTGCAGATGTACATTGATGCAGACATGTCTTTTGTAAGGGACAAATCGCTTTTAATCTCTACAGGAGCATAGAATGATTGTCGTTTGAGTCAATTTTTTTGTTGAAGAGTAAGCTAAAGCAGACAAACAAGATTAGGCCTTTGGCCTGTGTAGTCTCAATTTTGAAGTGGACACTAGAAATTGTATGCGTTTTCATGAGAAGCCACTTTTGAAAGCATTGCAATCAATTTGTGTCGTGCTGAAGTGTAGTTCGTTGTAGATTGCTTGGACTAGTAGGGTAATTGTAGTGTGATGTTTGTGCCTTTGATGAAATGTGATGCAGCAAATGTACGAGTACATGTAGATGCACGTGTATGTCTCGTTTCAGAATCACCGAGCTCTACCTCAGACTTTCCAACAACGACTGAGAGTGCGACTCCGGAGATGACTACAGAATTGGACACAACTGGTGAGTAGTATTTTTAAGACATGATGAGTATTGTTAGGATAAAGGCAGCTGATCTTCGGAAGTGGTTGATGCATGTTTTGCAGGTAGTAGTCAGGTGCACGTTGCTAAAGCGTCGATTGACGAATGTGATTGGCTACTGATGCTCTTGGTTGGGGTTGCCGTTGCAATTCCTGAAAGGTTTCGATTCGATTTCTGTTAGCGATTTGGCATTGAGAGTGCAAGTCGTTTGAATAAAGATCTCATGTAGGCTACTTATTGGTCTGTAGAATAGAAAAGAGTAATGGATTATTGGAATGGATGATATGATATTGACTCAAAATCTATCAACTTGCGTCCGACGATGGACGCTAGCCTATCTTTGGCTGAGAAGTGTATAGTGCAGGCAATTGATATTTTAACCCACCACAGATTGCATTTGTTTCAAGAGGAGTGTGTCCATGTAGTTGAGAAACAGTCCCTTTTCAACATTTGAAAAATCTAGGAAAATCTGGTTAGTGGAACACCCTGAACTTTCCATTTGAAGAAGTCACAAGTCTTTTCTAAATATAATAAGCGTCATTCAGCCTCAATAAACACGTTTACCGCAGTGAAGTTTACCACAGATGCAGATCGCAACAGTCAATCAAAATGATGCGATGCGGCTTTGCCTCAGTTACTGCATTTCTTCCACTGGACTGTCATAAGTGGCAGCTATGTTTTCTGAATAACGTCCTTTCCAAGCGGCTAGATTTCTTTTCTCATTCACTATTTCAACAGCACTTGTAGCTATCTTCGGATGGAGGTGATGCAGATTTCTACAAGTAAAGTGGCAAATCATCGAGTTTTGCCAGCAATGAACGATTACTATTCACAACTGCCGTCTTGTGATTGTGAAACGCGTAGGTGTTGATGCTGCTAGATAGAAAACGCGTCTACGCATCCCTACCTTGTTCATGCAGATCACTTTCTTAGGTGCATGTACGGTGTAATCGATTATAATTTGTATAAGTTAGGACACAAATGGTCGGGTCAATTCATGAATAGTCGAAGCCATTTTTGCAAGTACTTTGTAGTGAAAATGCATAGAAATGGAAGCATCTATATCAAAACCACGTTTACGCACACGTATCTTGTGATATCCCACACATTCCAAGGCGGCTGCAGATGTACATTGATGCAGACATGTCTTTTGTAAGGGACAAATCGCTTTTAATCTCTACAGGAGCATAGAATGATTGTCGTTTGAGTCAATTTTTTTGTTGAAGAGTAAGCTAAAGCAGACAAACAAGATTAGGCCTTTGGCATGTGTAGTCTCAATTTTGAAGTGGACACTAGAAATTGTATGCGTTTTCATGAGAAGTCACTTTTGAAAGCATTGCAATCAATTTGTGTCGTGCTGAAGTGTAGTTCGTTGTAGATTGCTTGGACTAGTAGGGTAATTGTAGTGTGATGTTTGTGCCTTTGATGAAATGTGATGCAGCAAATGTACGAGTAGATGCACGTGTATGTTTCGTTTTCAGAATCACCAAACTCTACCTCAGACTTGCCAACAACGACTGAGAGTGCGACTCCGGAGATGACTACAGAATTGGACACAACTGGTGAGTAGTATTTTTAAGACATGATGAGTATTGTTAGGATGCAGGCAGCTGATCTTCGGAAGTGGTTGATGCATGTTTGATTTTCAGTATGGGGTGAAGGATTCCACGAATGAGAGATCCTGCTAGCCAGCCAGATCAGGTCCGATGAACAGGAGCGTGTCAGAGCCTATGAGTGTAAATATTTATGTGTCCGGCTTGTTACTGATCACGCATGTGAGATGAGAGGTAGTAGTCAGGTGCACGTTGCTAAAGCGTCGATTGTCGAATGTGATTGGCTACTGATGCTCTTGGTTGTGGTTGCCGTTGCAATTCCTGAAAGGTTTCGATTCGATTGGAATGGATGGTATGATATTGACTCAAAATCTATCAACTTGCGTCCGACGATGGACGCTAGCCTATCTTTGGCTGAGAAGTGTATAGTGCAGGCAATTGATATTTTAACCCACCACAGATTGCATTTGTTTCAAGAGGAGTGTGTCCATGTAGTTGAGAAACAGTCCCTTTTCAACATTTGAAAAATCTAGGAAAATCTGGTTAGTGGAACACCCTGAACTTTCCATTTGAAGAAGTCACAAGTCTTTTCTAAATATAATAAGCGTCATTCAGCCTCAATAAACACGTTTACCGCAGTGAAGTTTACCACAGATGCAGATCGCAACAGCCAATCAAAATGATGCGATGCGGATTTGCCTCAGTTACTGCATTTCTTCCACTGGACTGTCATAAATGGCAGCTATGTTTTCTGAATAGCGTCCTTTCCAAGTGGCTAGATTTCTTTTCTCATTCACTATTTCAACAGCACTTGTAGCTATCTTCGGATGGAGGTGATGAAGTTTTCTACAAGTAAAGTGACAAATCATCGAGTTTTGCCAGCAATGAACGATTACTATTCACAACTGCCGTCTTGTGATTGTGAAACGCGTAGGTGTTGATGCCGCTAGATAGAAAACGCGTCTACGCATCCCTACCTTGTTCATGCAGATCACTTTCTTAGGTGCATGTACGGTGTAATCGATTATGATTTGTATAAGTTAGGACACAAATGGTCGGGTCAATTCATGAATAGTCGAAGCCATTTTTGCAAGTACTTTGTAGTGAAAATGCATAGAAATGGAAGCATCTATATCAAAACCACGTTTACGCACACGTATCTTGTGATATCCCACACATTCCAAGGCAGCTGCAGATGTACATTGATGCAGACATGTCTTTTGTAAGGGACAAATCGCTTTTAATCTCTACAGGAGCATAGAATGATTGTCGTTTGAGTCAATTTTTTTGTTGAAGAGTAAGCTAAAGCAGACAAACAAGATTAGGCCTTTGGCATGTGTAGTCTCAATTTTGAAGTGGACACTAGAAATTGTATGCGTTTTCATGAGAAGCCACTTTTGAAAGCATTGCAATCAATTTGTGTCGTGCTGAAGTGTAGTTCGTTGTAGATTGCGTGGACTAGTAGGTAATTGTAGTGTGATGTTTGTGCCTTTGATGAAATGTGATGCAGCAAATGTACGAGTAGATGCACGTGTATGTTTCGTTTCAGAATCACCAAACTCTACCTCAGACTTGCCAACAACGACTGAGAGTGCGACTCCGGAGATGACTACAGAATTGGACACAACTGGTGAGTAGTATTTTTAAGACATGATGAGTATTGTTAGGATGCAGGCAGCTGATCTTCGGAAGTGGTTGATGCATGTTTGATTTTCAGTATGGGGTGAAGGATTCCACGAATGAGAGATCCTGCTAGCCAGCCAGATCAGGTCCGATGAACAGGAGCGTGTCAGAGCCTATGAGTGTAAATATTTATGTGTCCGGCTTGTTACTGATCACGCATGTGAGATGAGAGGTAGTAGTCAGGTGCACGTTGCTAAAGCGTCGATTGTCGAATGTGATTGGCTACTGATGCTCTTGGTTGTGGTTGCCGTTGCAATTCCTGAAAGGTTTCGATTCGATTGGAATGGATGGTATGATATTGACTCAAAATCTATCAACTTGCGTCCGACGTATGGACGCTAGCCTATCTTTGGCTGAGAAGTGTATAGTGCAGGCAATTGATATTTTAACCCACCACAGATTGCATTTGTTTCAAGAGGAGTGTGTCCATGTAGTTGAGAAACAGTCCCTTTTCAACATTTGAAAAATCTAGGAAAATCTGGTTAGTGGAACACCCTGAACTTTCCATTTGAAGAAGTCACAAGTCTTTTCTAAATATAATAAGCGTCATTCAGCCTCAATAAACACGTTTACCGCAGTGAAGTTTACCACAGATGCAGATCGCAACAGCCAATCAAAATGATGCGATGCGGCTTTGCCTCAGTTACTGCATTTCTTCCACTGGACTGTCATAAATGGCAGCTATGTTTTCTGAATAGCGTCCTTTCCAAGTGGCTAGATTTCTTTTCTCATTCACTATTTCAACAGCACTTGTAGCTATCTTCGGATGGAGGTGATGAAGTTTTCTACAAGTAAAGTGACAAATCATCGAGTTTTGCCAGCAATGAACGATTACTATTCACAACTGCCGTCTTGTGATTGTGAAACGCGTAGGTGTTGATGCTGCTAGATAGAAAACGCGTCTACGCATCCCTACCTTGTTCATGCAGATCACTTTCTTAGGTGCATGTACGGTGTAATCCATTATGATTTGTATAAGTTAGGACACAAATGGTCGGGTTAATTCATGAAGAGTCGAAGCCATTTTTGCAAGTACTTTGTAGTGAAAATGCATAGAAATGGAAACATCTATATAAAAAACACGTTTACGCACACGTATCTTGTGATATCCCACACATTCCAAGTCACCTGCAGATGTAAATTGATGCAGACATGTCTTTTGTAAGGGACAAATCGCTTTTAATCTCTACAGGAGCATAGAATGATTGTCGTTTGAGTCAATTTTTTTGTTGAAGAGTAAGCTAAAGCAGACAAACAAGATTAGGCCTTTGGCATGTGTAGTCTCAATTTTGAAGTGGACACTAGAAATTGTATGCGTTTTCATGAGAAGCCACTTTTGAAAGCATTGCAATCAATTTGTATCGTGCTGAAGTGTAGTTCGTTGTAGATTGCTTGGACTAGTAGGGTAATTGTAGTGTGATGTTTGTGCCTTTGATGAAATGTGATGCAGCAAATGTACGAGTACATGTAGATGCACGTGTATGTCTCGTTTCAGAATCACCGAGCTCTACCTCAGACTTGCCAACAACGACTGAGAGTGCGACTCCGGAGATGACTACAGAATTGGACACAACTGGTGAGTAGTATTTTTAAGACATGATGAGTATTGTTAGGATGGAGGCAGCTGATCTTCGGAAGTGGTTGATGCATGTTTGATTTTCAGTATAGGGTGAAGGATTCCACGAATGAGAGATCCTGCTAGCCAGCCAGATCAGGTCCGATGAACAGGAGCGTGTCAGAGCCTATGTGTGTGTATATTTATGTGTCCGGCTTGTTACTGATCACGCATGTGAGATGAGAGATAGTAGTCAGGTGCACGTTGCTACAGCGTCGATTGTCGAATGTGATTGGCTACTGATGCTCTTGGTTGTGGTTGCCGTTGCAATTTCTGAAAGGTTTCGATTTCTGTTAGCGATTTGGCATTGAGAGTGCAAGTCGTTTGAATAAAGATCTCATGTAGGCTACTTATTGGTCTGTAGAATAGAAAAGAGTAATGGATTATTGGAATGGATGGTATGATATTGACTCAAAATCTATCAACTTGCGTCCGACGATGGACGCTAGCCTATCTTTGGCTGAGAAGTGTATAGTGCAGGCAATTGATATTTTAACCCACCACAGATTGCATTTGTTTCAAGAGGAGTGTGTCCATGTAGTTGAGAAACAGTCCCTTTTCAACATTTGAAAAATCTAGGAAAATCTGGTTAGTGGAACACCCTGAACTTTCCATTTGAAGAAGTCACAAGTCTTTAGTAATGGGCAAAAGACCGTTCCAGGACACCATAAAATTAAAAAAAATAGTAATTTTAAAAACAACATAAATTCATGAATTTGAACCCTTTTTCAGGTTTTTAATACCTAAATGCATGAATTTAGTCCATTCAAAAAGTACCATTTTTCAAAAAATGGTATTTTTAAAAACGACATAAATTCATGAATTTTGGTCATTTTTCAGGTTATGAAGACCTAAATTCATAAATTTGGGCGTTTTTAAAAATACCCAATTTTTCAAAATTTTCAAAATCTCAAATTACAATTTTCACCATTAAAATCATGACCGTTCCAGGACACCGAAAATCAGAAAAGTTAAGAATCTCAAATTTGAGAATTACAATTTTCTCGCTTAAATCATGACCGTTCCTGGCGTTATTACAATTTATCTACTGCTTTGCACTCAGATGAACACTCAATTGTAGAGAACATCTGCTTCTCGCATTTATGAATAAAAGGCATTTCAGTGTAAAGAGCTGTGTCCTCCAACTCAAACATTTGAAAGGAAACAATGTATGAAAGAACAAACAGCTGCTACTACTCTGTGAAACAATGAGATTTTAATTGTACGTTAGGCAAGTTGTTTTAATTCTTGTTAGTGCGTCAGCACATCCGTATGACGTTAAGATATCTGCCAGCTGTACTGTTTTCATTTATCTCTCTCGTCTGTCATTGTATCGTGTGCTGCGCTGTGATCAGTCATGTCAACACAAGAAGTTATCGAAGAGCAGTCAAACATTATTGCTACGTTTCCGGAGTTATTTACATAAATTTCAAAACGATATATTTCCAATGATAAGAAGGAAGAATATAACACTTTCATCATTGAACAAATGGAGAAATTTCCTATTATTTTTGACCCATGTACATTTTTTGATAAGGAAAGAAAACGGAGAAGAAAAGCAAAACGCTTACTCGTGAAAGAAAAGAAAGAAAGAGAAAGGGACGGAAAGATTGACGACCTTCATCATCAATTAACGACGTCTTTATCTACCCGATATGAATTTGTGGATTCCTTAGAAGACTTTGTTGAGCCTTCAGGAGATACTGATAAAGCCATTGCAAATTTAAATACTCTTTATGTGATGGAGAAGAAAAATAACGTTAATAACATAATGATGAAAATCTACCTGGGAAAACACGCGAATTATTTACTGGAACTGTGTGAAAAGGATAAGGCATACTTTCAACACTTATTGCAAACTAATAACATTTCTTATTCAAGGACTGAAATTGCATTTGCAATTAAATTAGTAAGATGGCATCAATTTTCCAAAGATTTGTAGACTAAATGTACCCTTACGTTTTTTGAAATCGAATTTATCATTGTTAGAAGATTGTGTTCGGAAATATGAAAGCTTTTGGAAAGAAGCTTAAAAGTAGTAGTAGCTGATTTTATTTTCTTTTACTGGAGAACGAAAATTCCTTGTCCACAGTGTGGACATTTTGTTAATGCAATTTGTAATATTATAGTTAATAACCGATTGTTTTAAGGAAGTTGAATAGTAGTAGCTGATTTTATTTTCTTTTACTGGAGAACGAAAATTCCTTGTCCACAGTGTGGACATTTTGTTAATGCAATTTGTAATATTATAGTTAATAACCGATTGTTTTAAGGAAGTTGAATAGTAGTAGCTGATTTTATTTTCTTTTACTGGAGAACAAAAATTCCTTGTCCACAGTGTGGACATTTTGTTAATGCAATTTGTAATATTATAGTTAATAACCGATTGTTTTAAGGAAGTTGAATAGTAGTAGCTGATTTTATTTTCTTTTACTGGAGAACGAAAATTCCTTGTCCACAGTGTGGACATTTTGTTAATGCAATTTGTAATATTATAGTTAATAACGATTGTTTTAAGGAAGTTGAATAGTAGTAGCTGATTTTATTTTCTTTTACTGGAGAACGAAAATTCCTTGTCCACAGTGTGGACATTTTGTTAATGCAATTTGTAATATTATAGTTAATAACTGATTGTTTTAAGGAAGTTGAATAGTAGTAGCTGATTTTATTTTCTTTTACTGGAGAACGAAAATTCCTTGTCCACGGTGTGGACATCAATATTTGTACACTTGTGTGGTTGCATTTTTGTAAATATACATATTGAAATATCCATGTGTTGTTTTTAATTTCTCATTTACGGGAATATAATAGAAACATTTTATCTTCTATAAAAATGAGAAACATTAGAGACTTCCAAAAAATATATGGCAAACAAAACCACGTCAAATTTCGATTTAAATGAGATTGCTAAGCAATTGGGAATAAAGAATTTTCACATATTGATGAGTAATGAATTACTATTGATAAAAGATGTACGAAACACTAACTCTACTAATAAAATGTAACAATGTAGCGTTTTAATTTAGATTAAATTAAATCATTTCAAAATCGAATAAGTAGTAAGGAAAGACATCATTAGAGAACAGTTTTAAATCAATACCCCCCCCAAGTAGTAAGGAAAGTCATCATTATGAAACAGTCTTAAATCAATACCCCCCAAGTAGTAAGGAAAGTCATCATTAGAGAACAGTTTTAAATCAATACCCCCTCCCTTCTGTCTTCTAGGGGTCCCTTAAGAAATTTTTTTATTATAAAATGAGCAACATAAAGGAGTTTTTTATTATATATGGAACGTAAACCACGACAAATTTCGACCTAAAGAAAATCGCAAATGAATTAGGAATAAAGAATTTTCATGTTCTAATGAGAGACGAATTACAATTCCTAAAAAATAAGCCAACAGGAACCTTCAGTTCCCGGAACAAAGTTCCATCAATAACTATAAATTTCATAACAAATCTTCATACGTCAGACCAAAAAGGAATACATTGGTCTGCAGGTATCTTTAATAAAAATCGCGATAATTACTATTTCGACCGCCCGGAGGCTGAGAACTATTGGTTTGACTCTTATGGACTTCCACCTACAAACGAAGTCAAAAAATTACTTGGCAATGGAATTTATAATACATTTCAAATTCAAAAACCAGGAACTACATATTGCGGTCAATTATGTCTCTATGTTTTATTTAAATTACAGGAAGGAGTACCATTTCTAGATATTATGTTAGAATTGAATAAGGGAATTGAATAAGGGACTTTAATTCCCGAAAAACGTTAGTTCCAATAATAATGATAATGATAATTAAAAATCAGTTCGTTGTAATTCATTTTGATAAAATCGGCCTCTGATATTTTCGTCATCTAAATCTTTGATTTCGTAAGTAATCGGATCAGGGTTGGTCAAAACCCGCCCGTCGCATGAAAAACCCGTTTCACCCGCCCGGGCAGGTTTTTCGGGCGGGTTTTTCGGGTGGGTTTTTCGGGTTATTCCCTCTGTCACCATATGGTGTAAAAATTGTGGTCCCGAGAGTCATCATTGTCGTTAAACTCACATAATGTTAAACTCGATTAAAGCATGAGTTTCTAAATTAGATATAAATATTTCATGCTTAAACAAAGTTTCTATAAATGAAATTGTCTTGAAATTTTTCAATCTCTCTGATTATTTTACATATTTTACTTTTTACTTGTATTAGCATGATTTGTGACTACATACTGTTTGTACTTCAGTTGTGCCAATTCTTACTTTTATGTGCAGAGAGCCGAGGTGAGGACAGGGGATTGGGCTACGCTTCTTGTTCTTCATTTTGACTGATCGATCAACATCAGTTATTCATTTCTGTCCTAGCCTAGTGTCATGACGGGTGGAGGCAGAAAACAAGACGTTGTATGGCATTCTTTTCATGAACTCTCGACTACGCCATTTAAATATCAATGCAAATCCTGCTCGAATATTATCACCATGTCCCGGAAGAGAGCGGATCGCCTCAAAGAACACGAGGGTACCTGTCGAGCACGCCGACTAGCTCCCGATCCTCGACAAGTGCGGTTAGTAAAGGACTCAGAGACTACTTCTGCATCGCTACTATCTACAACGACGTGGGATTCTAGGGACTCAGTGGTCACGAAGACGACAACATCTGCTCTTTCTTTGTGCGATCTACGTAACGACGGTGAATCATCGATGCTTCGCTCCACGGCCTCAAAAGCTATGACTTCGTCGGACTCGCCTATTCTGATTTCGTCAACCGACAGTGGACATCTCGCTCATTCATCAGTTTTTCATGCGCCAAGTCAGCCAAAGAAGATTCGTTTGTCTTCATCTGCAAGTCCGTTGCCGGACAGCTACTTTGTCAGGACAACTGAAAATGACAGAGAGAGAATTAGACAGAAGTGGGCTGAATTCATTTACAAAAATCGTCTTAGTTTCCGCTTAGTCGACGACCCTTCGTTTCGAAGTAGCTTGGAGGAGACACGACCTGGTATCAACGGCCCGAACGGTTCGAGACCTTTATTGACACGGAAGGCCTTGAGCGGAAAGCTGCTCGATCAAGCTGAGAAAACTTGCACGACAAAACTTATAGAAGTTATGGAAGGAAAGTTCGCCGTGCTCTCACAGGATGGCTGGACCGACACCCACCACGAGCCGGTCATCGCAGCTAGCCTCCACTGTAACGGCAAGACGTACCCCCTCGATTTCGAAGCGACTGGGTCAAGCTCTAAAACTGCATCATTTTGTGCTGAGTTGGCGAAACAGTCTATTGAAAAGGCAGAGAAGAGATATGGGTGCACCGCAATCGGCTTTGTCTCCGACAACGAGGCGAAGATGGTGAACCTCAGGTCTCAGTTAGCAAAGTGGCGTGACGTGATGGTTTATGGCTGCAGTGCCCACGCCCTGAATCTAGTCGAAAACACAGCAACTCCACGACAAATCATGGCGCCGATAGTCGCAGTTGCCAAATACTTCCGCGAACATCACAAGGCAGCCGCACTACTTAAGGAATACGGTGGTGTCATTCCACAGTTCCCCAATGACACTCGGTGGACAAGCCAGACTGCGGCACTACAGACCTTAATCCGCAATTACGACTTCTATGGAAAAGTCGTTGACGAAGACAGAGTCCCGATGCCTCCCAACATAAAAATTTTCATTAACAACCGAGGCCTTGTCTCAAAGGCCAAGTCGATGCTGACTCAGTTGGAATTCATCTCGGTGGTACTGAACAACTTTCAGGTAAATTATTTTTGTAAATTATTCGTTACATTATTTTTCTTGTTTATGTGATTAAAAAGAATTTGTTATAACCTAAAAATGTATTGGGCCACTTTAGAACATAGGAGTAAATTAACCCTATCCGGTCCGGGAATCTGGATCGCCTCACAGTCCAAGGGGGGGGCGGATTCAGCCCGCGCTCTTTATTCATCTCTAATTCCTGATAGACTACAGATATTGACTTGAAAGTTTACACACTAAAACTCCAAGAAATTATCTTTCATTTGGTATATAAAAAGGTACACATTTCGTTTTTTCCATCCTTTCTACAATCAATTTAAAAAATCAAAAAAATTAAAACAAATAATAATTCGCAGTTCATGTTCGCTTCACAGACCGGGGGGCGGATTCTGCCCGCGCTATTTAATCGTCTCTCATTTCAGATAGACTACGGATAGTAACTTGGAAATGGACACAATAAAACTTCAAGAAATTGTCTTTCGTTCAGTACATAAAAAAGTGTACATTTGATTTTTTAACCACTTTTTGACATCAATGTAAATAATGAAAAGAAAAAAATAAATGAGAATTTTTCTCAAATTTCATCATTTCACGTATAAGTACATTTTTCAGATGGCCACTCACAAGTCATTGGTAGCAAGTACAATAAAAATTTTAGTATCAGGTTATACAGCATGAAGATTTAGGAAAAGTCAGTAAAGGAAACTTTCTAACGACATTTTATCTGACCTAGGCAGATGAAATTAGGAGGCGCGGGCAGAATCCGCCCCTCCGGGTCGGATAGGGTTAAATTATCTGACGTCTGCATGTACCGTACTGCTTTTAGCGTGCAACAATTAAAAAGCTTTAGCTTTTCATTCTTTTGTAAGCGTAGGAATAACACAGCCGAATAGTACAAACGACTAACGGAAGATAATCGAAGATAATATACTGATGTAGCCTATATGGGAACATTTTACTTTTCTTAATGCGCATATTAATCACATTATCACATCAATTACATGTATTAAGGTCTCTTGAATTACTCTGAATTACTTAACTTCTAGTGCATTTTGTTATGACCTAGTAGTGTATTTGTTGTTTTTTTAGGATGACACGAAGACTCTTTCTGACTGCGTCAGGGGATGGCTCGAACTTATGAATAACAACTTCATCAGCCCCGACGTTCGCGATGCTATTCAATCCAGGTTCGAAAAGACCTACACAACATGGCACCTATTGGCCTACATGTTGGATCACAGAAACAAAGATGATTGGCCGGAACTTCCGCACGAACTGGCGAACGAGGCCAGAGATGACATTATGACGATGGGCCTCATCCAGGCTATGGCTTCCTTTGAAACAGAGGACACCAGTCCGACGGGGCTTCCTCGGATGGTGTTTACTCAGCAAATGAAGTCCGTTGGACCTGCCAAGTACTGGCAGTACGTCGCCAAAGTGACAACAGCTGAAAAACCAAAATCATTCGCAACAATGATGACTAAGGTTTTTCACTTGCCGCCATCCTCAGCCGGTATTGAGAGGATTTTCTCAACTGCTGGCTTGGTCCAGTCGAAGTTGAGGAACCGTTTGACTGTTGAGAAAGTTGGTCGTTTGGTCAGTGTCTCGAGGATCTTGCACTTAAGTGACGACCATGAAAGTGCAGGATCACTGGAGGAGTGTTTTGAGTCTGACTCTGATGAACTATAATTTGCTCTAATAGTTATAGATTTTTGTAATAGAATTTTTTAATAGATTTTATTAATTTTATGTAAAAGTCGTTTTCGTTTCTGCATGGCTTAATTTTATCGAATAAGATGTAAAATAGCATATACCTATGTATTTCACAAAAATACATAGGCCTAACACTTTGAAAATAACCAAAAATTTTAGGATAATTTTCTAAAGTGAAAAACCCGAAAAACCCGTTTAACCCGAGAATGAAAAACCCGAAAAACCCGTTTAACCCGAGAATGAAAAACCCGAAAAACCCGCCCCGGGTTAAACCCGAAAAACCCGCGGGCGGGTTTTTCGGGTGACCAACCATGAATCGGATAAGTCTGATTTATTTTACAAACTTCAAATATTTCTTTAGTCCAATAGCCAACAAAGCCTTTTTCAAATTTATTTTTATATTTAAATATTCTAAATTTATCTCCAATTTTAAATTTCGGCTTAAGTTTCTGCAAATTCGGATTACTATCATTCGAATAATTATTCTCGAATATTTTTTTTCTGATCAAATCAGGGTCGTCAGAAGCATTCTTTGGAGTTTCTTCAATACCAGAATGAACTTTATTATTGTACTCTTCTACAACTCCTGGTAATATCTTCAACCATTTCTGATTTCTTTGCTCAGTAAATTTCTTGAATAATTTATTTTTTAACGTCCGATTGAATCTTTCTAACACTACGGCCTTCCCTGCATTTTCAGTTGAATAAACAGTTTCAAATAGTGGCTGAACGTTTCGGTTATAAAATTCCGACCCTTTGTCAAAAAACAATTTTTTTGGCTTTCTCTTACTTTCTTTAAAGATTTCTTCAAACGCATATTTAACTGAAAGACCACTTTTATTTTTTAAAGGCTTTACCCAAGCGTATCGTGTATATAAATCTATAACGGTCAATGCGTATTTGTAGTCCCTTTCATTCGGCATATGAATAAGATCAGCACTCCAAATATCATCTTTATTAAATACTTTTACTTTCAATAAATATTTAGGCCTTCTGTATTCTTTATGAATTTCGGAGGCGTAGGTTCGAGCGTTGCTCTCAGACAGCTTTGCTGTCGTTTCATTTAAACCCTGGCCGAATAATATTTTAGCTTGTAAAGCTTTCTTAACAAACATTCTTTCAATTTTTTCTCTAAATGTAGGATTTTGAATACTATCTAATTCTTGAATCATCTTCTTATCAGCTGCATGTCGAAAACTTAGATCATGATTTCGATAAGCTAAATCATGCCTGTAAGCTGCGGCATCTACTCTATTTATCGGTTCTTCACCTGGTTTCGGATTATTATTCTCATCTAGTCTTATATCTAATCGAGTTCCCGGACCGGTATATGAATGACCAGGAAGATGTTTTTCTTTCGAATATTTACTCCAAATAAATCCAGGAAAGTTTTCTAATGTTTTTTGTATGTCACCACCAATATGCTGACAATTTGAGTTTTTATGTACTTTTAAGAGATAATTCGATAAATCTAAATTAGAAATTTTTAATTTAATTAAATTTTCGGAATTTGTAGAATTCATTTTAAAAGATAAAAAAAATTTAAAAGATAAAATAAATGTTTACCTTATGGACCAAAGGTCCTGAGGTTATTACCGAATCATACTAGGACTTAGATATATTCCAGAACCATCTTTAGTTTCTTTAATTTCAATTAAAACATCAACATTGTGGAGAATATTTTTGAGAACTCGTTTTCCTTCATCAACTAAATTTAATTTACTAATAAAATTATTTACTATTCCGTCACCCCTAGCAACTTTCTCTAACTCTATTATGACGTTTTTGTTCTTCTAATGCTGCCTTCTCTGATTTATTTTTATTTACTGCTTGGACAATACCAGCTGTCCCACCTGCAACACTTCCTGCTGCTGCTATGCCACCTATTATTAGGGGAATTAATGGGAGAATCCCGCCATTCTTTTCTTCCTGTAATTGAATATTCTCTATCATTGGTTTACTTATGTAATACTTTTTTTTGTTGATCGTAATAGTTTTAGGGGTATTTTTGTCAACAATATTACGTAATTTTAATTCAACAGTTTTATTATTATTACTTTTCGCTTGCGACATTTTTAATAAAAAAATTTTAAGTTATCAAAAATTTTAATCTATTCTAGTTATGAAAAATTTTAAGTTATCAAAAATTTTTAATCTATTCTAGTTACAAAAAAAATTTATTACTAATTACTAAAAAAATTTTAATCTAAGAATTTAATTAATTTATCCTAGCCATCTTTCCATTAAGAATTTCAATAGAATATTTTACATCTTCTAGCAATAAACCATAAGCCATCAATGAAGTTGTGGAATCTTTCTTTTCAATATTAATTGTTACATCACAACCAGTCTTGATAATATCTTCAGATTGTGCACTTAAATCGAAACAGAAAACAGGATATAAATGTCTCTAATCTCCAGGAGTTAATTGTGGTTGAACTCCAAATTCTATACAAAGATTTCGATAAGAATCATATCCTTCCATAAATTGATTATTGGTATCATCGAATCTTAATGGATCAATTGGATATCGGGTTTGATTTAATGAAACTTGTAAACTTCGAATTGTATTAATGTGGAAGAGATTATTGTTCTTATCAAAACTTGGAGAATTATTTCTTTGAAAAGTTAGTAATAAATATCTTGGAGTATTCGCAGTTCTAGTAAAATGCCAGTTAAATCTTTGTTCGGAAAAAGTTACTGAACTAGCAGTACGCTTTAGAAAATTTACTGGAATTGGTTTGTTAGTATTTAATCTTTTTGCAATAGCTGTTTCAACCTCTAAACTAGGAGTAATATGCTTAATCCACCATTCAAGTCTATCAATTTACTGTTTGCTTACTTTTCTTGTTAAACTCACGTCTTTCTTTATATGCATCATTATTTGTTTTATTTAAATGTTTTGCAATATTTTCTACATCTTTCGCAATTCCTGCTGCATCTGTTCCAGCGTGAGTTAAATCATCAACAATTATACCATCATTTGTATCAGGAAACCAACCTTCGATTTCATACTTTTTATTATTTTCACCAATGGTTACAAATCTAAGCATTGTATCAATTACACCTGGAGAATCACTTATTGTTTCTATATTTTGAGTTGCAACATCTAAACGCATTTGTGTAAATAATTTCGGAAAGAAATTATTCTCTTGTGCAATATTATCGCTATCTGGTAATGGTGTTGTAAAATTGGCATCACTATATAAAGAATATTCACAGTGTAAAAATGAATCAGGTAGATATCAATAACTTTGTTGATTATCAACTTCAAAAATTAAATCACCACCAGTATTCACTCTACTGGAAGATCCGGGATTCATAGCAATTCTTATATAGTCATTCTTTTTTTGATTATAACTGACGAACGGAGGATCGTCTAATCTAAATTTATTTTCAATTAGCGAAGAAATTTTTATAAAAAATAATTTGACTTTTTGTTTTTTCTCATACACAAAAAAATTTTTACTAAAATAATTTTGCTAAAAAAATTTTGCTAAAATAATTTTACTAAAATAATTTTACTAAAAAATATATTTTAGAATTTTGCTAGACCAGCTCCGCTACAGCTTTGCTGGTTAGACCGAAGGTTGCTATTAACACCATTACCTCTTATTTCTTCAATTGAACGTTTTATGGCTACGCCTGATTTCTTCTTATGTTTACTATCAGACGGAGCTCCCCTCCTCAAGGTTTCCCCCACAGCTATGTTAGCAATTTTGTTTTTTGTTTCCTCTGAAAGTTTTTTTAAATTTTTTAGTTCTTCAGAATCATTCCTAAGTTTACGAATAGCTTCTAGTTGTTTTAATTCGTTTTGAGATTTAACAGCATTTGATATTGCACTAGCTGTACTACCTATAGCAGCTGCTCCTTTTGCAGCAGATGTAATCAAATCTTTATTATTTTTAATTAAGTTAACGATACTACCAATACCAGAAAAGATGCCAGCCCCTTCTTTTTGGACGGCACCTGCGGTGCCTAGGAACTTTTGTGTTCCGATTGTTTCTACACTGTCATAATGGTAAACAGATTTCATAGATGGTTCATGAGCAATTTTTTGATTTGAAGCAGAATGTTTAAGATTGTGTTTATAAATTATAGGCATTTTTTAGGATTAAATTTGACTTTTGGGAAAAATATTTACGATTGGTTAGTAACCTGAGGACCTTTGGTCCGATCGGCTAAAGCCTCGAGGACCTTTGGTCCGTTTAAGATTTACGTTTGTGAATGGACAACAACTTCGAGATAACTTTATTAATTGACTGTTGCACTTTATCTATTGCGTCAAGCAGCGTGTGATGTACTTTAATTTCTTTTCTATTAACTTGCATTTTCTGCTGATTTA
Source organism: Prostheceraeus crozeri (assembly GCA_907163375.1). Taxonomy (NCBI): domain Eukaryota; kingdom Metazoa; phylum Platyhelminthes; order Polycladida; family Euryleptidae; genus Prostheceraeus; species Prostheceraeus crozeri. The sequence goes on along the minus strand of CAJQUW010012532.1, from coordinate 61,979 downwards.
TCTTCAATGCCGTTTTAAGTGCATTTAACTTAATTTTAAGAACATCTAATTGTCTTTTAACAGCATCTAACTGTTCTTTATTTTCTTTAGAGTTTTCTTGTAAATTTTTCTGTAATTCATTTTCTAAATTGATTTTAAGAGTTTTCATTTTATCAACTTTTTGATTAAGTGAGTTTACTTCATTTATTATTCTATTCATCTTTTTCATTTGTTGAGTAATTTTAGAACTCAATTCATCAACACTTTTTTGGAATGTAGTTTGTAACTGCTTTAAATTTTTTAAAATTCTTTCAGGTAGTTTTTCTATTTCATCTTCTAATTGTTCTTTCAATAGTTGTATCTGTTGTTTATTTTTAATGACTGCAGATTTTAACTTTATAGAAAGTAATATTAAAATTTTTGATTATTCAGAAATCTTTTTAAAAAGTTTTGCTATATCTGCTTCTAGCTCTCTATCCTTTTTATCAAGTTTTTATAATTTTTCGTTTAATGATTTGTCATTAAGTTTTAGCAACTTTAATTCATTCATCAGTGGAACCAAAACATCGTTTATATATTTTTCTTTTAAGTCATTGATTTGTGTATCAACATATTGTTTATTTGTTAACTCTGTATTTTGTTGCGGAAGAATAGAAAGATGCAATGGACCAGATAAAACGTCTCTTGTTTTCATGATATAATTTTCTATCTCTATTTCTAATTCACGATTATTCGGGATATATGCACCTCCACCAACATTTGGTAACATCATTTTTAAAACAATAAAAAAGTAAAATTTTTTCTAATAAAAATAAAGAAATGGAAAAACCAAATTTAAAAAAATTATATTCGTCCGCAACATCCTGTTCTTCTTATTCGACGAGATCAACGGGATTTGAAAATAAATGTTTTGATAATAATAATAATCCATGTATAGATGTTAATATTTTATTTCAATTACAAGCCGAAATATTTAGAGAACAGACTAAAGGTTTACCTTCTATAGAAACCAATTATTGTATTTTTCCAGGTGATCCATTTATTAAATTTATGGAGATTGTAAGTAAATATAATGATGTAGCTTATGTTGAATTAAATAAAGAAAATATGGTTATAATAGGTCATAATAATGTTTTCGGTTTTATTAGAGCAGTTTTGCCGATTAGTAATACTGATTGGATAGAAACTAAAATTATTAATTATATCAATATTAAAGAATTAGTTAAAAAATTAAAATCTTTTTCCAAAGAAAAAATTAGATTATTTGTTGATGAACAAAATCAATATAACATTCACATAGAGAGTAAAAAACATAATGAAGAATTATTATGTCAAGTTTATTATAGAGACACAATTTATAAACAAGAAACATTAGAAATGCCCCAAAGATATGATGATGATGCGTATATAGGATTATATTTCAACTTAAATATTAATTTATTAAAATCTTATATAAATGGTTTAGCTCAACAAGAGAAAATTTATATGTGGACAACACCTTATACTATTAACAATGACCATAATCATAATCATAATAATCCTCTGAATCATATTGAAGAAACTGATAATATAAATGATGATTCTGAAACATCTGAAAAAGGTGTAAATGGTAAAAAAGATTATAAAAATATTAGTAATTATAAAAATTTATCTAAATTTCATTTTCTTACAATTGAAAATAATAATGATGGTATAGTTGAAGATACTGTTAGACAACTATGTGTTGGGATCTACAAAATTTAAATTAGGATTTACATCTAATCAATTTAAAATTTTATCATCTTTAATAAAAACTAAAAGCGATTCAGATTATGGTGGTGTTATTAAATTTTCCAAAAAAGATCAAAGACCAATATTTTTCTCCATTATATTATTATCAGATAAAAAATGTAATTTAGAGTTAGATATTCCAATAAGAGAATGGTATCCTATCATGGAAGGGCATCCTATACCAAAAAGTGTAATTTATGATGTTGAAGAAACAATTTATGATGATGATGAAGAATCAATTTATGATGATGATGAAGAATCAATAGTTAGTGAAAATAAATTTAAATTATCTTTTGATAAAACATTATATGATGAAACTTAATATGATAAAACTTAATATGATAAAACTTAATATGATAAAACTTAATATGATAAAGAAAATAAAATAACTTAGGAACGTGAAATATATAATAATATAAAATAACTCTCAAGACCTTGATATTAGAATGTTTATATTTAAAATTAAAACACAATTTTTTCTTTAAAAAATAAAAAAATGGAAAATACCAAGTTTTATTGTAACTTATGTAAAAAAAAGTTGCAAACAAAAAGAAGTTATCAATCTCATTTAAATAGTAAATTGCATTTACAAAATGTAGATCGAGTTGATGAAGGAAATATATTAAAATTAAATAATTATATAAACTATCTAGAAACATTACTACTGATATAGAAGTTAAAAAAATGTTTGATGATTATTCACATTCGGAATATAAAAAAGTTTTTAATAGTGAAGATGAACATGTACCAGATGGAAGATATTTATTTAGCGATACTGATGAATTTGATGAAGCTGAACGAACCGATGAAGCGGTAACAGATATAAAATATTTATTTAATCAGTCCGTGCGAACCGAAGGTTCTAGGGCTTCGCCCGTTGAACATAATGAAACCGATGAAACTTTTTATAATGTATTAACAAACTTTTATAATATATTTAAGAAATCTTTCAAATGTTATATGAATGTAGAAGTACTTTATACAAAAAATGGACCTGATGGAATTCCTGAAGAAATAATACAAGGACATTTTACAAATTCACAAGAAATTCATAATGTAAATGATATACAACCCATATTTGAACAAATGATACTTAAATTAGAAAATTGTATAATTGAAGCCCAGTTACGTGAATCTGGTTGGAGATTTGTTAAAATACTATCTAAGAAAATAGTAATTGATAAATATAAAAATAATACTGGTGGTAGTTATGTTCCTTTACCTTTCAGTTCACCACAAATAATCAACATAAAAAATGAAGCTGATTATTGTTTTCTGTGGAGTATTATAGCACATTTACATTTGCAGAATATCATAAAGAAAGACTAAGTCATTATAATAAAGAAGAATATATAAAGGAATTTGATCTTTCGGATGGTTTAGATGAATTTCCATATGATTATAATAGGTTAATAAAGTTTGATAAGAAGAATAAAAATTTAATAGAAGTAAATGTTTTTGAATTAAATGTGAATTATGTTTCTATTGGTAAAATTACTCCACTTTACTCAGATTCAAAAAAATTTTATTTGAATAATACAAATTAATGTAAATCAGAAATAGTATATAATGATAGGGGAAATTACATGCATCATGATATTTTTTACCAAGGAAATATAATATGTACTGAAAAATTTCAAATTGTTAAAACACTATCACCAATAATGATTAATCATAATAATTATAAAGGACGTAATTATAATTATGATTATGATTCCGATTATTTATCTTTATCTTTAGAATATCAACAAAAATTACAAAATTTAAATGAAAGTTTACAAAAATGTAAAACAGATTATCAACAACAAACAAAAATATTAGTACAAGAATATGGCCATAAATATCAAAATAAGATAGAAACGATTCAAAAATTAAATGAAGACAATAAAGAATTAAATAATGAAGAAAATGAAACCAATCAAAAAATAAATGAATCTTTAAAAAAATGTCAACAACAATATAAAGAACAATATGATAAAGAATATAGTTATCAGTTACAAATATTAAATCAAAATTATCAACAGACTGAAAAAGATTTACAAAGACAAATTGATTTAACACATGAAATATATATAGATAAATTTGAAAAACTAGAACAGTCAAAACAACCAGCACAAGCGAATATTTTATATTATCAGGGTCATTTTATATTGTGTAAAGATGTTTCTATATTTACAAAAACTTCAGATAATGCTAATTTTCCTTGTCTCCAATGTATGACGAGCTTTAGAACTAAAGAAGAAATGAATAGACATTTGGAGAATTGCCAACAAAATGAAGCAGTCAGAAACACATTTCCAAAAGATGATTATTTAGAATATAATAAATGGTATTTTAAAAATAAAGTACCCTTTACTATTTATTGTGATTTTGAAGCATATAATGTTAATATGACACAAAATCACGGGACATCGGAGATGTCTTCCAGGGCTTCGCCCGATTCTGAAAATGTTAATTCTGATAATTATAAATATGAAAAAAGTGCATCTGAACAAAGTAAAGAAAAATATTTATTTGAACAAAAACCATTACGTTGGGGAATGTACATTCATTCAAATTATCCTGAATTATTTAAATCAGAATATTATCAATACTATGGTGAAGATAGTTCAGAAATGTTTACAAAGAAAGTAGAAGAATTACAAGGTCGCTTTTCACAATTGCTTGAAACAAATATACCAATGATGCCATTAACAGAAAAAGAAAAATTAAATTTTATTAATGAAACAAAATGTTATTACTGTGGAAAAGAATTTGCAAAAAATTATAAAAATGGCAGAGGTAGATATCTTGATAAGGTAAAAGATCATGATCATCTAAATGGATTATATAGAGGTGCAGCACATAATTCTTGTAATCTTAATGCTAATAAATTTAAATATAACTTTGTTCCTCTTTATTTGTATAATGGTTCTAAATATGATTTCCATCTAGTAATGAAAGATTTATTTTTATCTGAAAAATTACAACAACAACAAATAAATGTACTATGTAAAACAGAAGAAGAATATTTTTCAATGCAATTAGGTTGTATTAGAATTTTGGATGCATTTAGATTTTTTACTCTTTATTCATTAGATGTTATGGGAAAAACTTTGAAATCTGAACAATGTAAAATATTAAATAAATATAATTTAAAACCTTTAAAAGGAATATTTCCGTATGAGTATATAGCCTGCGGCTCACAGTCGAAGACTGATATAACTGGAGATAAAACCTGTGGTTCACAGTCGAAGACTGATTTTAATTCTGTGAATAAAATTATGGAAGAAAAACAACTTCCTCCAATAAATAAATTTAAATCAACATTAAAACAATCACAATTATCTGACGAAGACTATGCAGAAGCTGAAAAGAATTGGAGAGAGTTAAATTGTAAAACAATGTATGATTATACAATGAAATATCTACAGATAGATGTATTAATACTAGCTGATCTTTTCGAAAACTTTCGTGACATGTGTTTAGAATATTGCGGAATAGATCCATGTTATTGTTATTCTACACCAGGTTTAACATGGCTAGCAGGATTAAAACATACAAATGTTAAACTTAAACATTATAAAGAAAATACATATGATAAATTATTATTTTTTGAATCTGGAATTAGAGGTGGAGTTTCATCAGTTTTAGGTAATCGTTATGTACAGTGTTACAATAAAAAAGTAAATCCTGATGATTATGGAATAATGAAACCTTTATCTCCAGAAGAAAGCGATCAGTTTATAAAATTGTTTAATCAAAATATAGAAGGACTTATATCAAATGAAGATAGTCAAGCAGCAGTTGATGAAATCATGAGAGAAAACTATTTGTTATATTATGATTTTAATAGCTTATATTCTTCTTGCATGATACAAGAATTACCAACAGGTGAGATGGAATGGTGTAATATTCGTACGACATCAGAGATGTCTACTAGGGCTTCGCCCGTTCTAGATTATCAAAAAACATATGATGGAAATTATAATCATGGTTATATATATGAAGTTGATTTAGTATACCCTGATGAAATAAAAGATAAAACAAAATATTTTCCTTTCTGTCCCGAAAACAAAATTCCTAATATAGAAGATTTTTCAGATTATCAAAAATCTTTAATTCCTAAAAAATACAGACCAACAAAAAAACTTATGTTAACACAAAGCAATAAAGGAAAGTATGTTGTTGAAGGAAGAATGCTAGATTGGTATTTAGATCATGGAATGATTCTCACCAAAATACATCGAAAACTATTTTATCAAAAATCTAAATGGTTAAAAAATTATATAGAGTTCAATATTGAAAAACGTAAAATAGCTAAAAGAAATAAAGATGATTTTGGAAACGTGTTCTTCAAATTAATGAATAATGCATTTTATGGTAAGACTTTAGAAAATGTGCGTAATAGACAAAATATTGAAATAGTTTATGATAAAGATAGGTTTCAAAATTTAACAAGGAAACCTACATATAAAAGAACTACTAGATTTAGTGATGAACTATGTGCTGTACACTTACGTCGAATCAGCGTAAAACATGATAAGTTTAATTTTATAGGATTCACTATATTAGAATTAGCTAAACTATTTATGTATAGATTTATATATGATTATTTAGCACCTGCTTATGGCAAAAACTATAAATTACACTTTACAGATACCGATTCTGTTTTCTTAGAATTAACAATACCGTATAATTCTACACTTGGTAAAGAAATAGATAAAATAAAAGATATCATTCATCCTTCTGATTTATGTAAAGTAAAAGATGAATTAGAAGGAAATGAAGATTTCATAACACAAGCTATATTTTTAAAATCTAAATGTTACTGTTATGATACAACTAATAATATTAAAACACATAAAACATTAAAAGGAATTTCAAAGGCATCAGTGGCTAACCAAATAACATTTCAAGATTATAAAAATGCATTATTTAATAATGAAATAAAAACAGCATGTAATTATAGACTTAATTCAAAGAAACATAAAATGTATTTAAAAGAAGAACATAAATTAGCATTAGATCCATTTGATGATAAAAGAAAATTTTACCTGATGGAATAACTACTGAACCTTTTTAATTTTCTAATTTCTAAGATAGACAAATTTGATATGTACATAAAAAAATAAAATATTATAACACTATATTTGTATATTTTTATCACTCCGCGAAAATATTTTCTATAACTCTATCATGAATTTTTTTATCAATATTAATTGTGATAAATCCATAATCTTTTGACCAAGCATTGTTACACGATTGTTTAAATTCATCTTTATTTCTTACGCATAAATCTCTTAACAAATCACTTAAGTTTCTTGCATTTATTTCAAATAGTATAAATATATTTGCATTCTTCCTAATAACACTTCCGTCTAATGAATACATACTTTGTGTTAAATAAAATACACTACAGTTATTATGTCTACCTCTTGTAAAATAATTTCTCTGAACTGACTGATTTCTATCATTAACACAATCATCAAAAATTACACAATGTTTCATTGTTTTATCTAGTTTACTAGGATCTTGCATATTACCACTATCATCTATTAATTGTATCTTGATATGCTTATTTTTATTAGATTCTACTAACAGATTATTTTTTGCTGCTTCTTCACACCACGAACTTATTTCTTCTTCATCTTCAGATTTTTCATATTCTTTGAATAATGAAGCAATTGCTGTTTTTTTTAAGATTATTTTCAAATCCATATTTTAAAAATTGATAGACGGGTTGTTCTGCCGTTGTTGTATAAATTATAAGATTGTTATAATCCAAAAAATTTGGAGTCGTTAAAATTTTAAGCAATAGATATGTTTTTCCACATCCTGATCTTCCACAAATAACTGACAAAACTTTATTAGATAAATTTGGATGATGATTAAATTTAAGTTTTTTTTATTTAATGGGGGTACTTCACTCATTTTTTAATAAAAAAGTTTATTTTTATTTTATTTTTATTTTTAAAGAAGAAGAAGAAAATTAAACTTCTCTAGCTTCGCGTGGGAGTTTATACCTCCCGAACCAAAAGATCTATCATAATCTCTTCACCTCCAAAATTTATTTCTTGTCCTTTTTCATCAGTGATTCTAATGTTAATGTTGTTAATAGTTTTTCTTGTAATAGGGAAATATATTAATGTTTGCGGAATTACATTTAGTCTATAGCCAATGGGCACAGTAAAAGCTGGAAAACTGAATATTAAATTTGACAATTTACCATTTATATATCCTCCTTCAATAATGTCACAATGTACAACAATTGAATTTATTTCAGTTATTTTTGGAATCTTCTCACCTAAATGATAACCTTGACTATAGGTTTGTTTACTAAATCCTAATAGCTTTGACAATGATCTATCATGATTAAAATCAACTTGATGATTTTCGTCTAAAGTAAGAGAAAATTTATTAACTGCCGGTTCAACTGCAAAATGTAATTGTTTCTTATCTTTAAATGGTATACCTAAATTTCTCTTAATTTCATTTGATATTGATTCAACTTCGTAAGAACCAGGAAGAAAAGTTAGTATTTTCCATGTTTTGCCTTTATCAGTAGAATATCTAAATTGATCATTCACATCTTTGATAACGTTTTGAATAGTGTTAAATGTAGAGAAACTAGTCAATGCAATTTGATAATTTTTATTTTGTTCCAAATGTAGAATGGGTTCTAAATTACAAGTGTGTGATGAAGTAGTTGTTATAATTTTTAACGTCGTACTAAATTTTGATGAACCCAAAATCTCTGTCAAATTTTCTAAATGATTATTAATTTTGTCTAAATCTGCTGAACACATTTTTTAGTTAAAATTTTGAATAAATATTTTTTTATGAAATATTTTTTTATAAAAAAATTAAAAACAACAACATATTTCAGCTACGGGCGAAGCCCTTAAAGACATCAGAGATGACCGGTTATACTTTTATGATCCTCTTCATTTAGAATCTTCTTTTCTAACAGTCTTTTTAATATAGCATGAATTTTATTGAAACTAGAATTATGTCCTTCTTTTATTGCAGATATTAAAATATTTAATCTATTTAGTAATTCTTGTGGATCATCTGGTAAAAATATGATTGTTTCTGTTTTCTGTTTTTCAGATAAACCTTTCCCCACTTTAACTCCCGTTGATAATGAATTTTCTAATTGTTTATAACGTCTAAGAGATTTTACTGCACCAACTCTATCTAACATAGCTTTATATTTTATGAGATCTTCTAATGCATAATTATTTAAATCTGCTCCTCTTAAAAGATCAACAAAATTTCTATCTAAATTAAAAGGAGATTTATCTGGTGAAACAATTAAACCTCGAAAAGGTTGTGGAAATATTTCTTTTTGTCCGAGATAAAATCTAGGTATTGTTTTTCCATCTATAAATTAAATAGAATGTTCAAATTGCATAGATTTTGGTAATTTCTTATTAATGTTTGATTCTAGTAATCCATAGTCATCTAATATAGTTTTGTGCTCTGGATCTGTTATATCAATTTGTTTATCATTATTTGTAAGTTCCTTTTCAAGAGTTTTAAATGGTTTCATAGTTTTTTCAAAATCAGTTTTTTACTTGCTCGGTTTGCTGCATTTTTTCAAACATATCAGATTGAATACCAGCTTTTATCATTCTATGTTGAATATGATTTTCTTTCATAATATTTCTTTGTTTTATTAACTCTTCTAATTGTTTTATTCTTTTAAAATTATCAGCTCTAATTTTATCCATTTTTAAAATATAAAATTTGAATTTTGTGGTAACATTGGAATACAGCAAAAACATTTTACTGAACAAATTATTTTTTTATTGCTTTGTTGTTTGACATCTTTTCGTTTAAAGTTTTCTCGTTTTAAGTTTTGTTTAATAAAGTTTTGTTTAATGAAGTTTTGCTTAAATTTTCTCTTAAAGTTTTTAGCTCTTCTAAAAAAATTTTGTCATTTTCTTCATTAGAAATTTTACCATCACTAGAAATTTTGCCATCCTGTCTATTCTTATCATCAACTTTTTCGGACTGTAATTGAAAGGTTTGATTTACTTCATTAACTATTTGATCAAATTTTTCAATCTCATCTAACGTAATAACATTATCATCACATACTCTTTGAAAGTAGTAATGTAGTTTATCATAGACTTCTTTAATATGTAAATGCTTAGTTTTTAATGATTTTCGTTTCTTAGTTATTAAAGATTTATCTAACATTGTAACAAGTGAAGTTGCAAAAACACCCGTACCTGTTAAAGCTGTAGCAACTACTGGAATTACTAAAACACCTGAAGATATAACAATTGTTAAAGCACCTAAACTTATTGTTAAGAATATGTCAATTCCTTGTGTTACATTCTTAACTTTAGACCATCTCTTTCTTAACTTTTTATAATGCTCTAATCTTAATAATAATTGAGATTCCTTATCTTTCATATAACGTACTCTATCTTTGTGTTTTTCTTTGTTCATCTTTTTGATGTTTATCTTTTCAATGTCCATTAAAGTAGAACTACGTTCATATGATAACGAAGGATATATTCTTGCGGTTTCTTCCATTTTTGTTTCATCCACTTTTGTTTCTTCCATTTTTAAAGAAATATTTTCAGTCACATGATATATTTTAAAAACCTGAAAGAGGGATAAAATTCATGAATTTGAAATTCTTAACTTTTATGATTTTCGGTGTCCTGGAACGGTCATGATTTTAAGGGTGAAAATTGTAATTCTCAAATTTGAAATTTTGAAAAATTTGAAAAATTGGATATTTTTAAAAACGCCCAAATTTATGAATTTAGGTCTTCATAACCTGAAAAATGACCAAAATTCATGAATTTAGACCATTTAAAAAGTACAATTTTTTTGAAAAATCGGTATCTTTAAAAACGACTAAATTCATGAATTTAGGTCTTAAAAACCTGAAAAAGGGTCTAAATTCATGAATTTATGTCGTTTTTAAAGATACTATTTTTTTGAATTTTATGGTGTCCTAGAACGGTCTTTTGCCCATTACTGTCTTTTCTAAATATAATGAGCGTCATTCAGCCTCAATAAACACGTTTATCCCATTGAAGTTTACCACAGATGCAGATCGCAACAGTCAATCAAAATGATGCGATGCGGCTTTGCCTCAGTTACTGCATTTCTTCCACTGGACTGTCATAAGTGGCAGCTATGTTATCTGTGGCCGCTATAAGCGGCTAGATTTCTTTTCTCATTCACTATTTCAACAGCACTTGTAGCTATCTTCGGATGGAGGTGATGCAGTTTTCTACAAGTAAAGTGACAAATCATCGAGTTTTGCCAGCAATGAACGATTACTATTCACAACTGCCGTCTTGTGATTGTGAAACGCGTAGGTGTTGATGCCGCTAGATAGTAAACGCGTCTACGCATCCCTACCTTGTTCATGCAGATCACTTTCTTAGGTGCATGTACGGTGTAATCCATTATGATTTGTATAAGTTAGGACACAAATGGTCGGGTTAATTCATGAATAGTCGAAGCCATTTTTGCAAGTACTTTGTAGTGAAAATGCATAGAAATGGAAGCATCTATATCAAAAGCACTTTTACGCACATGTATCTTGTGATATCTTACACATTCCAAGTCACCTGCAGATGTAAATTGATGCAGACATGCCTTTTGTAAGGGATAAATCGCTTTTAATCTCTACAGGAGCATAGAATGATTGTCGTTTGAGTCAATTTTTTTGTTGAAGAGTAAGCTAAAGCATACAAACAAGATTAGGCCTTTGGCATGTGTAGTCTCAATTTTGAAGTGGACACTAGAAATTGTATGCGTTTTCATGAGAAGCCACTTTTGAAAGCATTGCAATCAACTTGGGTCGTGCTGAAGTGTAGTTCGTTGTAGATTGCTTGGACTAGTAGGGTAATTGTAGTGTGATGTTTGTGCCTTTGATGAAATGTGATGCAGCAAATGTACGAGTAGATGCACGTGTATGTCTCGTTTCAGAATCACCGAGCTCTACCTCAGACTTGCCAACAACGACTGAGAGTGCGACTCCGGAGATGACTACAGAATTGGACACAACTGGTGAGTAGTATTTTTAAGACATGATGAGTATTGTTGGGATGCAGGCAGCTGATCTTCGGAAGTGGTTGATGCATGTTTGATTTTCAGTATAGGGTGAAGGATTCCACGAATGAGAGATCCTGCTAGCCAGCCAGATCAGATCCGATGAACAGGAGCGTGTCAGAGCTTATGTGTGTGAATATTTATGTGTCCGGCTTGTTACTGATCACGCATGTGAGATGAGAGGTAGTAGTCAGGTGCACGTTGCTAAAGCGTCGATTGTCGAATGTGATTGGCTACTGATGCTCTTGGTTGTGGTTGCCGTTGCAATTTCTGAAAGGTTTCGATTTCGGTTAGCGATTTGGCATTAAGAGTGCAAGTCGTTTGAATAAAGATCTCATGTAGGCTACTTATTGGTCTGTAGAATAGAAAAGAGTAATGGATTATTGGAATGGATGGTATGATATTGACTCAAAATCTATCAACTTGCGTCCGACGATGGACGCTAGCCTATCTTTGGCTGAGAAGTGTATAGTGCAGGCAATTGATATTTTAACCCACCACAGATTGCATTTGTTTCAAGAGGAGTGTGTCCATGTTGTTGAGAAACAGTCCCTTTTCAACATTTGAAAAATCTAGGAAAATCTGGTTAGTGGAACACCCTGAACTTCCCATTTGAAGAAGTCACAAGTCTTTTCTAAATATAATGAGCGTCATTCAGCCTCAATAAACACGTTTATCCCAGTGAAGTTTACCACAGATGCAGATCGCAACAGTCAATCAAAATGATGCGATGCAGGGTTGGTCAAAACCCGCCCGTCGCATGAAAAACCCGTTTCACCCGCCCGGGCAGGTTTTTCGGGCGGGTTTTTCGGGTGGGTTTTTCGGGTTATTCCCTCTGTCACCATATGGTGTAAAAATTGTGGTCCCGAGAGTCATCATTGTCGTTAAACTCACATAATGTTAAACTCGATTAAAGCATGAGTTTCTAAATTAGATATAAATATTTCATGCTTAAACAAAGTTTCTATAAATGAAATTGTCTTGAAATTTTTCAATCTCTCTGATTATTTTACATATTTTACTTTGTACTTGTATTAGCATGATTTGTGACTACATACTGTTTGTACTTCAGTTGTGCCAATTCTTACTTTTATGTGCAGAGAGCCGAGGTGAGGACAGGGGATTGGGCTACGCTTCTTGTTCTTCATTTTGACTGATCGATCAACATCAGTTATTCATTTCTGTCCTAGCCTAGTGTCATGACGGGTGGAGGCAGAAAACAAGACGTTGTATGGCATTCTTTTCATGAACTCTCGACTACGCCATTTAAATATCAATGCAAATCCTGCTCGAATATTATCACCATGTCCCGGAAGAGAGCGGATCGCCTCAAAGAACACGAGGGTACCTGTCGAGCACGCCGACTAGCTCCCGATCCTCGACAAGTGCGGTTAGTAAAGGACTCAGAGACTACTTCTGCATCGCTACTATCTACAACGACGTGGGATTCTAGGGACTCAGTGGTCACGAAGACGACAACATCTGCTCTTTCTTTGTGCGATCTACGTAACGACGGTGAATCATCGATGCTTCGCTCCACGGCCTCAAAAGCTATGACTTCGTCGGACTCGCCTATTCTGATTTCGTCAACCGACAGTGGACATCTCGCTCATTCATCAGTTTTTCATGCGCCAAGTCAGCCAAAGAAGATTCGTTTGTCTTCATCTGCAAGTCCGTTGCCGGACAGCTACTTTGTCAGGACAACTGAAAATGACAGAGAGAGAATTAGACAGAAGTGGGCTGAATTCATTTACAAAAATCGTCTTAGTTTCCGCTTAGTCGACGACCCTTCGTTTCGAAGTAGCTTGGAGGAGACACGACCTGGTATCAACGGCCCGAACGGTTCGAGACCTTTATTGACACGGAAGGCCTTGAGCGGAAAGCTGCTCGATCAAGCTGAGAAAACTTGCACGACAAAACTTATAGAAGTTATGGAAGGAAAGTTCGCCGTGCTCTCACAGGATGGCTGGACCGACACCCACCACGAGCCGGTCATCGCAGCTAGCCTCCACTGTAACGGCAAGACGTACCCCCTCGATTTCGAAGCGACTGGGTCAAGCTCTAAAACTGCATCATTTTGTGCTGAGTTGGCGAAACAGTCTATTGAAAAGGCAGAGAAGAGATATGGGTGCACCGCAATCGGCTTTGTCTCCGACAACGAGGCGAAGATGGTGAACCTCAGGTCTCAGTTAGCAAAGTGGCGTGACGTGATGGTTTATGGCTGCAGTGCCCACGCCCTGAATCTAGTCGAAAACACAGCAACTCCACGACAAATCATGGCGCCGATAGTCGCAGTTGCCAAATACTTCCGCGAACATCACAAGGCAGCCGCACTACTTAAGGAATACGGTGGTGTCATTCCACAGTTCCCCAATGACACTCGGTGGACAAGCCAGACTGCGGCACTACAGACCTTCATCCGCAATTACGACTTCTATGGAAAAGTCGTTGACGAAGACAGAGTCCCGATGCCTCCCAACATAAAAATTTTCATTAACAACCGAGGCCTTGTCTCAAAGGCCAAGTCGATGCTGACTCAGTTGGAATTCATCTCGGTGGTACTGAACAACTTTCAGGTAAATTATTTTTGTAAATTATTCGTTACATTATTTTTCTTGTTTATGTGATTAAAAAGAATTTGTTATAACCTAAAAATGTATTGGGCCACTTTAGAACATAGGAGTAAATTAACCCTATCCGGTCCGGGAATCTGGATCGCCTCACAGTCCAAGGGGGGGGGGCGGATTCAGCCCGCGCTCTTTATTCATCTCTAATTCCTGATAGACTACAGATATTGACTTGAAAGTTTACACACTAAAACTCCAAGAAATTATCTTTCATTTGGTATATAAAAAGGTACACATTTCGTTTTTTCCATCCTTTCTACAATCAATTTAAAAAATCAAAAAAATTAAAACAAATAATAATTCGCAGTTCATGTTCGCTTCACAGACCGGGGGGCGGATTCTGCCCGCGCTATTTAATCGTCTCTCATTTCAGATAGACTACGGATAGTAACTTGGAAATGGACACAATAAAACTTCAAGAAATTGTCTTTCGTTCGGTACATAAAAAAGTGTACATTTGATTTTTTAACCACTTTTTGACATCAATGTAAATAATGAAAAGAAAAAAATAAATGAGAATTTTTCTCAAATTTCATCATTTCACGTATAAGTACATTTTTCAGATGGCCACTCACAAGTCATTGGTAGCAAGTACAATAAAAATTTTAGTATCAGGTTATACAGCATGAAGATTTAGGAAAAGTCAGTAAAGGAAACTTTCTAACGACATTTTATCTGACCGTGGCAGATGAAATTAGGAGGCGCGGGCAGAATCCGCCCCTCCGGGTCGGATAGGGTTAAATTATCTGACGTCTGCATGTACCGTACTGCTTTTAGCGTGCAACAATTAAAAAGCTTTAGCTTTTCATTCTTTTGTAAGCGTAGGAATAACACAGCCGAATAGTACAAACGACTAACGGAAGATAATCGAAGATAATATACTGATGTAGCCTATATGGGAACATTTTACTTTTCTTAATGCGCATATTAATCACATTATCACATCAATTACATGTATTAAGGTCTCTTGAATTACTCTGAATTACTTAACTTCTAGTGCATTTTGTTATGACCTAGTAGTGTATTTGTTGTTTTTTTAGGATGACACGAAGACTCTTTCTGACTGCGTCAGGGGATGGCTCGAACTTATGAATAACAACTTCATCAGCCCCGACGTTCGCGATGCTATTCAATCCAGGTTCGAAAAGACCTACACAACATGGCACCTATTGGCCTACATGTTGGATCCCAGAAACAAAGATGATTGGCCGGAACTTCCGCACGAACTGGCGAACGAGGCCAGAGATGACATTATGACGATGGGCCTCATCCAGGCTATGGCTTCCTTTGAAACAGAGGACACCAGTCCGACGGGGCTTCCTCGGATGGTGTTTACTCAGCAAATGAAGTCCGTTGGACCTGCCAAGTACTGGCAGTACGTCGCCAAAGTGACAACAGCTGAAAAACCAAAATCATTCGCAACAATGATGACTAAGGTTCTTCACTTGCCGCCATCCTCAGCCGGTATTGAGAGGATTTTCTCAACTTCTGGCTTGGTCCAGTCGAAGTTGAGGAACCGTTTGACTGTTGAGAAAGTTGGTCGTTTGGTCAGTGTCTCGAGGATCTTGCACTTAAGTGACGACCATGAAAGTGCAGGATCACTGGAGGAGTGTTTTGAGTCTGACTCTGATGAACTATAATTTGCTCTAATAGTTATAGATTTTTGTAATAGAATTTTGTAATAGATTTTATTAATTTTATGTAAAAGTCGTTTTCGTTAAACGGTACTTATACACTGCATGGCTTAATTTTATCGAATAAGATGTAAAATAGCATATACCAATGTATTTCACAAAAATACATAGGCCTAACACTTTGAAAATAACCAAAAATTTTAGGATAATTTTCTAAAGTGAAAAACCGAAAAACCCGTTTAACCCGAGAATGAAAAACCCGAAAAACCCGCCCCCGGTTAAACCCGAAAAACCCGCGGGCGGGTTTTTCGGGTGACCAACCCTGATGCGATGCGGCTTTGCCTCAGTTACTGCATTTCTTCCACTGGACTGTCATAAGTGGCAGCTATGTTTTCTGAATAACGTCCTTTCCAAGCGGCTAGATTTCTTTTCTCATTCACTATTTCAACAGCACTTGTAGCTATCTTCGGATGGAGGTGATGCAGTTTTCTACAAGTAAAGTGGCAAATCATCGAGTTTTGCCAGCAATGAACGATTACTATTCACAACTGCCGTCTTGTGATTGTGAAACGCGTAGGTGTTGATGCCGCTAGATAGAAAACGCGTCTACGCATCCTTACCTTGTTCATGCAGATCACTTTCTTAGGTGCATGTACGGTGCAATCCATTATGATTTGTATAAGTTAGGACACAAATGGTCGGGTCAATTCATGAATAGTCGAAGCCATTTTTGCAAGTACTTTGTAGTGAAAATGCATAGAAATGGAAACATCTATATCAAAAGCACTTTTACGCACACGTATCTTGTGATATCCTACATATTCCAAGGCACCTGCAGATGTAAATTGATGCAGACATGCCTTTTGTAAGGGATAAATCGCTTTCAATTTCTACAGGAGCATAGAATGATTGTCGTTTGAGTCAATTTTTTGTTGAAGAGTAAGCTAAAGCAGACAAACAAGATTAGGTCTTTGGCACGTGTAGTCTCAATTTTGAAGTGGTCACTAGAAATTGTATGCGTTTTCATGAGAAGCCACTTTTGAAAGCATTGCAATCAATTTGTGTCGTGCTGAAGTGTAGTTCGTTGTAGATTGCTTGGACTAGTAGGGCAATTGTAGTGTGATGTTTGTGCCTTTGATGAAATGTGATGCAGCAAATGTACGAGTAGATGTACGTAGTATGTCTCGTTTCAGAATCACCGAGCTCTACCTCAGACTTGCCAACAACGACTGAGAGTGCGACTCCGGAGATGACTACAGAATTGGACACAACTGGTGAGTAGTATTTTTAAGACATGATGAGTATTGTTGGGATGCAGGCAGCTGATCTTCGGAAGTGGTTGATGCATGTTTGATTTTCAGTATAGGGTGAAGGATTCCACGAATGAGAGATCCTGCTAGCCAGCCAGATCAGATCCGATGAACAGGAGCGTGTCAGAGCTTATGTGTGTGAATATTTACGTGTCCGGCTTGTTACTGATCACGCATGTGAGATGAGAGGTAGTAGTCAGGTGCACGTTGCTAAAGCGTCGATTGTCGAATGTGATTGGCTATTGATGTTCTTGGTTGTGGTTGCCGTTGCAATTTCTGAAAGGTTTCGATTTCGGTTAGCGATTTGGCATTGAGAGTGCAAGTCGTTTGAATAAAGATCTCATGTAGGCTACTTATTGGTCTGTAGAATAGAAAAGAGTAATGGATTATTGGAATGGATGGTATGATATTGACTCAAAATCTATCAACTTGCGTCTGACAATGGACGCTAGCCTATCTTTGGCTGAGAAGTGTATACGTAGTGCAGGCAATTGATATTTTAACCCACCACAGATTGCATTTGTTTCAAGAGGAGTGTGTCCATGTTGTTGAGAAACAGTCCCTTTTCAACATTTGAAAAATCTAGGAAAATCTGGTTAGTGGAACACCCTGAACTTTCCATTTGAAGAAGTCACAAGTCTTTTCTAAATATAATAAGCGTCATTCAGCCTCAATAAACACGTTCACCGCAGTGAAGTTTACCACAGATGCAGATCGCAACAGTCAATCAAAATGATGCGATGCGGCTTTGCCTCAGTTACTGCATTTCTTCCACTGGACTGTCATAAGTGGCAGCTATGTTTTCTGAATAACGTCCTTTCCAAGCGGCTAGATTTCTTTCTCATTCACTATTTCAACTTCACTTGTAGCTATCTTCGGATGGAGGTGATGCAGATTTCTACAAGTAAAGTGACAAATCATCGAGTTTTGTCAGCAATGAACGATTACTATTCACAACTGCCGTCTTGTGATTGTGAAACGCGTAGGTGTTGATGCCGCTAGATAGAAAACGCGTCTACGCATCCCTACCTTGTTCATGCAGATCACTTTCTTAGGTGCATGTACGGTGTAATCGATTATGATTTGTATAAGTTAGGACACAAATGGTCGGGTTAATTCATGAATAGTCGAAGCCATTTTTGCAAGTACTTTGTAGTGAAAATGCATAGAAATGGAAGCATCTATATCAAAAGCACTTTTACGCACACGTATCTTGTGATATCTTACACATTCCAAGGCACCTGCAGATGTAAATTGATGCAGACATGCCTTTTGTAAGGGATAAATCGCTTTCAATTTCTACAGGAGCATAGAATGATTGTCGTTTGAGTCAATTTTTTGTTGAAGAGTAAGCTAAAGCAGACAAACAAGATTAGGCCTATGGCATGTGTAGTCTCAATTTTGAAGTGGACACTAGAAATTGTATGCGTTTTCATGAGAAGCCACTTTTGAAAGCATTGCAATCAACTTGGGTCGTGCTGAAGTGTAGTTCGTTGTAGATTGCTTGGACTAGTAGGGTAATTGTAGTGTGATGTTTGTGCCTTTGATGAAATGTGATGCAGCAAATGTACGAGTAGATGTACGTGTATGTCTCGTTTCAGAATCACCGAGCTCTACCTCAGACTTGCCAACAACGACTGAGAGTGCGACTCCGGAGATGACTACAGAATTGGACACAACTGGTGAGTAGTATTTTAAGACATGATGAGTATTGTTGGGATGCAGGCAGCTGATCTTCGGAAGTGGTTGATGCATGTTTGATTTTCAGTATAGGGTGAAGGATTCCACGAATGAGAGATCCTGCTAGCCAGCCAGATCAGGTCCGATGAACAGGAGCGTGTCAGAGCTTATGTGTGTGAATATTTATGTGTCCGGCTGGTTACTGATCACGCATGTGAGATGAGAGGTAGTAGTCAGGTGCACGTTGCTAAAGCGTCGATTGTCGAATGTGATTGGCTATTGATGTTCTTGGTTGTGGTTGCCGTTGCAATTTCTGAAAGGTTTCGATTTCGGTTAGCGATTTGGCATTGAGAGTGCAAGTCGTTTGAATAAAGATCTCATGTAGGCTACTTATTGGTCTGTAGAATAGAAAAGAGTAATGGATTATTGGAATGGATGGTATGATATTGACTCAAAATCTATCAACTTGCGTCCGACGATAGACGCTAGCCTATCTTTGGCTGAGAAGTGTATAGTGCAGGCAATTGATATTTTAACCCACCACAGATTGCATTTGCTTCAAGAGGAGTGTGTCCATGTTGTTGAGAAACAGTCCCTTTTCAAAATTTGAAAAATCTTACTTACTTAAGTTAGCCGTTATCATCCATGCGGAAAATGGCCTCCCTTGTGATACGAATCCATGTCGCACGATCGCTAGCCGCCAGCCGCCAGTTCCTTGGGAGTTCGTCTCTCCATCTCTTTCTCTGTCCTCCGCGGTTTCTTTTCCCTTCTCTTGGTATCCATACTGTCGTTCTATGGCTCCATCTGTTATCGGGTCGCCTGATGACATGACCAGCCCACTTCCATTTGAGATGTTTCGCTTCTATCACAACGTCCTTTAACCCTGTTCGTCTCCTTACTTCTTCGTTTCTAACCTTGTCTTTCAGAGTGACTCCAATCATCCTTCGTTCCATCGCTCGTTGTGTTGTTCTGTGTTTATTCTCTTGTGATCGTGTTAGAGACCAGGTTTGGGATCCGTATGTCAGGACAGGCAGAATGCACATATCGAACAAACGTTTTTTATTCTTCATCTCTGTACCTCGTGATGTTAAGTAGGGCTTGAGTTTCCAAAAGGACTTCCACGCATTTTGTGTTCTTCTTAGGATTTCTTGTTCTTGGCGGGCTTGAAAGGAGATATTCTGTCCAAGGTAAATAAAATCGTCGACATAATCTATGACGTGTCCATTGATGTGGATTAAACTCTTTTGGCCGTTTGTCAAAATTTTTGTTTTCTCGTTGTTTATCTTTAAACCGACCTTTTTTCCCTGCTTATTTAGCTCATCTACAATTATTTGCATGGAAGTCGCGTCATCCTCAAAAATGGCAATATCATCTGCAAATCTCAAGTTCATGAGACGTTCACCGTCGATGTTTATTCCTGCGTCTGTAGGGAAGTGACGTGATCTGAATATGTCCTCTAATGTTGCCGTAAAGAGGACTGGGGATATGGGATCTCCTTGGCGAACGCCACGTTCAATGAGGAATTTCGGGCCTCTTGTTTCCAACTTTATGGAAGCTGTTGGATCACTAAATATCTCATTTAAAATTCTCCAAATTTTCCCTCTTACTCCCTGCTTTCTTACTGCAGTTAGCATCGCTGTGTGGCTAACAGAGTCAAAAGCTTTTTCATAGTCGATCATAAGTATATAGAGAGTCTTGTTATACTCTGTATACTTCTCAATCAGTTGATTTATCGAGTGTAGATGGTCAATTGTTGAGTAGCCTTTCCGGAAACCAGCTTGCTCTCTTGGTTGATTCCATTCTAATGTCTGTTTAATCCGGCGTTGTAAAACTCTGGTAAAGACTTTGTACAGATGACTTAGAAGGCTTATTGGTCGGTAGTTCTTTATGTTCTTACTGCAGCCTTTTTTGTAAATCATTACTACATCTGCGTTTCTCCACTCATGGGGTATCTGGCCACAATTCAAAATTCGGTTAAAGATTTTTGTCAGCATCTCAATCAAGGTTTCCCCTCCAGCTTTTAACATTTCGCATATTATTTCGTCTTCTCCCGGTGATCTATTATTCTTCATTTCCCTTATTGCTAATTGTACTTCACCTTTCAAAATTTCAGGTGTCGGATTTTCTTTCTCTTCTTCTTCAATTTCTACATCTATTATCACATTTGCAAAATCGTTTTTGTAAAGCTCTCTATAGAAGTTGGTTATTTCTTCTAGTATTTCACGTCTGTTTGTAACGTCATTTCCATTCTTTGAGATACATCTTATCATTTTTCTGCCCGGATTCATTAGCCCTTGTGCTTTTTTCAACGATTTGTTCCTCTTTATGACCTCTTCTATTAGCTTTTTGTTGAATTCAGAAATGTCTTGTTTAATCTTTTGTTTAGTCAATTTAATGGATGGTAAACTCAACCTCTGCTTCGTTACTTTCTCTTCTTCTCTTCCGCATTTCCTCTCGTTTATTAATCAGATTGACTGTGTCGTCTGTTAACTTTTTTGTTTTCGACATTTTCTCAATTTTCAATGACTTTGTTGTTTCTTTTATAGCGCAGGTGAACTTCGAATATTCAACATTTAGGTCATCTGTATCTTCAATGTGTAGACTCTCAAATCTATTGGAGAGTTTCAATTGAAATTCTCTTCTCCTGTCCAGTATGAAGTTGCCTGGAGTAGCGAGTTTCCTCATCTTTTTTGCTCTTTCTCGTTTCTCATTTATTTTCATTTTTGCTCTTAAAAGACGATGGTCAGAGTCAAAGTCGAATCGGTTAATAATTCCAACATCTAACGCAAGATCGGGATCTCTACAGAGGATGAAGTCAATTTCATTTTTGGTTGCTCCATTGGGTGATTCCCAAGTCCATTTTCTATTTTGACTTTTTTTAAAGAAGGAGTTGGTTATCTTCAAGTTATTCGCAGCAGAAAATTCTATCAGTCTTGCCCCTCGCATGTTTCTTCTGCCATAACCGTAGTTCCCGATTTATTGTTCGTTGTCCTGTTTTTCTCCAATTTTCGCGTTGAAATCGCCCATTACGATCGGCTTGCCACATCTATCATCGTCGATTACTGCCTGAATGTCGTCGTAGAAGCTCTCTACTTCTTCATCCTCGCTGTTGGAAGTAGGTGCATAAACTTGAATTAACTTTAAAGCTGTTCTTTTGTTTATTCTTAGGATCAGAACTGATATCCTATCAGACTTCGAATAGTAATCTACGATATTGTCTTTCCACCTCCTGCTCACCCAGAATCCCGTACCTCTCGCGCCCCCTGATCCACTCCAGCATAGAACATTACCTCCTTCGGTCTGCATCATTTCTTCTCCATTTCTCCTGGTTTCGCATAGGCCTAGAATATCTACATTCACAGATTCTAGGGCTCTTTCAAGTTCGTGTAGTCGAAAATCTCCACTTGGTTGGTCTATTAACGATCGACAATTGTATGTCGCAACAGAGATGTTTGTCGTCTTATTTCCTTTGCAGCATCTTCTAACCCAGTGATTCTTAGCACCCTCTGTTCTCTCATCATTCCTGTTGCTGCTTTGAAGGATGACTCCAGAACTGCTGGGTACTGAGGGCCTATTCGTTGTGCTTAAATTCATCATATGAAGGGGGGTTGCCTTACTCGCCACGCTTGGCACTGCGGGTTGGCGAGGGTTGTGATTTTGGAGTAACCGTCTCCTAGATGGATTGTCTGTTAGGACTAACGAATTCCATCTATCCGTGTCAGTCAGGGTTGTTCTTGATTTTATGATGCAATGACGATCCTTCTTTGGCTAACCTTGTAAGGTGGAATGGAATGCGTCTAGTGCTTTGATTCCTCTGCTGCCTCAATTTTTGGAGAAGAGAATACCTTACTTCCTTATTGAGGACAACATTGACCGTATGCACTTGCCATTTCGACAACCGAGAACTCGTCCGACGTCAACTTTCTTTACCAGTCGCGATGTAAAATGACTGCAGCCAGCTTGTAGCCAATAGGATATTCTTAGACTCATGACGCTCAACCGCCCAAATAACCTTGACCGGTTGGCATTTCTGAGACCCATCCCCTACTTTTAGGTGGAATTTTCCCGAAGGTCCACCAAGGACAGTTTTGTTCCTCCTAAAGAAAACTGCCCTACCCACACGCTCATACGCCCGAAGCCGGTGGCACTTGTGGGTACGGTTATCCCGCCGTGACTCGGTCCCAGTGCCTGCTTTGGCCACCATGTGGTGTTCACCCCCTTGTCGCGGTGAGGCAGCAGATGGACTTCCCCTTTCATCGAGCATCCCGACCAAATGGCATTTCAGGACACCCTCCAGGGATTAAGGGGGCTAGGAAAATCTGGTTAGCGGAACAACCTGAACTTTCCATTTGAAGAAGTCACAAGTCTTTTCTTAATATAATAAGCGTCATTCAGCCTCAATAAACACGTTTACCGCAGTGAAGTTTACCACAGATGCAGATCGCAACAGTCAATCAAAATGATGCGATGCGGCTTTGCCTCAGTTACTGCATTTCTTCCACTGGACTGTCATAAGTGGCAGCTATGTTTTCTGAATAACGTCCTTTCCAAGCGGCTAGATTTCTTTCTCATTCACTATTTCAACTTCACTTGTAGCTATCTTCGGATGGAGGTGATGCAGATTTCTACAAGTAAAGTGACAAATCATCGAGTTTTGTCAGCAATGAACGATTACTATTCACAACTGCCGTCTTGTGATTGTGAAACGCGTAGGTGTTGATGCCGCTAGATAGAAAACGCATCTACGCATCCCTACCTTGTTCATGCAGATCACTTTCTTAGGTGCATGTACGGTGTAGTCCATTATGATTTGTATAAGTTAGGACACAAATGGTCGGGTTAACTCATGAATAGTCGAAGCCATTTTTGCAAGTACTTTGTAGTGAAAATGCATAGAAATGGAAGCATCTATATCAAAAGCACGTTTACACACACGTATCTTGTGATATCCTACATATTCCAAGGCACCTGCAGATGTAAATTGATGCAGACATGCCTTTTGTAAGGGACAAATCGCTTTTAATCTCTACAGGAGCATAGAATGATTGTCGTTTGAGTCAATTTTTTTGTTGAAGAGTAAGCTAAAGCAGACAAACAAGATTAGGCCTATGGCATGTGTAGTCTCAATTTTGAAGTGGACACTAGAAATTGTATGCGTTTTCATGAGAAGCCACTTTTGAAAGCATTGCAATCAATTTGTGTCGTGCTGAAGTGTAGTTCGTTGTAGATTGCTTGGACTAGTAGGGTAATTGTAGTGTGATGTTTGTGCCTTTGATGAAATGTGATGCAGCAAATGTACGAGTAGATGTACGTGTATGTCTCGTTTCAGAATCACCGAGCTCTACCTCAGACTTGCCAACAACGACTGAGAGTGCGACTCCGGAGATGACTACAGAATTGGACACAACTGGTGAGTAGTATTTTAAGACATGATGAGTATTGTTGGGATGCAGGCAGCTGATCTTCGGAAGTGGTTGATGCATGTTTGATTTTCAGTATAGGGTGAAGGATTCCACGAATGAGAGATCCTGCTAGCCAGCCAGATCAGGTCCGATGAACAGGAGCGTGTCAGAGCTTATGTGTGTGAATATTTATGTGTCCGGCTTGTTACTGATCACGCATGTGAGATGAGAGGTAGTAGTCAGGTGCACGTTGCTAAAGCGTCGATTGTCGAATGTGATTGGCTATTGATGCTCTTGGTTGTGGTTGCAGTTTGCAATTTCTGAAAGGTTTCGATTTCGGTTAGCGATTTGGCATTGAGAGTGCAAGTCGTTTGAATAAAGATCTCATGTAGGCTACTTATTGGTCTGTAGAATAGAAAAGAGTAATGGATTATTGGAATGGATGGTATGATATTGACTCAAAATCTATCAACTTGCGTCCGACGATGGACGCTAGCCTATCTTTGGCTGAGAAGTGTATAGTGCAGGCAATTGATATTTTAACCCACCACAGATTGCATTTGCTTCAAGAGGAGTGTGTCCATGTTGTTGAGAAACAGTCCCTTTTCAACATTTGAAAAATCTTACTTACTTAAGTTAGCCATTATCATCCATGCGGAAAATGGCCTCCCTTGTGATACGAATCCATGTCGCACGATCGCTAGCCGCCAGCCGCCAGTTCCTTGGGAGTTCGTCTCTCCATCTCTTTCTCTGTCCTCCGCGGTTTCTTTTCCCTTCTCTTGGTATCCATACTGTCGTTCTATGGCTTCATCTGTTATCGGGTCGCCTGATGACATGACCAGCCCACTTCCATTTGAGATGTTTCGCTTCTATCACAACGTCCTTTAACCCTGTTCGTCTCCTTACTTCTTCGTTTCTAACCTTGTCTTTCAGAGTGACTCCAATCATCCTTCGTTCCATCGCTCGTTGTGTTGTTCTGTGTTTATTCTCTTGTGATCGTGTTAGAGACCAGGTTTGGGATCCGTATGTCAGGACAGGCAGAATGCACATATCGAACAAACGTTTTTTATTCTTCATCTCTGTACCTCGTGATGTTAAGTAGGGCTTGAGTTTCCAAAAGGACTTCCACGCATTTTGTGTTCTTCTTAGGATTTCTTGTTCTTGGCGGGCTTGAAAGGAGATATTCTGTCCAAGGTAAATAAAATCGTCGACATAATCTATGACGTGTCCATTGATGTGGATTAAACTCTTTTGGCCGTTTGTCAAAATTTTTGTTTTCTCGTTGTTTATCTTTAAACCGACCTTTTTTCCCTGCTTATTTAGCTCATCTACAATTATTTGCATGGAAGTCGCGTCATCCTCAAAAATGGCAATATCATCTGCAAATCTCAAGTTCATGAGACGTTCACCGTCGATGTTTATTCCTGCGTCTGTAGGGAAGTGACATGATCTGAATATGTCCTCTAATGTTGCCGTAAAGAGGACTGGGGATATGGGATCTCCTTGGCGAACGCCACGTTCAATGAGGAATTTCGGGCCTCTTGTTTCCAACTTTATGGAAGCTGTTGGATCACTAAATATCTCATTTAAAATTCTCCAAATTTTCCCTCTTACTCCCTGCTTTCTTACTGCAGTTAGCATCGCTGTGTGGCTAACAGAGTCAAAAGCTTTTTCATAGTCGATCATAAGTATATAGAGAGTCTTGTTATACTCTGTATACTTCTCAATCAGTTGATTTATCGAGTGTAGATGGTCAATTGTTGAGTAGCCTTTCCGGAAACCAGCTTGCTCTCTTGGTTGATTCCATTCTAATGTCTGTTTAATCCGGCGTTGTAAAACTCTGGTAAAGACTTTGTACAGATGACTTAGAAGGCTTATTGGTCGGTAGTTCTTTATGTTCTTACTGCAGCCTTTTTTGTAAATCATTACTACATCTGCGTTTCTCCACTCATGGGGTATCTGGCCACAATTCAAAATTCGGTTAAAGATTTTTGTCAGCATCTCAATCAAGGTTTCCCCTCCAGCTTTTAACATTTCGCATATTATTTCGTCTTCTCCCGGTGATCTATTATTCTTCATTTCCCTTATTGCTAATTGTACTTCACCTTTCAAAATTTCAGGTGTCGGATTTTCTTTCTCTTCTTCTTCAATTTCTACATCTATTATCACATTTGCAAAATCGTTTTTGTAAAGCTCTCTATAGAAGTTGGTTATTTCTTCTAGTATTTCACGTCTGTTTGTAACGTCATTTCCATTCTTTGAGATACATCTTATCATTTTTCTGCCCGGATTCATTAGCCCTTGTGCTTTTTTCAACGATTTGTTCCTCTTTATGACCTCTTCTATTAGCTTTTTGTTGAATTCAGAAATGTCTTGTTTAATCTTTTGTTTAGTCAATTTTCTGGTGATGGTAAACTCAACCTCTGCTTCGTTACTTTCTCTTCTTCTCTTCCGCATTTCCTCTCGTTTATTAATCAGATTGACTGTGTCGTCTGTTAACTTTTTTGTTTTCGACATTTTCTCAATTTTCAATGACTTTGTTGTTTCTTTTATAGCGCAGGTAAACTTCGAATATTCAACATTTAGGTCATCTGTATCTTCAATGTGTAGACTCTCAAATCTATTGGAGAGTTTCAATTGAAATTCTCTTCTCCTGTCCAGTATGAAGTTGCCTGGAGTAGCGAGTTTCCTCATCTTTTTTGCTCTTTCTCGTTTCTCATTTATTTTCATTTTTGCTCTTAAAAGACGATGGTCAGAGTCAAAGTCGAATCGGTTAATAATTCCAACATCTAACGCAAGATCGGGATCTCTACAGAGGATGAAGTCAATTTCATTTTTGGTTGTTCCATTGGGTGATTCCCAAGTCCTTTTTCTATTTGGACTTTTTTTAAAGAAGGAGTTGGTTTCAAGTTATTCGCAGCAGAAAATTCTATCAGTCTTGCCCCTCGCATGTTTCTTCTGCCATAACCGTAGTTCCCGATGTATTGTTCGTTGTCCTGTTTTTCTCCAATTTTCGCGCTGAAATCGCCCATTACGATCGGCTTGCCACATCTATCATCGTCGATTACTGCCTGAATGTCGTCGTAGAAGCTCTCTACTTCTTCATCCTCGCTGTTGGAAGTAGGTGCATAAACTTGAATTAACTTTAAAGCTGTTCTTTTGTTTATTCTTAGGATCAGAACTGATATCCTATCAGACTTCGAATAGTAATCTACGATATTGTCTTTCCACCTCCTGCTCACCCAGAATCCCGTACCTCTCGCGCCCCCTGATCCACTCCAGCATAGAACATTACCTCCTTCGGTCTGCATCATTTCTTCTCCATTTCTCCTGGTTTCGCATAGGCCTAGAATATCTACATTCACAGATTCTAGGGCTCTTTCAAGTTCGTGTAGTCGAAAATCTCCACTTGGTTGGTCTATTAACGATCGACAATTGTATGTCGCAACAGAGATGTTTGTCGTCTTATTTCCTTTGCAGCATCTTCTAACCCAGTGATTCTTAGCACCCTCTGTTCTCTCATCATTCCTGTTGCTGCTTTGAAGGATGACTCCAGAACTGCTGGGTACTGAGGGCCTATTCGTTGTGCTTAAATTCATCATATGAAGGGGGGTTGCCTTACTCGCCACGCTTGGCACTGCGGGTTGGCGAGGGCTGTGATTTTGGAGTAACCGTCTCCTAGATGGATTGTCTGTTAGGACTAACGAATTCCATCTATCCGTGTCAGTCAGGGTTGTTCTTGATTTTATGATGCAATGACGATCCTTCTTTGGCTAACCTTGTAAGGTGGAATGGAATGCGTCTAGTGCTTTGATTCCTCTGCTGCCTCAATTTTTGGAGAAGAGAATACCTTACTTCCTTATTGAGGACAACATTGACCGTATGCACTTGCCATTTCGACAACCGAGAACTCGTCCGACGTCAACTTTCTTTACCAGTCGCGATGTAAAATGACTGCAGCCAGCTTGTAGCCAATAGGATATTCTTAGACTCATGACGCTCAACCGCCCAAATAACCTTGACCGGTTGGCATTTCTGAGACCCATCCCCTACTTTTAGGTGGAATTTTCCCGAAGGTCCACCAAGGACAGTTTTGTTCCTCCTAAAGAAAACTGCCCTACCCACACGCTCATACGCCCGAAGCCGGTGGCACTTGTGGGTACGGTTATCCCGCCGTGACTCGGTCCCAGTGCCTGCTTTGGCCACCATGTGGTGTTCACCCCCTTGTCGCGGTGAGGCAGCAGATGGACTTCCCCTTTCATCGAGCATCCCGACCAAATGGCATTTCAGGACACCCTCCAGGGATTAAGGGGGCTAGGAAAATCTGGTTAGCGGAACAACCTGAACTTTCCATTTGAAGAAGTCACAAGTCTTTTCTTAATATAATAAGCGTCATTCAGCCTCAATAAACACGTTTACCGCAGTGAAGTTTACCACAGATGCAGATCGCAACAGTCAATCAAAATGATGCGATGCGGCTTTGCCTCAGTTACTGCATTTCTTCCACTGGACTGTCATAAGTGGCAGCTATGTTTTCTGAATAACGTCCTTTCCAAGCGGCTAGATTTCTTTCTCATTCACTATTTCAACTTCACTTGTAGCTATCTTCGGATGGAGGTGATGCAGATTTCTACAAGTAAAGTGACAAATCATCGAGTTTTGTCAGCAATGAACGATTACTATTCACAACTGCCGTCTTGTGATTGTGAAACGCGTAGGTGTTGATGCCGCTAGATAGAAAACGCGTCTACGCATCCCTACCTTGTTCATGCAGCTCACTTTCTTAGGTGCATGTACGGTGTAATCCATTATGATTTGTATAAGTTAGGACAAAATGGTCGGGTTAATTCATGAATGGTCGAAGCCATTTTTGCAAGTACTTTGTAGTGAAAATGCATAGAAATGGAAGCATCTATATCAAAAGCACTTTTACGCACACGTATCTTGTGATATCTTACACATTCCAAGGCACCTGCAGATGTAAATTGATGCAGACATGCCTTTTGTAAGGGATAAATCCCTTTTAATCTCTACAGGAGCATAGAATGATTGTCGTTTGAGTCAATTTTTTGTTGAAGAGTAAGCTAAAGCAGACAAACAAGATTAGGCCTATGGCATGTGTAGTCTCAATTTTGAAGTGGACACTAGAAATTGTATGCGTTTTCATGAGAAGCCACTTTTGAAAGCATTGCAATCAATTTGTGTCGTGCTGAAGTGTAGTTCGTTGTAGATTGCTTGGACTAGTAGGGTAATTGTAGTGTGATGTTTGTGCCTTTGATGAAATGTGATGCAGCAAATGTACGAGTAGATGTACGTGTATGTCTCGTTTCAGAATCACCGAGCTCTACCTCAGACTTGCCAACAACGACTGAGAGTGCGACTCCGGAGATGACTACAGAATTGGACACAACTGGTGAGTAGTATTTTTAAGAGATGATGAGTATTGTTGGGATGCAGGCAGCTGATCTTCGGAAGTGGTTGATGCATGTTTGATTTTCAGTATAGGGTGAAGGATTCCACGAATGAGAGATCCTGCTAGCCAGCCAGATCAGGTCCGATGAACAGGAGCGTGTCAGAGCTTATGTGTGTGAATATTTATGTGTCCGGCTTGTTACTGATCACGCATGTGAGATGAGAGGTAGTAGTCAGGTGCACGTTGCTAAAGCGTCGATTGTCGAATGTGATTGGCTATTGATGCTCTTGGTTGTGGTTGCAGTTTGCAATTTCTGAAAGGTTTCGATTTCGGTTAGCGATTTGGCATTGAGAGTGCAAGTCGTTTGAATAAAGATCTCATGTAGGCTACTTATTGGTCTGTAGAATAGAAAAGAGTAATGGATTATTGGAATGGATGGTATGATATTGACTCAAAATCTATCAACTTGCGTCCGACGATGGACGCTATCTTTGGCTGAGAAGTGTATAGTGCAGGCAATTGATATTTTAACCCACCACAGATTGCATTTGTTTCAAGAGGAGTGTGTCCATGTTGTTGAGAAACAGTCACTTTTCAACATTTGAAAAATCTAGGAAAATCTGGTTAGTGGAACACCCTGAACTTTCCATTTGAAGAAGTCACAAGTCTTTTCTTAATATAATAAGCGTCATTCAGCCTCAATAAACACGTTCACCGCAGTGAAGTTTACCACAGATGCAGATCGCAACAGTCAATCAAAATGATGCGATGCTGCTTTGCCTCAGTTACTGCATTTCTTCCACTGGACTGTCATAAGTGGCAGCTATGTGGACACTAGAAATTGTATGCGTTTTCATGAGAAGCCACTTTTGAAAGCATTGCAATCAATTTGTGTCGTGCTGAAGTGTAGTTCGTTGTAGATTGCTTGGACTAGTAGGGTAATTGTAGTGTGATGTTTGTGCCTTTGATGAAATGTGATGAAGCAAAAGTACGAGTAGATGCACGTGTATGTCTCGTTTCAGAATCACCGAGCTCTACCTCAGACTTGCCAACAACGACTGAGAGTACGACTCCGGAGATGACTACAGAATTGGACACAACTGGTGAGTAGTATTTTTAAGACATGATGAGTATTGTTGGGATGCAGGCAGCTGATCTTCGGAAGTGGTTGATGCATGTTTGATTTTCAGTATAGGGTGAAGGATTCCACGAATGAGAGATCCTGCTAGCCAGCCAGATCAGGTCCGATGAACAGGAGCGTGTCAGAGCTTATGTGTGTGAATATTTATGTGTCCGGCTTGTTACTGATCACGCATGTGAGATGAGAGGTAGTAGTCAGGTGCACGTTGCTAAAGCGTCGATTGTCGAATGTGATTGGCTATTGATGCTCTTGGTTGTGGTTACCGTTGCAATTTCTGAAAGGTTTCGATTTCGGTTAGCGATTTGGCATTGAGAGTGCAAGTCGTTTGAATAAAGACAGGAGCGTGTCAGAGCTTATGTGTGTGAATATTTATGTGTCCGGCTTGTTACTGATCACGCATGTGAGATGAGAGGTAGTAGTCAGGTGCACGTTGCTAAAGCGTCGATTGTCGAATGTGATTGGCTATTGATGCTCTTGGTTGTGGTCACCGTTGCAATTTCTGAAAGGTTTCGATTTCTGTTAGCGATTTGGCATTGAGAGTGCAAGTCGTTTGAATAAAGATCTCATGTAGGCTACTTATTGGTCTGTAGAATAGAAAAGAGTAATGGATTATTGGAATGGATGGTATGATATTGACTCAAAATCTATCAACTTGCGTCCGACGATGGACGCTATCTTTGGCTGAGAAGTGTATAGTGCAGGCAATTGATATTTTAACCCACCACAGATTGCATTTGTTTCAAGAGGAGTGTGTCCATGTTGTTGAGAAACAGTCCCTTTTCAACATTTGAAAAATCTAGGAAAATCTGGTTAGTGGAACACCCTGAACTTTCCATTTGAAGAAGTCACAAGTCTTTTCTTAATATAATAAGCGTCATTCAGCCTCAATAAACACGTTCACCGCAGTGAAGTTTACCACAGATGCAGATCGCAACAGTCAATCAAAATGATGCGATGCTGCTTTGCCTCAGTTACTGCATTTCTTCCACTGGACTGTCATAAGTGGCAGCTATGTTTTCTGAATAACGTCCTTTCCAAGCGGCTAGATTTCTTTCTCATTCACTATTTCAACTTCACTTGTAGCTATCTTCGGATGGAGGTGATGCAGATTTCTACAAGTAAAGTGACAAATCATCGAGTTTTGTCAGCAATGAACGATTACTATTCACAACTGCCGTCTTGTGATTGTGAAACGCGTAGGTGTTGATGCCGCTAGATAGAAAACGCGTCTACGCATCCCTACCTTGTTCATGCAGATCACTTTCTTAGGTGCATGTACGGTGTAATCCATTATGATTTGTATAAGTTAGGACAAAATGGTCGGGTTAATTCATGAATAGTCGAAGCCATTTTTGCAAGTACTTTGTAGTGAAAATGCATAGAAATGGAAGCATCTATATCAAAAGCACTTCTACGCACACGTATCTTGTGATATCTTACACATTCCAAGGCGCCTGCAGATGTAAATTGATGCAGACATGCCTTTTGTAAGGGATAAATCGCTTTTAATTTCTACAGGAGCATAGAATGATTGTCGTTTGAGTCAATTTTTTGTTGAAGAGTAAGCTAAAGCAGACAAACAAGATTAGGCCTATGGCATGTGTAGTCTCAATTTTGAAGTGGACACTAGAAATTGTATGCGTTTTCATGAGAAGCCACTTTTGAAAGCATTGCAATCAATTTGTGTCGTGCTGAAGTGTAGTTCGTTGTAGATTGCTTGGACTAGTAGGGTAATTGTAGTGTGATGTTTGTGCCTTTGATGAAATGTGATGCAGCAAATGTACGAGTAGATGTACGTAGTATGTCTCGTTTCAGAATCACCGAGCTCTACCTCAGACTTGCCAACAACGACTGAGAGTGCGACTCCGGAGATGACTACAGAATTGGACACAACTGGTGAGTAGTATTTTTAAGACATGATGAGTATTGTTGGGATGCAGGCAGCTGATCTTCGGAAGTGGTTGATGCATGTTTGATTTTCAGTATAGGGTGAAGGATTCCACGAATGAGAGATCCTGCTAGCCAGCCAGATCAGGTCCGATGAACAGGAGCGTGTCAGAGCTTATGTGTGTGAATATTTATGTGTCCGGCTTGTTACTGATCACGCATGTGAGATGAGAGGTAGTAGTCAGGTGCACGTTGCTAAAGCGTCGATTGTCGAATGTGATTGGCTATTGATGCTCTTGGTTGTGGTCACCGTTGCAATTTCTGAAAGGTTTCGATTTCGGTTAGCGATTTGGCATTGAGAGTGCAAGTCGTTTGAATAAAGATCTCATGTAGGCTACTTATTGGTCTGTAGAATAGAAAAGAGTAATGGATTATTGGAATGGATGGTATGATATTGACTCAAAATCTATCAACTTGCGTCCGACGATGGACGCTATCTTTGGCTGAGAAGTGTATAGTGCAGGCAATTGATATTTTAACCCACCACAGATTGCATTTGTTTCAAGAGGAGTGTGTTCATCTTGTTGAGAAACAGTCCCTTTTCAACATTTGAAAAATCTAGGAAAATCTGGTTAGTGGAACACCCTGAACTTTCCATTTGAAGAAGTCACAAGTCTTTTCTAAATATAATGAGCGTCATTCAGCCTCAATAAACACGTTTACCGCAGTGAAGTTTACCACAGATGCAGATCGCAACAGTCAATCAAAATGATGCGATGCGGCTTTGCCTCAGTTACTGCATTTCTTCCACTGGACTGTCATAAGTGGCAGCTATGTTTTCTGAATAACGTCCTTTCCAAGCGGCTAGATTTCTTTCTCATTCACTATTTCAACTTCACTTGTAGCTATCTTCGGATGGAGGTGATGCAGATTTCTACAAGTAAAGTGACAAATCATCGAGTTTTGCCAGCAATGAACGATTACTATTCACAACTGCCGTCTTGTGATTGTGAAACGCGTAGGTGTTGATGCCGCTAGATAGAAAACGCGTCTACGCATCCCTACCTTGTTCATGCAGATCACTTTCTTAGGTGCATGTACGGTGTAATCCATTATGATTTGTATAAGTTAGGACACAAATGGTCGGGTTAATTCATGAATAGTCGAAGCCATTTTTGCAAGTACTTTGTAGTGAAAATGCATAGAAATGGAAGCATCTATATCAAAAGCACGTTTACGCACACGTATCTTGTGATATCCTACACATTCCAAGGCACCTGCAGATGTAAATTGATGCAGACATGCCTTTTGTAAGGGATAAATCGCTTTTAATCTCTACAGGAGCATAGAATGATTGTCGTTTGAGTCAATTTTTTGTTGAAGAGTAAGCTAAAGCAGACAAACAAGATTAGGCCTATGGCATGTGTAGTCTCAATTTTGAAGTGGACACTAGAAATTGTATGCGTTTTCATGAGAAGCCACTTTTGAAAGCATTGCAATCAATTTGTGTCGTGCTGAAGTGTAGTTCGTTGTAGATTGCGTGGACTAGTAGGGTAATTGTAGTGTGATGTTTGTGCCTTTGATGAAATGTGATGCAGCAAATGTACGAGTAGATGTACGTGTATGTCTCGTTTCAGAATCACCGAGCTCTACCTCAGACTTGCCAACAACGACTGAGAGTACAACTCCGGAGATGACTACAGAATTGGACACAACTGGTGAGTAGTATTTTTAAGACATGATGAGTATTGTTGGGATGCAGGCAGCTGATCTTCGGAGGTGGTTGATGCATATTTGATTTTCAGTATAGGGTGAAGGATTCCACGAATGAGAGATCCTGCTAGCCAGCCAGATCAGGTCCGATGAACAGGAGCGTGTCAGAGCTTATGTGTGTGAATATTTATGTGTCCGGCTTGTTACTGATCACGCATGTGAGATGAGAGGTAGTAGTCAGGTGCACGTTGCTAAAGCGTCGATTGTCGAATGTGATTGGCTATTGATGTTCTTGGTTGTGGTTGCCGTTGCAATTTCTGAAAGGTTTCGATTTCGGTTAGCGATTTGGCATTGAGAGTGCAAGTCGTTTGAATAAAGATCTCATGTAGGCTACTTATTGGTCTGTAGAATAGAAAAGAGTAATGGATTATTGGAATGGATGGTATGATATTGACTCAAAATCTATCAACTTGCGTCCGACGATGGACGCTATCTTTGGCTGAGAAGTGTATAGTGCAGGCAATTGATATTTTAACCCACCACAGATTGCATTTGTTTCAAGAGGAGTGTGTTCATCTTGTTGAGAAACAGTCCCTTTTCAACATTTGAAAAATCTAGGAAAATCTGGTTAGTGGAACACCCTGAACTTTCCATTTGAAGAAGTCACAAGTCTTTTCTTAATATAATGAGCGTCATTCAGCCTCAATAAACACGTTTACCGCAGTGAAGTTTACCACAGATGCAGATCGCAACAGTCAATCAAAATGATGCGATGCGGCTTTGCCTCAGTTACTGCATTTCTTCCACTGGACTGTCATAAGTGGCAGCTATGTTTTCTGAATAACGTCCTTTCCAAGCGGCTAGATTTCTTTCTCATTCACTATTTCAACTTCACTTGTAGCTATCTTCGGATGGAGGTGATGCAGATTTCTACAAGTAAAGTGACAAATCATCGAGTTTTGCCAGCAATGAACGATTACTATTCACAACTGCCGTCTTGTGATTGTGAAACGCGTAGGTGTTGATGCCGCTAGATAGAAAACGCGTCTACGCATCCCTACCTTGTTCATGCAGCTCACTTTCTTAGGTGCATGTACGGTGTAATCCATTATGATTTGTATAAGTTAGGACACAAATGGTCGGGTTAATTCATGAATAGTCGAAGCCATTTTTGCAAGTACTTTGTAGTGAAAATGCATAGAAATGGAAGCATCTATATCAAAAGCACGTTTACGCACACGTATCTTGTGATATCCTACACATTCCAAGGCACCTGCAGATGTAAATTGATGCAGACATGCCTTTTGTAAGGGATAAATCGCTTTTAATCTCTACAGGAGCATAGAATGATTGTCGTTTGAGTCAATTTTTTGTTGAAGAGTAAGCTAAAGCAGACAAACAAGATTAGGCCTATGGCATGTGTAGTCTCAATTTTGAAGTGGACACTAGAAATTGTATGCGGTTTCATGAGAAGCCACTTTTGAAAGCATTGCAATCAATTTGTGTCGTGCTGAAGTGTAGTTCGTTGTAGATTGCGTGGACTAGTAGGGTAATTGTAGTGTGATGTTTGTGCCTTTGATGAAATGTGATGCAGCAAATGTACGAGTAGATGTACGTGTATGTCTCGTTTCAGAATCACCGAGCTCTACCTCAGACTTGCCAACAACGACTGAGAGTACGACTCCGGAGATGACTACAGAATTGGACACAACTGGTGAGTAGTATTTTTAAGAGATGATGAGTATTGTTGGGATGCAGGCAGCTGATCTTCGGAAGTGGTTGATGCATGTTTGATTTTCAGTATAGGGTGAAGGATTCCACGAATGAGAGATCCTGCTAGCCAGCCAGATCAGGTCCGATGAACAGGAGCGTGTCAGAGCTTATGTGTGTGAATATTTATGTATCCGGCTGATTACTGATCACGCATGTGAGATGAGAGGTAGTAGTCAGGTGCACGTTGCTAAAGCGTCGATTGTCGAATGTGATTGGCTATTGATGTTCTTGGTTGTGGTTGCCGTTGCAATTTCTGAAAGGTTTCGATTTCTGTCAGCGATTTGGCATTAAGAGTGCAAGTCGTTTGAATAAAGATCTCATGTAGGCTACTTATTGGTCTGTAGAAAAGAGTAATGGATTATTGGAATGGATGGTATGATATTGACTCAAAATCTATCAACTTGCGTCCGACGATGGACGCTATCTTTGGCTGAGAAGTGTATACGTAGTGCAGGCAATTGATATTTTAACCCACCACAGATTGCATTTGTTTCAAGTAGAGTGTGTCCATGTTGTTGAGAAACAGTCCCTTTTAACATCTGGTTGGTGGAACATCCTGAACTTTCCATTTGAAGAAGTCACAAGTCTTTTCTTAATATAATAAGCGTCATTCAGCCTCAATAAACACGTTTACCGCAGTGAAGTTTACCACAGATGCAGATCGCAACAGTCAATCAAAATGATGCGATGCGGCTTTGCCTCAGTTACTGCATTTCTTCCACTGGACTGTCATAAGTGGCAGCTATGCTTTCTGAATAACGTCCTTTACAAGCGGCTAGATTTCTTTCTCATTCACTATTTCAACTTCACTTGTAGCTATCTTCGGATGGAGGTGATGCAGATTTCTACAAGTAAAGTGACAAATCATCGAGTTTTGCCAGCAATGAACGATTACTATTCACAACTGCTGTCTTGTGATTGTGAAACGCGTAGGTGTTGATGCCGCTAGATAGAAAACGCGTCTACGCATCCCTACCTTGTTCATGCAGATCACTTTCTTAGGTGCATGTACGGTGTAGTCCATTATGATTTGTATAAGTTAGGACACAAATGGTCGGGTTAATTCATGAATAGTCGAAGCCATTTTTGCAAATACTTTGTAGTGAAAATGCATAGAAATGGAAGCATCTATATCAAAAACACGTTTACGCACACGTATCTTGTGATATCCTACACATTCCAAGTCACCTGCAGATGTAAATTGATGCAGACATGCCTTTTGTAAGGGATAAATCGCTTTCAATTTCTACAGGAGCATAGAATGATTGTCGTTTGAGTCAATTTTTTGTTGAAGAGTAAGCTAAAGCAGACAAACAAGATTAGGCCTATGGCATGTGTAGTCTCAATTTTGAAGTGGACACTAGAAATTGTATGCGTTTTCATGAGAAGCCACTTTTGAAAGCATTGCAATCAATTTGTGTCGTGCTGAAGTGTAGTTCGTTGTAGATTGCTTGGACTAGTAGGGTAATTGTAGTGTGATGTTTGTGCCTTTGATGAAATGTGATGCAGCAAATGTACGAGTAGATGTACGTAGTATGTCTCGTTTCAGAATCACCGAGCTCTACCTCAGACTTGCCAACAACGACTGAGAGTACGACTCCGGAGATGACTACAGAATTGGACACAACTGGTGAGTAGTATTTTTAAGAGATGATGAGTATTGTTGGGATGCAGGCAGCTGATCTTCGGAAGTGGTTGATGCATGTTTGATTTTCAGTATAGGGTGAAGGATTCCACGAATGAGAGATCCTGCTAGCCAGCCAGATCAGGTCCGATGAACAGGAGCGTGTCAGAGCTTATGTGTGTGAATATTTATGTGTCCGGCTTGTTACTGATCACGCATGTGAGATGAGAGGTAGTAGTCAGGTGCACGTTGCTAAAGCGTCGATTGTCGAATGTGATTGGCTATTGATGTTCTTGGTTGTGGTTGCCGTTGCAATTTCTGAAAGGTTTCGATTTCGGTTAGCGATTTGGTATTGAGAGTGCAAGTCGTTTGAATAAAGATCTCATGTAGGCTACATATTGGTCTGTAGGATAGAAAAGAGTAATGGATTATTGGAATGGATGGTATGATATTGACTCAAAATCTATCAACTTGCGTCCGACGATGGACGCTATCTTTGGCTGAGAAGTGTATACGTAGTGCAGGCAATTGATATTTTAACCCACCACAGATTGCATTTGTTTCAAGAGGAGTGTGTTCATCTTATTGAGAAACAGTCCCTTTTCAGCATTTGAAAAATCTAGGAAAATCTGGTTAGTGGAACACCCTGAACTTTCCATTTGAAGAAGTCACAAGTCTTTTCTTAATATAATGAGCGTCATTCAGCCTCAATAAACACGTTTACCGCAGTGAAGTTTACCACAGATGCAGATCGCAACAGTCAATCAAAATGATGCGATGCGGCTTTGCCTCAGTTACTGCATTTCTTCCACTGGACTGTCATAAGTGGCAGCTATGTTTT
Source organism: Prostheceraeus crozeri (assembly GCA_907163375.1). Taxonomy (NCBI): domain Eukaryota; kingdom Metazoa; phylum Platyhelminthes; order Polycladida; family Euryleptidae; genus Prostheceraeus; species Prostheceraeus crozeri. Next base: position 23,117 of record CAJQUW010012532.1, on the reverse strand, counting down.
CTGAATAACGTCCTTTCCAAGCGGTTAGATTTCTTTCTCATTCACTATTTCAACTTCACTTGTAGCTATCTTCGGATGGAGGTGATGCAGATTTCTACAAGTAAAGTGACAAATCATCGAGTTTTGCCAGCAATGAACGATTACTATTCACAACTGCCGTCTTGTGATTGTGAAACGCGTAGGTGTTGATGCCGCTAGATAGAAAACGCGTCTACGCATCCCTACCTTGTTCATGCAGATCACTTTCTTAGGTGCATGTACGGTGTAGTCCATTATGATTTGTATAAGTTAGGACACAAATAGTCGGGTTAATTCATGAATAGTCGAAGCCATTTTTGCAAGTACTTTGTAGTGAAAATGCATAGAAATGGAAGCATCTATATCAAAAGCACGTTTACGCACACGTATCTTGTGATATCCTACACATTCCAAGGCACCTGCAGATGTAAATTGATGCAGACATGCCTTTTGTAAGGGATAAATCGCTTTCAATTTCTACAGGAGCATAGAATGATTGTCGTTTGAGTCAATTTTTTGTTGAAGAGTAAGCTAAAGCAGACAAACAAGATTAGGCCTATGGCATGTGTAGTCTCAATTTTGAAGTGGACACTAGAAATTGTATGCGGTTTCATGAGAAGCCACTTTTGAAAGCATTGCAATCAATTTGTGTCGTGCTGAAGTGTAGTTCGTTGTAGATTGCTTGGACTAGTAGGGTAATTGTAGTGTGATGTTTGTGCCTTTGATGAAATGTGATGCAGCAAATGTACGAGTAGATGTACGTAGTATGTCTCGTTTCAGAATCACCGAGCTCTACCTCAGACTTGCCAACAACGACTGAGAGTACAACTCCGGAGATGACTACAGAATTGGACACAACTGGTGAGTAGTATTTTTAAGACATGATGAGTATTGTTGGGATGCAGGCAGTTGATCTTCGGAGGTGGTTGATGCATGTTTGATTTTCAGTATAGGGTGAAGGATTCCACGAATGAGAGATCCTGCTAGCCAGCCAGATCAGGTCCGATGAACAGGAGCGTGTCAGAGCTTATGTGTGTGAATATTTATGTGTCCGGCTGGTTACTGATCACGCATGTGAGATGAGAGGTAGTAGTCAGGTGCACGTTGCTAAAGCGTCGATTGTCGAATGTGATTGGCTATTGATGTTCTTGGTTGTGGTTGCCGTTGCAATTTCTGAAAGGTTTCGATTTCTGTTAGCGATTTGGCATTGAGAGTGCAAGTCGTTTGAATAAAGATCTCATGTAGGCTACTTATTGGTCTGTAGAATAGAAAAGAGTAATGGATTATTGGAATGGATGGTATGATATTGACTCAAAATCTATCAACTTGCGTCCGACGATGGACGCTATCTTTGGCTGAGAAGTGTATAGTGCAGGCAATTGATATTTTAACCCACCACAGATTGCATTTGTTTCAAGAGGAGTGTGTTCATCTTATTGAGAAATAGTCCCTTTTCAGCATTTGAAAAATCTAGGAAAATCTGGTTAGTGGAACAACCTGAACTTTCCATTTGAAGAAGTCACAAGTCTTTTCTTAATATAATGAGCGTCATTCAGCCTCAATAAACACGTTTACCGCAGTGAAGTTTACCACAGATGCAGATCGCAACAGTCAATCAAAATGATGCGATGCGGCTTTGCCTCAGTTACTGCATTTCTTCCACTGGACTGTCATAAGTGGCAGCTATGTTTTCTGAATAACGTCCTTTCCAAGCGGCTAGATTTCTTTCTCATTCACTATTTCAACTTCACTTGTAGCTATCTTCGGATGGAGGTGATGCAGATATCTACAAGTAAAGTGACAAATGATCGAGTTTTGCCAGCAATGAACGATTACTATTCACAACTGCCGTCTTGTGATTGTGAAACGCGTAGGTGTTGATGCCGCTAGATAGAAAACGCGTCTACGCATCCCTACCTTGTTCATGCAGATCACTTTCTTAGGTGCATGTACGGTGTAGTCCATTATGATTTGTATAAGTTAGGACACAAATAGTCGGGTTAATTCATGAATAGTCGAAGCCATTTTTGCAAGTACTTTGTAGTGAAAATGCATAGAAATGGAAGCATCTATATCAAAAGCACGTTTACGCACACGTATCTTGTGATATCCTACACATTCCAAGCCACCTGCAGATGTAAATTGATGCAGACATGCCTTTTGTAAGGGATAAATCGCTTTTAATTTCTACAGGAGCATAGAATGATTGTCGTTTGAGTCAATTTTTTGTTGAAGAGTAAGCTAAAGCAGACAAACAAGATTAGGCCTATGGCATGTGTAGTCTCAATTTTGAAGTGGACACTAGAAATTGTATGCGTTTTCATGAGAAGCCACTTTTGAAAGCATTGCAATCAATTTGTGTCGTGCTGAAGTGTAGTTCGTTGTAGATTGCTTGGACTAGTAGGGTAATTGTAGTGTGATGTTTGTGCCTTTGATGAAATGTGATGCAGCAAATGTACGAGTAGATGTACGTAGTATGTCTCGTTTCAGAATCACCGAGCTCTACCTCAGACTTGCCAACAACGACTGAGAGTACGACTCCGGAGATGACTACAGAATTGGACACAACTGGTGAGTAGTATTTTTAAGAGATGATGAGTATTGTTGGGATGCAGGCAGTTGATCTTCGGAGGTGGTTGATGCATGTTTGATTTTCAGTATAGGGTGAAGGATTCCACGAATGAGAGATCCTGCTAGCCAGCCAGATCAGGTCCGATGAACAGGAGCGTGTCAGAGCTTATGTGTGTGAATATTTATGTGTCCGGCTTGTTACTGATCACGCATGTGAGATGAGAGGTAGTAGTCAGGTGCACGTTGCTAAAGCGTCGATTGTCGAATGTGATTGGCTATTGATGTTCTTGGTTGTGGTTGCCGTTGCAATTTCTGAAAGGTTTCGATTTCGGTTAGCGATTTGGCATTGAGAGTGCAAGTCGTTTGAATAAAGATCTCATGTAGGCTACTTATTGGTCTGTAGAATAGAAAAGAGTAATGGATTATTGGAATGGATGGTATGATATTGACTCAAAATCTATCAACTTGCGTCCGACGATGGACGCTATCTTTGCCTGAGAAGTGTATACGTAGTGCAGGCAATTGATATTTTAACCCACCACAGATTGCATTTGTTTCAAGAGGAGTGTGTTCATCTTATTGAGAAACAGTCCCTTTTCAGCATTTGAAAAATCTAGGAAAATCTGGTTAGTGGAACACCCTGAACTTTCCATTTGAAGAAGTCACAAGTCTTTTCTTAATATAATGAGCGTCATTCAGCCTCAATAAACACGTTTACCGCAGTGAAGTTTACCACAGATGCAGATCGCAACAGTCAATCAAAATGATGCGATGCGGCTTTGCCTCAGTTACTGCATTTCTTCCACTGGACTGTCATAAGTGGCAGCTATGTTTTCTGAATAACGTCCTTTCCAAGCGGTTAGATTTCTTTCTCATTCACTATTTCAACTTCACTTGTAGCTATCTTCGGATGGAGGTGATGCAGATTTCTACAAGTAAAGTGACAAATCATCGAGTTTTGCCAGCAATGAACGATTACTATTCACAACTGCCGTCTTGTGATTGTGAAACGCGTAGGTGTTGATGCCGCTAGATAGAAAACGCGTCTACGCATCCCTACCTTGTTCATGCAGATCACTTTCTTAGGTGCATGTACGGTGTAGTCCATTATGATTTGTATAAGTTAGGACACAAATAGTCGGGTTAATTCATGAATAGTCGAAGCCATTTTTGCAAGTACTTTGTAGTGAAAATGCATAGAAATGGAAGGATCTATATCAAAAGCACGTTTACGCACACGTATCTTGTGATATCCTACACATTCCAAGCCACCTGCAGATGTAAATTGATGCAGACATGCCTTTTGTAAGGGATAAATCGCTTTCAATCTCTACAGGAGCATAGAATGATTGTCGTTTGAGTCAATTTTTTGTTGAAGAGTAAGCTAAAGCAGACAAACAAGATTAGGCCTATGGCATGTGTAGTCTCAATTTTGAAGTGGACACTAGAAATTGTATGCGGTTTCATGAGAAGCCACTTTTGAAAGCATTGCAATCAATTTGTGTCGTGCTGAAGTGTAGTTCGTTGTAGATTGCTTGGACTAGTAGGGTAATTGTAGTGTGATGTTTGTGCCTTTGATGAAATGTGATGCAGCAAATGTACGAGTAGATGTACGTAGTATGTCTCGTTTCAGAATCACCGAGCTCTACCTCAGACTTGCCAACAACGACTGAGAGTACGACTCCGGAGATGACTACAGAATTGGACACAACTGGTGAGTAGTATTTTTAAGAGATGATGAGTATTGTTGGGATGCAGGCAGTTGATCTTCGGAGGTGGTTGATGCATGTTTGATTTTCAGTATAGGGTGAAGGATTCCACGAATGAGAGATCCTGCTAGCCAGCCAGATCAGGTCCGATGAACAGGAGCGTGTCAGAGCTTATGTGTGTGAATATTTATGTGTCCGGCTGGTTACTGATCACGCATGTGAGATGAGAGGTAGTAGTCAGGTGCACGTTGCTAAAGCGTCGATTGTCGAATGTGATTGGCTATTGATGTTCTTGGTTGTGGTTGCCGTTGCAATTTCTGAAAGGTTTCGATTTCGGTTAGCGATTTGGCATTGAGAGTGCAAGTCGTTTGAATAAAGATCTCATGTAGGCTACTTATTGGTCTGTAGAATAGAAAAGAGTAATGGATTATTGGAATGGATGGTATGATATTGACTCAAAATCTATCAACTTGCGTCCGACGATGGACGCTATCTTTGGCTGAGAAGTGTATAGTGCAGGCAATTGATATTTTAACCCACCACAGATTGCATTTGTTTCAAGAGGAGTGTGTCCGTGTTGTTGAGAAACAGTCCCTTTTCAGCATTTGAAAATCTAGGAAAATCTGGTTAGTGGAACAACCTGAACTTTCCATTTGAAGAAGTCACAAGTCTTTTCTTAATATAATGAGCGTCATTCAGCCTCAATAAACACGTTTACCGCAGTGAAGTTTACCACAGATGCAGATCGCAACAGTCAATCAAAATGATGCGATGCGGCTTTGCCTCAGTTACTGCATTTCTTCCACTGGACTGTCATATGTGGCAGCTATGTTTTCTGAATAACGTCCTTTCCAAGCGGCTAGATTTCTTTCTCATTCACTATTTCAACTTCACTTGTAGCTATCTTCGGATGGAGGTGATGCAGATTTCTACAAGTAAAGTGACAAATCATCGAGTTTTGCCAGCAATGAACGATTACTATTCACAACTGCCGTCTTGTGATTGTGAAACGCGTAGGTGTTGATGCCGCTAGATAGAAAACGCGTCTACGCATCCCTACCTTGTTCATGCAGATCACTTTCTTAGGTGCATGTACGGTGTAGTCCATTATGATTTGTATAAGTTAGGACACAAATAGTCGGGTTAATTCATGAATAGTCGAAGCCATTTTTGCAAGTACTTTGTAGTGAAAATGCATAGAAATGGAAGCATCTATATCAAAAACACGTTTACGCACACGTATCTTGTGATATCCTACACATTCCAAGGCACCTGCAGATGTAAATTGATGCAGACATGCCTTTTGTAAGGGATAAATCGCTTTCAATTTCTACAGGAGCATAGAATGATTGTCGTTTGAGTCAATTTTTTGTTGAAGAGTAAGCTAAAGCAGACAAACAAGATTAGGCCTTTGGCATGTGTAGTCTCAATTTTGAAGTGGACACTAGAAATTGTATGCGTTTTCATGAGAAGTCACTTTTGAAAGCATTGCAATCAATTTGTGTCGTGCTGAAGTGTAGTTCGTTGTAGATTGCTTGGACTAGTAGGGTAATTGTAGTGTGATGTTTGTGCCTTTGATGAAATGTGATGCAGCAAATGTACGAGTAGATGTACGTAGTATGTCTCGTTTCAGAATCACCGAGCTCTACCTCAGACTTGCCAACAACGACTGAGAGTACGACTCCGGAGATGACTACAGAATTGGACACAACTGGTGAGTAGTATTTTTAAGCGATGATGAGTATTGTTGGGATGCAGGCAGCTGATCTTCGGAAGTGGTTGATGCATGTTTGATTTTCAGTATAGGGTGAAGGATTCCACGAATGAGAGATCCTGCTAGCCAGCCAGATCAGGTCCGATGAACAGGAGCGTGTCAGAGCTTATGTGTGTGAATATTTATGTGTCCGGCTTGTTACTGATCACGCATGTGAGATGAGAGGTAGTAGTCAGGTGCACGTTGCTAAAGCGTCGATTGTCGAATGTGATTGGCTATTGATGCTCTTGGTTGTGGTTGCCGTTGCAATTTCTGAAAGGTTTCGATTTCGGTTAGCGATTTGGCATTGAGAGTGCAAGTCGTTTGAATAAAGATCTCATGTAGGCTACTTATTGGTCTGTAGAATAGAAAAGAGTAATGGATTATTGGAATGGATGGTATGATATTGACTCAAAATCTATCAACTTGCGTCCGACGATGGACGCTATCTTTGGCTGAGAAGTGTATACGTAGTGCAGGCAATTGATATTTTAACCCACCACAGATTGCATTTGTTTCAAGAGGAGTGTGTCCATGTTGTTGAGAAACAGTCCCTTTTCAGCATTTGAAAAATCTAGGAAAATCTGGTTAGTGGAACACCCTGAACTTTCCATTTGAAGAAGTCACAAGTCTTTTCTTAATATAATGAGCGTCATTCAGCCTCAATAAACACGTTTACCGCAGTGAAGTTTACCACAGATGCAGATCGCAACAGTCAATCAAAATGATGCGATGCGGCTTTGCCTCAGTTACTGCATTTCTTCCACTGGACTGTCATAAGTGGCAGCTATGTTTTCTGAATAACGTCCTTTCCAAGCGGCTAGATTTCTTTTCTCATTCACTATTTCAACAGCACTTGTAGCTATCTTTGGATGGAGGTGATGCAGATTTCTACAAGTAAAGTGACAAATCATCGAGTTTTGCCAGCAATGAACGATTACTATTCACAACTGCCGTCTTGTGATTGTGAAACGCGTAGGTGTTGATGCCGCTAGATAGAAAACGCGTCTACGCATCCCTACCTTGTTCATGCAGATCACTTTCTTAGGTGCATGTACGGTGTAGTCCATTATGATTTGTATAAGTTAGGACACAAATGGTCGGGTTAATTCATGAATAGTCGAAGCCATTTTTGCAAGTACTTTGTAGTGAAAATGCATAGAAATGGAAGGATCTATATCAAAAGCACGTTTACGCACACGTATCTTGTGATATCCTACACATTCCAAGCCACCTGCAGATGTAAATTGATGCAGACATGCCTTTTGTAAGGGATAAATCGCTTTCAATTTCTACAGGAGCATAGAATGATTGTCGTTTGAGTCAATTTTTTGTTGAAGAGTAAGCTAAAGCAGACAAACAAGATTAGGCCTATGGCATGTGTAGTCTCAATTTTGAAGTGGACACTAGAAATTGTATGCGTTTTCATGAGAAGCCACTTTTGAAAGCATTGCAATCAATTTGTGTCGTGCTGAAGTGTAGTTCGTTGTAGATTGCTTGGACTAGTAGGGTAATTGTAGTGTGATGTTTGTGCCTTTGATGAAATGTGATGCAGCAAATGTACGAGTAGATGTACGTAGTATGTCTCGTTTCAGAATCACCGAGCTCTACCTCAGACTTGCCAACAACGACTGAGAGTACGACTCCGGAGATGACTACAGAATTGGACACAACTGGTGAGTAGTATTTTTAAGACATGATGAGTATTGTTGGGATGCAGGCAGCTGATCTTCGGAAGTGGTTGATGCATGTTTGATTTTCAGTATAGGGTGAAGGATTCCACGAATGAGAGATCCTGCTAGCCAGCCAGATCAGGTCCGATGAACAGGAGCGTGTCAGAGCTTATGTGTGTGAATATTTATGTGTCCGGCTTGTTACTGATCACGCATGTGAGATGAGAGGTAGTAGTCAGGTGCACGTTGCTAAAGCGTCGATTGTCGAATGTGATTGGCTATTGATGCTCTTGGTTGTGGTTGCCGTTGCAATTTCTGAAAGGTTTCGATTTCGGTTAGCGATTTGGCATTGAGAGTGCAAGTCGTTTGAATAAAGATCTCATGTAGGCTACTTATTGGTCTGTAGAATAGAAAAGAGTAATGGATTATTGGAATGGATGGTATGATATTGACTCAAAATCTATCAACTTGCGTCCGACGATGGACGCTATCTTTGGCTGAGAAGTGTATAGTGCAGGCAATTGATATTTTAACCCACCACAGATTGCATTTGTTTCAAGAGGAGTGTGTCCATGTTGTTGAGAAACAGTCCCTTTTCAGCATTTGAAAAATCTAGGAAAATCTGGTTAGTGGAACACCCTGAACTTTCCATTTGAAGAAGTCACAAGTCTTTTCTAAATATAATGAGCGTCATTCAGCCTCAATAAACACGTTTACCGCAGTGAAGTTTACCACAGATGCAGATCGCAACAGTCAATCAAAATGATGCGATGCGGCTTTGCCTCAGTTACTGCATTTCTTCCACTGGACTGTCATATGTGGCAGCTATGTTTTCTGAATAACGTCCTTTCCAAGCGGTTAGATTTCTTTCTCATTCACTATTTCAACTTCACTTGTAGCTATCTTCGGATGGAGGTGATGCAGATTTCTACAAGTAAAGTGACAAATCATCGAGTTTTGCCAGCAATGAACGATTACTATTCACAACTGCCGTCTTGTGATTGTGAAACGCGTAGGTGTTGATGCCGCTAGATAGAAAACGCGTCTACGCATCCCTACCTTGTTCATGCAGATCACTTTCTTAGGTGCATGTACGGTGTAGTCCATTATGATTTGTATAAGTTAGGACACAAATAGTCGGGTTAATTCATGAATAGTCGAAGCCATTTTTGCAAGTACTTTGTAGTGAAAATGCATAGAAATGGAAGCATCTATATCAAAAACACGTTTACGCACACGTATCTTGTGATATCCTACACATTCCAAGGCACCTGCAGATGTAAATTGATGCAGACATGCCTTTTGTAAGGGATAAATCGCTTTTAATTTCTACAGGAGCATAGAATGATTGTCGTTTGAGTCAATTTTTTGTTGAAGAGTAAGCTAAAGCAGACAAACAAGATTAGGCCTATGGCATGTGTAGTCTCAATTTTGAAGTGGACACTAGAAATTGTATGCGTTTTCATGAGAAGCCACTTTTGAAAGCATTGCAATCAATTTGTGTCGTGCTGAAGTGTAGTTCGTTGTAGATTGCTTGGACTAGTAGGGTAATTGTAGTGTGATGTTTGTGCCTTTGATGAAATGTGATGCAGCAAATGTACGAGTAGATGTACGTAGTATGTCTCGTTTCAGAATCACCGAGCTCTACCTCAGACTTGCCAACAACGACTGAGAGTGCGACTCCGGAGATGACTACAGAATTGGACACAACTGGTGAGTAGTATTTTTAAGACGATGATGAGTATTGTTGGGATGCAGGCAGCTGATCTTCGGAAGTGGTTGATGCATGTTTGATTTTCAGTATAGGGTGAAGGATTCCACGAATGAGAGATCCTGCTAGCCAGCCAGATCAGGTCCGATGAACAGGAGCGTGTCAGAGCTTATATGTGTGAATATTTATGTGTCCGGCTTGTTACTGATCACGCATGTGAGATGAGAGGTAGTAGTCAGGTGCACGTTGCTAAAGCGTCGATTGTCGAATGTGATTGGCTATTGATGTTCTTGGTTGTGGTTGCCGTTGCAATTTCTGAAAGGTTTCGATTTCGGTTAGCGATTTGGCATTGAGAGTGCAAGTCGTTTGAATAAAGATCTCATGTAGGCTACTTATTGGTCTGTAGAATAGAAAAGAGTAATGGATTATTGGAATGGATGGTATGATATTGACTCAAAATCTATCAACTTGCGTCCGACGATGGACGCTATCTTTGGCTGAGAAGTGTATAGTGCAGGCAATTGATATTTTAACCCACCACAGATTGCATTTGTTTCAAGAGGAGTGTGTTCATCTTATTGAGAAACAGTCCCTTTTCAGCATTTGAAAAATCTAGGAAAATCTGGTTAGTGGAACACCCTGAACTTTCCATTTGAAGAAGTCACAAGTCTTTTCTAAATATAATGAGCGTCATTCAGCCTCAATAAACACGTTTACCGCAGTGAAGTTTACCACAGATGCAGATCGCAACAGTCAATCAAAATGATGCGATGCTGCTTTGCCTCAGTTACTGCATTTCTTCCACTGGACTGTCATAAGTGGCAGCTATGTTTTCTGAATAACGTCCTTTCCAAGCGGCTAGATTTCTTTCTCATTCACTATTTCAACTTCACTTGTAGCTATCTTCGGATGGAGGTGATGCAGATTTCTACAAGTAAAGTGACAAATCATCGAGTTTTGCCAGCAATGAACGATTACTATTCACAACTGCCGTCTTGTGATTGTGAAACGCGTAGGTGTTGATGCCGCTAGATAGAAAACGCGTCTACGCATCCCTACCTTGTTCATGCAGATCACTTTCTTAGGTGCATGTACGGTGTAGTCCATTATGATTTGTATAAGTTAGGACACAAATGGTCGGGTCAATTCATGAATAGTCGAAGCCATTTTTGCAAGTACTTTGTAGTGAAAATGCATAGAAATGGAAGCATCTATATCAAAAGCACGTTTACGCACACGTATCTTGTGATATCCTACACATTCCAAGGCACCTGCAGATGTAAATTGATGCAGACATGCCTTTTGTAAGGGATAAATCGCTTTCAATTTCTACAGGAGCATAGAATGATTGTCGTTTGAGTCAATTTTTTGTTGAAGAGTAAGCTAAAGCAGACAAACAAGATTAGGCCTATGGCATGTGTAGTCTCAATTTTGAAGTGGACACTAGAAATTGTATGCGTTTTCATGAGAAGCCACTTTTGAAAGCATTGCAATCAATTTGTGTCGTGCTGAAGTGTAGTTCGTTGTAGATTGCTTGGACTAGTAGGGTAATTGTAGTGTGATGTTTGTGCCTTTGATGAAATGTGATGCAGCAAATGTACGAGTAGATGTACGTAGTATGTCTCGTTTCAGAATCACCGAGCTCTACCTCAGACTTGCCAACAACGACTGAGAGTGCGACTCCGGAGATGACTACAGAATTGGACACAACTGGTGAGTAGTATTTTTAAGAGATGATGAGTATTGTTGGGATGCAGGCAGTTGATCTTCGGAAGTGGTTGATGCATGTTTGATTTTCAGTATAGGGTGAAGGATTCCACGAATGAGAGATCCTGCTAGCCAGCCAGATCAGGTCCGATGAACAGGAGCGTGTCAGAGCTTATGTGTGTGAATATTTATGTGTCCGGCTTGTTACTGATCACGCATGTGAGATGAGAGGTAGTAGTCAGGTGCACGTTGCTAAAGCGTCGATTGTCGAATGTGATTGGCTATTGATGCTCTTGGTTGTGGTTGCCGTTGCAATTTCTGAAAGGTTTCGATTTCTGTTAGCGATTTGGCATTAAGAGTGCAAGTCGTTTGAATAAAGATCTCATGTAGGCTACTTATTGGTCTGTAGAATAGAAAAGAGTAATGGATTATTGGAATGGATGGTATGATATTGACTCAAAATCTATCAACTTGCGTCCGACGATGGACGCTATCTTTGGCTGAGAAGTGTATAGTGCAGGCAATTGATATTTTAACCCACCACAGATTGCATTTGTTTCAAGAGGAGTGTGTCCATGTTGTTGAGAAACAGTCCCTTTTCAACATTTGAAAAATCTAGGAAAATCTGGTTAGTGGAACACCCTGAACTTTCCATTTGAAGAAGTCACAAGTCTTTTCTAAATATAATGAGCGTCATTCAGCCTCAATAAACACGTTTACCGCAGTGAAGTTTACCACAGATGCAGATCGCAACAGTCAATCAAAATGATGCGATGCGGCTTTGCCTCAGTTACTGCATTTCTTCCACTGGACTGTCATAAGTGGCAGCTATGTTTTCTGAATAACGTCCTTTCCAAGCGGTTAGATTTCTTTCTCATTCACTATTTCAACAGCACTTGTAGCTATCTTTGGATGGAGGTGATGCAGATTTCTACAAGTAAAGTGACAAATCATCGAGTTTTGCCAGCAATGAACGATTACTATTCACAACTGCCGTCTTGTGATTGTGAAACGCGTAGGTGTTGATGCCGCTAGATAGAAAACGCGTCTACGCATCCCTACCTTGTTCATGCAGATCACTTTCTTAGGTGCATGTACGGTGTAGTCCATTATGATTTGTATAAGTTAGGACACAAATGGTCGGGTTAACTCATGAATAGTCGAAGCCATTTTTGCAAGTACTTTATAGTGAAAATGCGTAGAAATGGAAACATCTATATCAAAAGCACTTTTACGCACACGTATCTTGTGATATCCCACACATTCCAAGTCACCTGCAGATGTAAATTGATGCAGACATGTCTTTTGTAAGGGACAAATCGCTTTTAATCTCTACAGGAGCATAGAATGATTGTCGTTTGAGTCAATTTTTTGTTGAAGAGTAAGCTAAAGCAGACAAACAAGATTAGGCCTATGGCATGTGTAGTCTCAATTTTGAAGTGGACACTAGAAATTGTATGCGTTTTCATGAGAAGCCACTTTTGAAAGCATTGCAATCAATTTGTGTCGTGCTGAAGTGTAGTTCGTTGTAGATTGCTTGGACTAGTAGGGTAATTGTAGTGTGATGTTTGTGCCTTTGATGAAATGTGATGCAGCAAATGTACGAGTAGATGTACGTGTACGCTTCGTTTCAGAATCACCAAGCTCTACCTCAGACTTGCCAACAACGACTGAGAGTACGACTCCGGAGATGACTACAGAATTGGACACAACTGGCGAGTAGTATTTTTAAGAGATGATGAGTATTGTTGGGATGCAGGCAGTTGATCTTCGGAAGTGGTTGATGCATGTTTGATTTTCAGTATAGGGTGAAGGATTCCACGAATGAGAGATCCTGCTAGCCAGCCAGATCAGGTCCGATGAACAGGAGCGTGTCAGAGCTTATGTGTGTGAATATTTATGTGTCCGGCTTGTTACTGATCACGCATGTGAGATGAGAGGTAGTAGTCAGGTGCACGTTGCTAAAGCGTCGATTGTCGAATGTGATTGGCTATTGATGTTCTTGGTTGTGGTTGCCGTTGCAATTTCTGAAGGGTTTCGATTTCTGTTAGCGATTTGGCATTGAGAGTGCAAGTCGTTTGAATAAAGATCTCATGTAGGCTACTTATTGGTCTGTAGAATAGAAAAGAGTAATGGATTATTGGAATGGATGGTATGATATTGACTCAAAATCTATCAACTTGCGTCCGACGATGGACGCTATCTTTGGCTGAGAAGTGTATAGTGCAGGCAATTGATATTTTAACCCACCACAGATTGCATTTGTTTCAAGAGGAGTGTGTTCATCTTGTTGAGAAACAGTCCCTTTTTAGCATTTGAAAATCTAGGAAAATCTGGTTAGTGGAACACCCTGAACTTTCCATTTGAAGAAGTCACAAGTCTTTTCTTAATATAATGAGCGTCATTCAGCCTCAATAAACACGTTTACCGCAGTGAAGTTTACCACAGATGCAGATCGCAACAGTCAATCAAAATGATGCGATGCGGCTTTGCCTCAGTTACTGCATTTCTTCCACTGGACTGTCATAAGTGGCAGCTATGTTTTCTGAATAACGTCCTTTCCAAGCGGTTAGATTTCTTTCTCATTCACTATTTCAACTTCACTTGTAGCTATCTTCGGATGGAGGTGATGCAGATTTCTACAAGTAAAGTGACAAATCATCGAGTTTTGCCAGCAATGAACGATTACTATTCACAACTGCCGTCTTGTGATTGTGAAACGCGTGGGTGTTGATGCCGCTAGATAGAAAACGCGTCTACGCATCCCTACCTTGTTCATGCAGATCACTTTCTTAGGTGCATGTACGGTGTAGTCCATTATGATTTGTATAAGTTAGGACACAAATGGTCGGGTTAACTCATGAATAGTCGAAGCCATTTTTGCAAGTACTTTGTAGTGAAAATGCATAGAAATGGAAGCATCTATATCAAAAACACGTTTACGCACACGTATCTTGTGATATCCTACACATTCCTAGTCACCTGCAGATGTAAATTGATGCAGACATGCCTTTTGTAAGGGATAAATCGCTTTTAATCTCTACAGGAGCATAGAATGATTGTCGTTTGAGTCAATTTTTTGTTGAAGAGTAAGCTAAAGCAGACAAACAAGATTAGGCCTATGGCATGTGTAGTCTCAATTTTGAAGTGGACACTAGAAATTGTATGCGTTTTCATGAGAAGCCACTTTTGAAAGCATTGCAATCAATTTGTGTCGTGCTGAAGTGTAGTTCGTTGTAGATTGCTTGGACTAGTAGGGTAATTGTAGTGTGATGTTTGTGCCTTTGATGAAATGTGATGCAGCAAATGTACGAGTAGATGTACGTAGTATGTCTCGTTTCAGAATCACCGAGCTCTACCTCAGACTTGCCAACAACGACTGAGAGTGCGACTCCGGAGATGACTACCACAAGTGGTGAGTAGTATTTTTAAGACATGATGAGTATTGTTGGGATGCAGGCAGCTGATCTTCGGAAGTGGTTGATGCATGTTTGATTTTCAGTATAGGGTGAAGGATTCCACGAATGAGAGATCCTGCTAGCCAGCCAGATCAGGTCCGATGAACAGGAGCGTGTCAGAGCTTATATGTGTGAATATTTATGTGTCCGGCTTGTTACTGATCACGCATGTGAGATGAGAGGTAGTAGTCAGGTGCACGTTGCTAAAGCGTCGATTGTCGAATGTGATTGGCTATTGATGTTCTTGGTTGTGGTTGCCGTTGCAATTTCTGAAGGGTTTCGATTTCTGTTAGCGATTTGGCATTGAGAGTGCAAGTCGTTTGAATAAAGATCTCATGTAGGCTACTTATTGGTCTGTAGAATAGAAAAGAGTAATGGATTATTGGAATGGATGGTATGATATCGACTCAAAATCTATCAACTTGCGTCCGACGATGGACGCTATCTTTGGCTGAGAAGTGTATACGTAGTGCAGGCAATTGATATTTTAACCCACCACAGATTGCATTTGTTTCAAGAGGAGTGTGTCCATGTTGTTGAGAAACAGTCCCTTTTCAACATTTGAAAAATCTAGGAAAATCTGGTTAGTGGAACACCCTGAACTTTCCATTTGAAGAAGTCACAAGTCTTTTCTTAATATAATAAGCGTCATTCAGCCTCAATAAACACGTTTACCGCAGTGAAGTTTACCACAGATGCAGATCGCAACAGTCAATCAAAATGATGCGATGCGGCTTTGCCTCAGTTACTGCATTTCTTCCACTGGACTGTCATATGTGGCAGCTATGTTTTCTGAATAACGTCCTTTCCAAGCGGCTAGATTTCTTTCTCATTCACTATTTCAACTTCACTTGTAGCTATCTTCGGATGGAGGTGATGCAGATTTCTACAAGTAAAGTGACAAATCATCGAGTTTTGCCAGCAATGAACGATTACTATTCACAACTGCCGTCTTGTGATTGTGAAACGCGTGGGTGTTGATGCCGCTAGATAGAAAACGCGTCTACACTTTAAATCGCTCAATACCAATCACATACGAAGGATGCATACCAAAATATTTTTTTGGTATATTTCTGTATGATCTTGGTATATATTTGTATGCTTTTCGCATGTTATTTCAAGTGTGGTATGCTTTACATACTAAAGCCATACCAGCACAATGTTAAAAGAAAGCATCAATCATGTCCAAAGTATGTTGATTTAAGGCTTTTTGTCAATAAAGATCACACTAATGCTACAACTGCTTTGTAAGTAGTGAGATAATGACATTTTATAGTCAAACTAACAATACTGAATTCGATTTTAATACATGTAAGTCCGAGGCATTTCATAAATAATCAATAAGTATTTGACTATCAACAATTATGCATTATGTAATTTTGGAACTAAGCATATTATCAATCCAAAATAAAGACACATTATAATTCATGAACGCAAAAATAGTTATGTTTGAGATATATAAGTCAACATGGTTGCTGAAAAGTTATCGTTTTATTGAAATGATGTTTGTCAATTTAGTTCAAGGAAATGAGCTGATTATGAGTCTTGTGAATGCTATAAGACAAGTTGCAAAGATGACATGCGGCTTTAATTCCACAACAAATCTAATCTAGTTAAATACCACACTTTCACAAAGAAATATTCGCGGCTGGTATTACTGGAAAAAAGTTATTTGTAAGTAGTATATAGTATAACATATTTTTTGCCATATGACATAAAGCTATTCATACGAAAGACATACGAAAGACATACCAATTTGCATCGGGTCTCGTATATAAAACATACCAAGAATTCGTATTTCAACGTAAAACAGCCAATCACAGTTAGCATAGTTCGTATCGTTTACATACCAATCACATACGAAAGTAAATGGCCATTCGTCTGAAAAACATACCAGATTTCTTTATATATACCAGAATCTCGTATCAAATGTTGGTTTCAAATTGTATGTAAACTTGGTATGTGTTTGTATGTAATTTTCGTATCCAGCGATTTACAGTGTACGCATCCCTACCTTGTTTATGCAGATCACTTTCTTAGGTGCATGTACGGTGTAATCGATTATGATTTGTATAAGTTAGGACACAAATGGTCGGGTTAATTCATGAATAGTCGAAGCCATTTTTGCAAGTACTTTGTAGTGAAAATGCATAGAAATGGAAGCATCTATATCAAAAGCACGTTTACGCACACGTATCTTGTGATATCCTACACATTCCAAGGCACCTGCAGATGTAAATTGATGCAGACATGCCTTTTGTAAGGGATAAATCGCTTTCAATTTCTACAGGAGCATAGAATGATTGTCGTTTGAGTCAATTTTTTTGTTGAAGAGTAAGCTAAAGCAGACAAACAAGATTAGGCCTATGGCATGTGTAGTCTCAATTTTGAAGTGGACACTAGAAATTGTATGCGTTTTCATGAGAAGCCACTTTTGAAAGCATTGCAATCAATTTGTGTCGTGCTGAAGTGTAGTTCGTTGTAGATTGCTTGGACTAGTAGGGTAATTGTAGTGTGATGTTTGTGCCTTTGATGAAATGTGATGCAGCAAATGTACGAGTAGATGTACGTAGTATGTCTCGTTTCAGAATCACCGAGCTCTACCTCAGACTTGCCAACAACGACTGAGAGTGCGACTCCGGAGATGACTACCACAAGTGGTGAGTAGTATTTTTAAGACATGATGAGTATTGTTGGGATGCAGGCAGCTGATCTTCGGAAGTGGTTGATGCATGTTTGATTTTCAGTATAGGGTGAAGGATTCCACGAATGAGAGATCCTGCTAGCCAGCCAGATCAGGTCCGATGAACAGGAGCGTGTCAGAGCTTATGTGTGTGAATATTTATGTGTCCGGCTTGTTACTGATCACGCATGTGAGATGAGAGGTAGTAGTCAGGTGCACGTTGCTAAAGCGTCGATTGTCGAATGTGATTGGCTATTGATGTTCTTGGTTGTGGTTGCCGTTGCAATTTCTGAAGGGTTTCGATTTCTGTTAGCGATTTGGCATTGAGAGTGCAAGTCGTTTGAATAAAGATCTCATGTAGGCTACTTATTGGTCTGTAGAATAGAAAAGAGTAATGGATTATTGGAATGGATGGTATGATATTGACTCAAAATCTATCAACTTGCGTCCGACGATGGACGCTATCTTTGGCTGAGAAGTGTATACGTAGTGCAGGCAATTGATATTTTAACCCACCACAGATTGCATTTGTTTCAAGAGGAGTGTGTCCATGTTGTTGAGAAACAGTCCCTTTTCAGCATTTGAAAATCTAGGAAAATCTGGTTAGTGGAACACCCTGAACTTTCCATTTGAAGAAGTCACAAGTCTTTTCTTAATATAATGAGCGTCATTCAGCCTCAATAAACACGTTTACCGCAGTGAAGTTTACCACAGATGCAGATCGCAACAGTCAATCAAAATGATGCGATGCGGCTTTGCCTCAGTTACTGCATTTCTTCCACTGGACTGTCATAAGTGGCAGCTATGTTTTCTGAATAACGTCCTTTCCAAGCGGTTAGATTTCTTTCTCATTTACTAGTTCAACTTCACTTGTAGCTATCTTCGGATGGAGGTGATGCAGATTTCTACAAGTAAAGTGACAAATCATCGAGTTTTGCCAGCAATGAACGATTACTATTCACAACTGCCGTCTTGTGATTGTGAAACGCGTAGGTGTTGATGCCGCTAGATAGAAAACGCGTCTACGCATCCCTACCTTGTTCATGCAGATCACTTTCTTAGGTGCATGTACGGTGTAGTCCATTATGATTTGTATAAGTTGGGACACAAATGGTCGGGTTAATTCATGAATAGTCGAAGCCATTTTTGCAAGTACTTTGTAGTGAAAATGCATAGAAATGGAAGCATCTATATCAAAAACACGTTTACGCACACGTATCTTGTGATATCCTACACATTCCAAGGCAGCTGCAGATGTAAATTGATGCAGACATGCCTTTTGTAAGGGATAAATCGCTTTCAATTTCTACAGGAGCATAGAATGATTGTCGTTTGAGTCAATTTTTTGTTGAAGAGTAAGCTAAAGCAGACAAACAAGATTAGGCCTATGGCATGTGTAGTCTCAATTTTGAAGTGGACACTAGAAATTGTATGCGTTTTCATGAGAAGCCACTTTTGAAAGCATTGCAATCAATTTGTGTCGTGCTGAAGTGTAGTTCGTTGTAGATTGCTTGGACTAGTAGGGTAATTGTAGTGTGATGTTTGTGCCTTTGATGAAATGTGATGCAGCAAATGTACGAGTAGATGTACGTAGTATGTCTCGTTTCAGAATCACCGAGCTCTACCTCAGACTTGCCAACAACGACTGAGAGTGCGACTCCGGAGATGACTACTACAAGTGGTGAGTAGTATTTTTAAGACATGATGAGTATTGTTGGGATGCAGGCAGCTGATTTTCGGAAGTGGTTGATGCATGTTTGATTTTCAGTATAGGGTGAAGGATTCCACGAATGAGAGATCCTGCTAGCCAGCCAGATCAGGTCCGATGAACAGGAGCGTGTCAGAGTTTATGTGTGTGAATATTTATGTGTCCGGCTTGTTACTGATCACGCATGTGAGATGAGAGGTAGTAGTCAGGTGCACGTTGCTAAAGCGTCGATTGTCGAATGTGATTGGCTATTGATGTTCTTGGTTGTGGTTGCCGTTGCAATTTCTGAAGGGTTTCGATTTCTGTTAGCGATTTGGCATTGAGAGTGCAAGTCGTTTGAATAAAGATCTCATGTAGGCTACTTATTGGTCTGTAGAATAGAAAAGAGTAATGGATTATTGGAATGGATGGTATGATATTGACTCAAAATCTATCAACTTGCGTCCGACGATGGACGCTAGCCTATCTTTGGCTGAGAAGTGTATAGTGCAGGCAATTGACATTTTAACCCACCACAGATTGCATTTGGTTCAAGAGGAGTGTGTTCATCTTGTTGAGAAACAGTCCCTTTTCAGCATTTGAAAATCTAGGAAAATCTGGTTAGTGGAACACCCTGAACTTTCCATTTGAAGAAGTCACAAGTCTTTTCTTAATATAATGAGCGTCATTCAGCCTCAATAAACACGTTTACCGCAGTGAAGTTTACCACAGATGCAGATCGCAACAGTCAATCAAAATGATGCGATGCGGCTTTGCCTCAGTTACTGCATTTCTTCCACTGGACTGTCATAAGTGGCAGCTATGTTTTCTGAATAACGTCCTTTCCAAGCGGTTAGATTTCTTTCTCATTCACTAGTTCAACTTCACTTGTAGCTATCTTCGGATGGAGGTGATGCAGATTTCTACAAGTAAAGTGGCAAATCATCGAGTTTTGCCAGCAATGAACGATTACTATTCACAACTGCCGTCTTGTGATTGTGAAACGCGTAGGTGTTGATGCCGCTAGATAGAAAACGCGTCTACGCATCCCTACCTTGTTCATGCAGATCACTTTCTTAGGTGCATGTACGGTGTAGTCCATTATGATTTGTATAAGTTAGGACACAAATGGTCGGGTTAATTCATGAATAGTCGAAGCCATTTTTGCAAGTACTTTGTAGTGAAAATGCATAGACAGATTGTTTCATAAAAATTGGATCACCCTTAAACATCGCCTAAAATTTGGAAGATATGTCAGTTGTGCTTACTAATATCATTGTTGGAAATTTCAAGCATGAATATTGAGTTGTTTTCCTGTTATAGATAAAAAAGTAGTAGATAATTTGATCGTCATTTAGCAATGTTACACGAAATCATACCTCACTCTTATAAAATTACATTTGCTTCCTTTGTTATGTAATATGTTGTTCTACAAGCCAAAAGCTATCAAGCAAAACAAAAATAAAGAAAATCGGTCAATCAGAGCCAGTATAGCACCATTATTCATCAACAATAATGTAACTGCTACATGTGATTAACTGGACTTCATGTTCCATAGCTTCCTGACTTCGTTGCGGTGGTGTTGGCAGCACTCCTGATTGCTTTCAGCTAGAAATCTATCTCTTACCGGTTGAAAACAATACAAAGCACAAATGAGCAATAACGAGATCGCATTCACAAAAGGCGAAGTGTCAGCCTTGCTAGAACTAGGGTTTTCTTTGCGAGCTACAAGCAAGCGACTAAATGTTCCTTACACAAATGTGCATCGATGGCATAATGATGATTTTCGACTCTTTCGTAAAGAGGGCTCTGGCCGTCCACGCAAAACATCCGAACGTAGAGACCGCCTAATTTTGAGATTTGTTAAAGTTGATCCAAGTCTCTCGTTAACTGAGATGGCTGCACTAGTCTCGTCTATTTCTAAGTCCACTATTCGTAGAAGACTTATTGAGTCGAATTTCAAGGACCTGTAAGAGGCCCTCTCAGATCGAATTATCAGATCAGCATACAAAAAGACGTCTCGGATGGGCAATGAGTCATTGTCAGAGTCGAAATCAATGGGATCGGTTTGTCTGGTCTGATGAGACATCAGTCCGTCTGAAGGATAGTGATGGTCGATTGAGATTATGGATAAAATCTGATCAGTAAATTCCGAGACATTTACATCGTCCCCGGGTACAAGGTGGTGCGACTCTACTGATTTGGGCTGGCATTTGGACCAATGGTCGCTCTGAACTTCACATAAAGCAAGAAACCATGAATTCTGAACGCTATGTGAATGTTTTACGAATGAACATTGGCCAAATGACAGATCAACTTGGTGATCCATCGACTTGGTTATGTATGGATGATAATGCTATGTGTCACAGAATTAGTAGAGTCAACTTATGCAAGTCTCAATTAGGGCTTAGGACATAATCTTGGCCAGCTCGTTCTCCTGATCTGATTCCCATAGAAAATGTATGGAGTATTCTAAAACGTAACGTTCGTCGTTCACTGCTACCTACAGATGGCGTATCACAACTTACGTCACTGTTAAAAAGAGAGTGGATAAAGTTAGATCAGTCAAAAATCAACGATATCATCGAATCAATGCCTAGACGAATTGGTAATGTCATTGACAATAAGGGTAGGGCCACAAAATATTAGCTTCTTAAGAAGCGTTACTGTATCATAGCTTATCAGATTATATAAGGACATTTAAATATATTAGGGACATTAAATAACATGAAAAATGCTTTCTGTATCATACTTATGTTTTATTTAGTCAAATTTTAGGATGATCCACTTTTTATGAAGCGGACTGGAAATGGAAGCATCTATATCAAAAGCACGTTTACGCACACGTATCTTGTGATATCCTACACATTCCAAGGCACCTGCAGATGTAAATTGATGCAGACATGCCTTTTGTAAGGGATAAATCGCTTTCAATTTCTACAGGAGCATAGAATGATTGTCGTTTGAGTCAATTTTTTGTTGAAGAGTAAGCTAAAGCAGACAAACAAGATTAGCCTTATGGCATGTGTAGTCTCAATTTTGAAGTGGACACTAGAAATTGTATGCGTTTTCATGAGAAGCTACTTTTGAAAGCATTGCAATCAATTTGTGTCGTGCTGAAGTGTAGTTCGTTGTAGATTGCTTGGACTAGTAGGGTAATTGTAGTGTGATGTTTGTGCCTTTGATGAAATGTGATGCAGCAAATGTACGAGTAGATGTACGTAGTATGTCTCGTTTCAGAATCACCGAGCTCTACCTCAGACTTGCCAACAACGACTGAGAGTGCGACTCCGGAGATGACTACTACAAGTGGTGAGTAGTATTTTTAAGACATGATGAGTATTGTTGGGATGCAGGCAGCTGATCTTCGGAAGTGGTTGATGCATGTTTGATTTTCAGTATAGGGTGAAGGATTCCACGAATGAGAGATCCTGCTAGCCAGCCAGATCAGGTCCGATGAACAGGAGCGTGTCAGAGCTTATGTGTGTGAATATTTATGTGTCCGGCTTGTTACTGATCACGCATGTGAGATGAGAGGTAGTAGTCAGGTGCACGTTGCTAAAGCGTCGATTGTCGAATGTGATTGGCTACTGATGCTCTTGGTTGTGGTTGCCGTTGCAATTTCTGAAAGGTTTCGATTTCTGTTAGCGATTTGGCATTGAGAGTGCAAGTCGTTTGAATAAAGATCTCATGTAGGCTACTTATTGGTCTGTAGAATAGAAAAGAGTAATGGATTATTGGAATGGATGGTATGATATTGACTCAAAATCTATCAACTTGCGTCCGACGATGGACGCTATCTTTGCTGAGAAGTGTATACGTAGTGCAGGCAATTGATATTTTAACCCACCACAGATTGCATTTGTTTCAAGAGGAGTGTGTCCATGTTGTTGAGAAACAGTCCCTTTTCAACATTTGAAAAATCTAGGAAAATCTGGTTAGTGGAACACCCTGAACTTTCCATTTGAAGAAGTCACAAGTCTTTTCTTAATATAATAAGCGTCATTCAGCCTCAATAAACACGTTTACCGCAGTGAAGTTTACCACAATGCAGATCGCAACAGTCAATCAAAATGATGCGATGCGGCTTTGCCTCAGTTACTGCATTTCTTCCACTGGACTGTCATAAGTGGCAGCTATGTTTTCT
>CAJQUW010012531.1:0-75353 GCA_907163375.1 Prostheceraeus crozeri | reverse complement strand
GACGTCACATGGATATCCGTACCGTATCTAATTTGGCAAAATCCGCGGATACATTGTGCCACTCCGGATTAAGGACGGAAGAGCTGGGTAAAATTATTTATCGTATTATGTCCACTGATATCCGAGGATAATCATCACCCATCTAAGAAGATATTCACTGGGACAGCCACGGACATATGAGATATCAATTCCGGAACATATAATAAATGAGATTTTTATTTTTATTAGCTATTGTAATCCGCGGAAACGTTATCCGCTTAGTTGTCGAAAGGATATCGTTTGTGACATCAAAGTGATATAATGTTATATCTGAGAGAAATAAATTACGAAATCCCACAACATCGAAATAAGCACCTGTTGCGTTTATATAAAATCCTATCATAAAACCTGATAAAACAGTTTAGGTTCAGTTTTTCGAATTCAGAGCCCATAATTCATACTACCAAACGGACACAACAGAATGCACTTGATTTACAGTTAATCACAGAGAAGGTTGGAGGAAGGGTAAAAAGGTGTACGAATTGAAGCAAATTGCAAAATCACTGTTTCGGACTTTCACTCTCCTATCTTTGGACTGGATCGTCGGTCCGTACATATTGCCAGGTGTCCACTTCAGTCCACTTCGGCCTTTTCCAACCCAACTTTTGAAAACAGCCATGACACGCTCGTGATTATATGATCAATCATTGGACATAATAACGTGTTTGTTTAATGGCTTCTTTGATGAACGAACGGATCTCACGGTTTGAAATGTTGAAAATGGCCGTTTCAGGTGCTATGAATCGACAATACTCCTCGTTGCCCGCAGTAGGGTATCACATTGTCTCCATTGGGTGCAGAGAATACAAGCAATTTCTAAACTGTTGACGCTTGGTCTTAAGCTTCAGCAGTTTAAGCAGTTTTTCCATTGGTTCTAGCTGAAACAGAAAACACCCCATATGAATTCTACATTCAACGCCGAAACGCACAACAGAAGTTGCTATGCAAAAAGCGGCGTTACTCCTGTTCTAAATAGCTGTAGGTTGTGTACAACACGGCATATCCCAATTGAAATTGAATGATGAGAAAATTTTCTTGCGCACACAAACCTATTCATTAAGTTTTGAAGTTCAAGCAGGTTATACATCTATAGATGAAATTAAATCAATTTCAATAGAATTTTTCCTATTTGATGTATATTTTTGGTGTTGAAGGTAATTAAAAGAATGTCTTTCCCCCTTCTTTATTTCCAGCGTCTTTGTAATAGTCTTTCACAATTCGCCGCCTTCTTACCGACACGCGTAAGCATCCGTCGGCGTCGGTTCTATTCTAAGTTGAAGGACAATGGACGGGCGAGGAAGGAAAAAAAAAACTTCGCGGTTGACGCAGATTGTAGATTCGTATTGAAATCAATGAAGGACATGACTGTATTCATCACACTAGAATTGATATTTTGAAACATTTCAAGCAAAGAACAAGCTAGATAATTTCGAACTACATAAAAAATGTCCCACATCCCAAATTACAGATTATAGACCCGCCCGAACATTTGGAAAAATTCATTTGGTTTTAGGTCACCAACATAAGATGAAAATAGATATCATCTTGAAAAACTAGAGTACTGCAGGTTCCGTTGATTCATTTTAGGATCTTTGCAGACACCCTGATCTAAATGTAGCCTACATATAGGCCCCCTACGTTTTGGAGCTCAAATAAGAGTTAGGATTATTGACTGGTTAATGTGTTACCACATTACAGTTCGCTTATCCGCAGTCACACTGCCCGCGATAATGATAATTGCTGTATGAGGAAGGCAACAACTAGATGGTAGGCCGACTGTACTTGAATTGCGAAGTTAGTGATGACCGGAGAAAAACTCATTCTGTGACATTTGAGGACTGGACACTGAAATGCTTCCTTAAGAATTACAGACGAAACTGCCGTTTGGCGATATTTTCTGGGCAGATTGACCGGAAGTTCGCTCCATTGCAATGATCCAGTAAATTAAGGATACATATATTAACAACAGGTCGGATTTCCGCCCAAAACAGAAATAATATTTCAAAAACTAAACTTGAAATGTTCATCAAAAATTGTGGTTTTAAGTACTGCGTTTTTACAATTAAAATCGCTTTCTCACTTTGAACACATATACATGGAGGCCATATTTTAAACACGGCTAACTTCCCAAGTAATACATTGTATTGCATCTATGATTAATTGATTCTATGGGACTGTAACTACAACTTTGTCAAGGAATGTTCTGAAACGAAATGCAAAAAATATTGTCATTTTGTTGCTGCAACTGAAAACATGGATTGTCTATGTTTGGTAGTGGTCAGAAAATCCGGGACGGCAAGGTCAATAGTAAGGAAATGGGAATGCATATGATGGACTTACGAAGTAAACTCCAGGATTGGGTAAATTTTGATGTCTTCGCCATTGTCATCTCCAACCGGTCTATTTTATTACTATCAAAGTACATGTATGTTAAGCTGACAAAACGCTCGCCGATGAATAACACAACTGCTTCTGCATCCTTCAATTTCTTAACACACTGGCAATATCTGTAATTAGGTTTTAGTAGTTAACGAATATTACCAGTTCTTATGATATTTATCTACATAACTAGTGCACTGTCCAGTTCGTTCGAGTTAAACTACGTCCGTTTATTTTACCAAACATGGAATGTATTTAAAGCTACTTTGTCTTGCAAACATTTTTGGACATTTAGATTGATCAGTAGTAACAGATTGTCATTATCAATGAAAAATCAAGAAACTGCTAAAGGACGAATTCTAAAAGATTATCGCGCTACACTCCTGTGGAAAAATGGTAGTTACTTTAAGCTGTATAATAGTTATCGGCCTTGCTCGTTACACGCGATAACATAATCAACTTTTTGCCTTGTACCTTCTACGCACCATTAAATTTTATGTAACGAAAGTTATCCTTCCCGAGCGAGATTTGCTGTTAACCCGACAGATAACATAATAGTATGAAATTACAGGCCAAAATGTATCATCCTATCTTGCTTTTAACCTTGTATATTTCTTAGTAAAATTCTCAAGCACACAAATTGTGTTCTTTAAATAATGAAATTGAACAAACTCAACGTTTGGACGCTCTTCAACAAAATCCAATGAGATATATGTGTATTAATATGTCAACAAAATATCTTATGGGTCATTTTCTATCAATATTTCCCCCCTATCACATGAAAAGAAATGATTTTGTTTTCCTTGTTTTTACATCAGTCCTGGAATAATTGAGCTGAGCGCGCAGGCCTTCCGGATTCCTTTACATCTTACACATTGGATTGAAGTCTAATCCTTACCTTAATCATTCCAGACATTTGTTTCTGCAGACAATCAAGGCGTGTAATACTTCATCTTCGAAAGTATTCCAACTTTTGGACTTTTCCAGCTTCTAACAAATTAAAAGCACACAGGGACACCTAAGACAGATAGGACGGATCATAACATCATTTAGAATCATGAAAATGGTGAATGAGTTTACGATGTTTTATATGTCTAACCAGCTACTAACCGGAAATGTATTACGAATTTTAGCTATGCATTTCCTAGACAGGATCGTGTCCTCACGACCTACTACCAACGATTAAAACAAAAGAGATATCCCCCTTTTGCATAACTGTAGAACTACTACGACCTCAGGGTTGGACAAAATTCCAATTTGTTTTGACAAAAAACATAAAACAACACTTGGATGATTGTGGTGTACCTAGGCCTGTGAAAGGCATTGCAAAAAGTTTTTCCAAGATCAAAGGTTCATTCAACTAAAGCTCTAACTCTAACTTTAGGAGGATAGTCGGCTTCGGTCAAACAAATTGTGTAGCTATTCGTAAAAAAAACAGCTGGACATGAAAAACACCATAGCCATAGATACCCCTGAATTGATTTACATCAGACTACGACATGAATCTCGATATGATGGCTTCAACCTATTCGGCCAAATACTCAGCGCCATATGCACGAAAATATTCGGTATTCGGCCGAAATATTGAAGAACCACTTACTGGGAACATCCCTAGTCTTAATGATGTGTTTTTACGTAAGGTTATATATGAACTTACCATCTGTCTCTTAAAACTATTTTCGTCACCGTTAATCACTTGTCTTCCGATGTTCTATAGCTTCATCGCTCACATGTTTCGCAATTCGGGATTCACTTGAAGTTGCCTTTTGATCTGATTTAGAGAATCGAGAAATATATCTGCACTTTTTCCTCGTCCGGAAAATACCCCTTTTATCTTGCCACGGCATCCTCATCCATCGAACCTGAAGAAGTTCGGCAAAGAGCCGAGAGTTAGTTGATATAAAGGCTCCAAGGCGGGCTCTATAAAAGAAAGGAAGAGATACTATTGGTTTAATATCGTTGTTTTATTATAAACATGATCAAACAGATGATTCATAACTTAAGTTACTTCAACACATTGCCAATCCTCATTAATATTCATATACATTTTTGTTTTTGAAATAATAGTATAGTATTTTGGATGTGAATTGATATGTAGGGACTCATTCAATAAAAAGATTTTCACCTCGCATCACAAGCGGTGTAAGCATTCATACTTGAGAGGTGATGTTTTATATCGGCGTTACCGCTCGTCAAACTGAAAACCGCGGGGGGACGAGTCGAGGCCAATAGCAGACCAGATGTTTGTATCGTATTCATCTTGGGGTAAAGGGGAGTTGAGTTGCTTCGTTTATCGAATTACGCTTATCCATAAACGACCCATTGAAAAAGGGACTGATGTACAAGCTGCCACGTTTTTTCTACTTGAAAATCAAAAAAACGAACATATTTCTGTGAAATAAAAGATAAAAACACTCTGTAAGGATAGCATTTAATGAATCACGATCACGTACACTGCAATGGGTTACATTAACATAGGAACGACCCCCCCCCCTACCCCCCCCCCCCCACCCCTCCCCCCCCGCCCCCCCGCCCCCCCCACCTCCCCCCACCCCACCCCCCCCCCCCCCCGGCCCCCTCCCCCCCCCCCCCCCCCCTCCCCCCCCCCCCCCCCCCCGCCCCCGCCCACCGCCCCCCCCCCTCCCACCGCCCACCGCCCCCTCCCGCCCCCCCGCGCAAAAAAAAAAAAAAAAAATAAAAAAAAAAAATGAGGCAAACAAAAAAAAAACAATAAAAATTTAAAAAAAAATAAAAATAAAAAAAAAAAAAAAAAAAATGAAAAAAAAAAAAAAAAAAAAAAAAAGAAAAATAAAAAAAAAAAAAAAAAATAAAAAAAAAAAAACCCCTCCCGACCCCCCCCCGCCACCCCCGCCCCCCCCCCCCATCCCCCCCCCCCCCCCCGCTGCCCCGAAAAAAACACGAAACATACAAGAACAAAAAAAAAAAAACAAAATAAAAAATAAAAACAAAAAAAAAAAAAAAGAAAAGTAAAAAAAAAAAAAAAAAAAAAAAAAAACAAATTAAAAAAAAAAAATAAATAAAAAATAATAGAAAAAAAACAAAAAAAAAGCAAAAATAAAAAAATAATAAAAAAAAAAAAAAAAAAAAAAAAAAAAAAAAAAAAATGAAAAAAAAGAAAAAAAAAAAAGAAAATTCCCGCCCCACCACCCCGGAAAATAAAATTTAAGTGGGCCCCCCCTCCCCCCCCCCCCACCCCCCGCACCCCCCCGGAAACATTTAATAACACAAAAAAGAAAAAAAAGAAAAAGATAAATGAGAAAAAAAAAGAAAGAAAAAAAAAAAAAACAAAAAAAATATAAAAAAAAATTAACATCAAAAAACAATACACAAAAAAAAAAAAAAAAAATATAAAAAAAACAAAATATAAGAAAAGTAAAAAAAAAAAAAAAATTTAAAGTCTCTTGATAAAACTTAAGTAATGCAGATAGTCTATTTTTACATATTATTCTAGGTAATTATTCCGCTTACCTTTTTTTCGTACGCAGTTGTTGAAGGTAATGATGTGTCCCAAAAAGGCTGAGTTTGAATTCTTCTGCGCTTAGAATTTTCTTTATCCCGATTTTCCATCTGCAGGGAATATACTTTACAAAATTTAGCAGATGAATGAATATGTGATTGATTAATTAACAGTATCACAAAAATTTAGGGCCAACATAGGTATCGCTCGCTACCAGGAAAATAAAGTAACTTCACTAAATTTACCTATCGGCAATTGAATAAGCATGATTTAGTTCCTTTTATTTGAATGTTAAATATACAAAACATTTAAAATTCAGGGAAATAGGCCGATGATATATCTAACCTCAGGCTTTGTTTTGGGTGCATGGCTGTGCCTGGGGTGAACTTGAAGTAAAAAACTTACCGACTTGAAAATCGCAGGAACACCATAAAATCTTGGTTGCTTATCTAAGGTGTAGGGCCGCTCTCGCTTTTCCTGATTTCCATCACTTTCAAGCTGGTGATTGAAAAATGTTAGGATGTAAGAAGAGAATCAATCACAGGAACAACTATTATAAGCTTACCTGTCTAACACTAGAACTCTTCTTCATGTTGAGCCTGAAGTTAAAACTTTCGTTATGAAGCATAGCCATGAACACAGCAAAACAATCCACTGCCATACTAGTCATATGTGAGAGATCAATTTTCATACCACGCCTTATGGATTTGATGTAATCAACTGTAACTGCTTCATAAATGTAAATGGACGTATCGACTTTGTAGCATCCTATTTTGTATGAGGGAACTGGTTTGTTAAAGAAAGGAGTGTGTCGTAAATACTTCTTTACACGGACTACATCTGCTTCGACTGAAATCACCTCATAACAAACATGGGCTGCTACGTCCACATATACATTGTCAGGATATTTCACGTAGATATTTGTTCCGCACTTACTTAGTGTGACATCAGATCCTACTTCCTGTTGCCGTTATGACACTATTTACCATGGAGACCAATGGATGGAAAGGCGATCGAACACTTCTTTTCAACTGACCTAACTTGCTTTCGAATGCATAAGCTGACACTGAATCCAAACTGCCATGAACTTCCGCTGTTTGTGCGAGATGAAGAAGCGAATGTATGTTATACACCATGAATGCGTTTACATACAGCTGTTGAGATTTTGAAACAAATTGTTGTAGAAGATCATGTGCAAGACGATTTTCTAGCCTAGCTTTGTCAGGGTCAACCAGAAGAGCGCATCCGACATTTAAGGTGCAAAGATGTACGTAGTGGTCTTTCGAGGTCATGATATCTTTCAGCAATACTTTAGAAGTATACAACAAAAGCTGTCGTAGTTCCGTTGCTTTATACCGCTGCAACTCTTTGATGGATCTTGGACGTCGGGCGAAGCAATTTGGGATGCATTTTCGTAGTGCAACTAATCTATCATTGAGAATACGTATATTTGAGGCAGACATGCGACATCTAACACGTTGTTCCCCGCTTTTCTAGGACCAGAAGTGATCCACAGCATAAGCTTGAGCATTATGCCTGATCCTAAATGCATAAAATCATAAGGGAAATCATTTATCATGTCACATTTCAAACTTTCAAATGGAGAATGTGATCCTTCTTTATGGTGTTCCACTTGTCTTCTTTCCCGAAAGCTGGTATCTGTCCTTAACCTACCACCAGTAACACATGGCCATGTCATTCGCTTACCATCGTAAACCCCTTTCATCTCACAATAATCACATCCATTGTAAGAATTGAACGACTATGTTTTTCAGCATATGGCGAGCTGGAGTGTCACATACATGAGTAAATTCTACTCTAATGTTTCTGCCGCGAAAATAAATACCGTTTTCCATCATTTTTTTCATTTCATAAATTGATTCACTAAGGAAATCGTTATCTATTGGTTTGGAAATACCTGTAGTGAGAAGAATAGGAAAAACTATAGAAGGAGTGATGTTATTTATTTTTGCTAATAGAGGCCAAGCAGTGACACTTGAACTTTTGAACAACGGCAATCCGTCCACGTTGTCCTTGACAGACAAACAAGTCAAGCTATCTGTGACACATGCTGGATATCGTGATAAAGTGCGCAATATCTGATTTTCATAACCAAAGTTATATATTTCCATCCCGGATTTTGAAACAAAGTCACTACGATCCAATCCTGGTACTTTCAACAATGTCCTGCTGTCTAATGGTAAGGATGCTACGTTATGGCGTTTAAGGACCATTAATATTCCATTAGTCTGGCTTTCAGTCATTCCAGTTTCAATGACAGTCTTTCGCAAATCTTCCCAAAGAGACACTTTCTCATTGTCACTGTCAAATTCATCTGAAGCAAATAAGCTGTACGGATTGTCCATACTATCACTTAACCTATCTACCATGTCTTCATAGTCGCTTTCGTCATTTTGCAAATTACTATTTTCAACTGCAACTACGGGTGAATTTAAATATGGTAAGGACACGGAATCTTCTCTTTGATTCATTGAACAGGATGAGTCTTTACGAAGAACATCACCCTTTGTGACTGAAATCAGAAAATCTTCATCAGATTCTAAAATATGATTTTCAGCAGGAGGTGCGACCAATCTTCTCCTATAGTCTCGTTTATACCTTTTGCGAATATTCTTTTTCTTTGTCTTCGAGCTAACAGTGATTGCTTCTTCACTATCTGTGGAATTCATAACCTGAAATTAAGAATTCGGATTCTTAATTGTTCAAAAAATGTGTCGTATCTGCCAAAATAACGTATAAACGCCACGCGTAGAATTCCTCAATACTCAACTAATTGATTTGATACGAATCGTTGATTTCTGAGAAAAATAAGAATTTGAAGTGTAAGTGAAATTCGGATCGACAATATATTTTCATCTTTAAATAGACGCTATGAAACATTTTTTCCAAAAGTAATGCTTTGAGTTAAAATAATAACAAAAAATCATTACTACTAAAATAACCTTACAAATATTTGTATGAATAGAAGGTTTGTTATATACAAGTATTATGATCGTATTTCATGCTTCTGACTATATTCTTTACCCTAGAGGTTCATTTTGCATGGATGTCGTAGGTATGAGGCTGATTTCAATCTCAATTTACAGCATGAAATAGAACAGATATTGTCTTCATCCTCGGGGAAATATCACTTTTAAACTCGGACATTCGGCCCACGGTTACTAAGAGGATATCTCCTTCTGATTAAAGGCGATATCTATTACATTGCCAATCAATGAAATCTGATATAAACTTCGATCGTAACTGTCTGTAAAGAACTATCAGATTTCAGATTGAATGAATTGGACTCATAACTCAATAGGAAATAAAATAACGGAGGACGGAGACATCGAAAACTTGAACAATTAGTAAGACTTCGATATTTTGTATTGTCACCAATCTGCTAATTCTTATTCGCTATCAAGTATAGCCATACAGGAAAAACGGTGCCTCAAAATAAGTAGGCCTAATAAACGCTTTTTGATAGAATGAGAACCATCTGTACAAGTTAGGTGTTTAATGAGCAGATAGGACAGACGAAATAATTAACTTTTTCCAAATAAAGACAATCAACCGTAATCCGCCGATACCTTGAAGCGATCGTCTTTACGTGATACTTTTGTCAAAAATTATTTAGTGTCCAATCATCACTTCATAGCATCACAAGTAATTTCATTAGCAGGAACATATAGCTGATGTTCCTAAAAAAAGATCGCTAGGCGTGAGCACTATACAAACAGCAGCAAGCATTACAGCTAAAAATTAAACAATATATAAAAATAAAATAAAAATCAATGATATTCAAGCCAGATGTTTACACGCCCAGATGCGTACAAATATCCTTTCACATGTAGTCAGGTTATTTACACGCCTATTGCTATAAAAATATTTTGCTGTAAATTCGTGGCTTTTCAATAACATTGAATTTTCAATTAACATTGAACATTCAATTATTATTAGTTATCTGTGAGCTTCGGCTATAGGCCTACGTGGGCCTTCGTATTTCGAGGTTCAAATAGCTGTCCCGAATTTCTTGTTAAGGAAATTATCAAATATTAAATATATATCATTTTATCAACTAGATTAATTTAGGACACAATTTATGTCTTCCTTAGATAGGTCTACGGAAACAGTCTTGTTACATGGTGTGAATTCTACATGCTTAACTCATGATTTGGGCCTAGCGGACAGGCTATTGAGCACGATCATGTTTGGGGTTCGAATGAAGTATCTCAGGCCCAATAAAAACATCAAAATTTCAGTTAGCTCAGATGTAATATCGAATGCTAGATGATTCAGAGCTGGTATCATAGAGGACATTACATAAAACAAAAATACCGAGTAACAGATGTCAGATTAGATATGATGACTTAGGATAGACAACTAGCACTTACTAATAATAATCACTTTCAGCAAGTTCTTGAAGGCTTCCTCAGCAAATAATAATAATAATAATAGTGTATAACTTAGTGACTGTTATTCTAACGATTTCTGTTATCTTGAGTTCTAAATTTTAAAATTTATACACACGAAGGTGGTGTTAATTTAACAGTCGCCGTTTTGAATTTTTCGCTCTGTAGCTAAAAGATGTCGATGAAAATCCCTCTAATCGTCATAAATGATTTCTTTACACCTCAAAATACAAGACCGCACAAACAATTTGCATGGGAAATTTTTAGTTTGATAATTTAATTATTGTTTCGATTATAGAAGCCGCCATTTTGAATTTTTGCTCTGTAACCAAAAGATGTCGATGAAAGATTTTTTAAAGGGCAGATGTGGAATCTCCGATGTCTAAACGTCGGAAACCGTTGAGAAAACCAATGGGAAAATTTTCAACTCAACGCGCCCTTTCTGACGCACCATAGTAAGATATTTGGAGGTATATAGAGTCCAATCAAAAGTATAGACGAACAGCTCAGAAATCTCGTCTTTCAAACGCAAGGCTTTGTCGAACATAGAACATGACTCCGCCTCCTTTACGGTATAGCCGATCTTGTCGTAAGAGGCTATAATCTGCAATGCCGATGGAGTTATTGTCAATAGAATCATCTAACCAAGTTTCAGTTATACAGACAACATCGGGTCTCATCGACATAACAGTAGCCTTAAGTTCATCAAACTTCCCAATCAGCGATCTGATGTTTGTCAAAAATAACCTGGGAAAAGCGACATTATTGGACGAACTCTGTAAAAAGTAGTGCTTTTATTGTTGTTCCGTAAAATCATTGATGAAAACCCTTGATCTCTTGTCTCTCAACAACCTTGACCCTGTATATCACGACGTCGCGACCAGCATCGCGTAAACCCTTTTAACTCTTTTCGTAGCTGAAAGTCAACTTGGCGCTGCATAGCGGTGAGATCAGGATAAATATAGCAAGAGGAAAATTTTTGGAGTTTGTCGCAAACTCTTAGCATTGCGCAAAACAAAGTTACGATTATCATCAGAGGATAGACGAATACAAAGATGACGTTTATTGCTTCCTATCCGCTTGCCCGGTCGCCTAGAACTGACGATATCAGGATTTTTCATACCCAGAGAATCAAACATTTCCGAACAGAGTTTTTTGTCATTTTCTTTGCGATCTTCTAGGGTACCTGTGTCAACCTCAGGTAGACCTTTAAAAATGACATTCAAACGACGATATTGTCTTTGCTCTAATTCATTTGTGATCGCATGACACATTTCTTCAGGTTGAACAGGTGAGTTTCTTTAAGTGTTTCATAGTCATTTGCTAATTTCATATAATCATTTTCTAATTTTGTAACACGATCCGATAATGACGGAAGATCTTTCAATTCCACTTTTAATGATGCTATTTCATCATGTAAAGCGGCCATAGTATCATGCTTCGCTGATTCAGTAATAGCTTTGATACTTTCCAAAGTTAGGTCAGCATGTGAATTAGCTCTTGTTGTTCTGGAGGTTGGCGTTGTTGTAGGCATCACGATCAACGTAAGAACACGTCAACAAAAACGTCTACGTCACGTGAGCAGAAATCGATAATTGAAAAATCGACTGCGAGGGGTCCTTCTTAGCAAACCACTGATAACAGCTAATCGAGATGTTTCAGTTGACAATACCAACTGCTGGACAGCATACAATCAATACACAACGATCGAAGCAATACGAGCACGGAAGCACTGGTAGAGAATTCACACGATGCGTCGAAATCAACGAAACACAGAGCTAGTAATAGAAACGTCGATGACCTCGATGATGAGAGAGACAGCGGAAATCCAGAGATGATATCTGACTGAAATGGATCGCAGAGTGTGAACACCAATCAATCACTTTGGAACAAAATCCCAAATAACCTTGACACAGTACAGAGATTATCCAAACAATTGCCACAGCAGGCTTGACCAACCCAAAAGAAATCCTCTGATACCAAACAGGCTACCGGGCTCAAAAACCATCAAAATACAAGACCGTATCGGAAGAGATAAACCGAAGTCAGCACATCAGAAGGTAAAGCATATGATATAATAAAATGATTTATTTCAGCGTAATGGCTTATTTTGATGAGTGGCATAAGTAATTGAAGAGACATTATCACACCACTATCAAAGATAATATGCCGCAGGTGGTCGGAATATAGATAAGAGATAGTTTTATTAACCTATTAAAATGCTAAGTTAACAAGATAAAATTCCTAGTGAGTGCTTTAGCAAGAATACGATTTCTTTAGGAATATGATATGCATTGGTCGTCAAAAGTGCATGCTTATTTTGAAATAAAATGGAAAGCAACTGTTCAAGGTCATACTCGAAATATATTCATTAAAACACCCTAGCATGAGTAAGATATCTTCAGCAGATAGAAAGAAAGAATAATAAATGTCCGTTCAAAAATGAATGTCCGACTTCATCTTCTGATTCAGTGGCAATAACTTATTATTTGAAATTGATCGTCCGCATTTGATTCAATTCATTGTGAGAAATTGATGCATTTATTTCATGATTTTAGAGCACCGTATTCTTTTGGATGGAAGGCGCGTCTCTTATTTTCTCAGAGCCCTAATTCGTCTTATTTTCAAGGGCGTCTCTCACATTTTTTCGGATTTTCATTCTTTCGTTAGAAAATATGTCTAGACATATTACATTTACTCGCTTAGGTAACTAGACAGTTTTTTATCAGTGAAAAAACGAAGAAACAGTACATTTTTCAGTTCATAATCGGCACAGTTTACAGGCCCAATTCAGATATTCTGGAAATGAAGGCATTTTTGTGTTTGAGTAACATATATACTAGATTTATATATTCATACACCGACACATATGGACTAGATCTGATGAGTGATGAGTAAAAAATGAAACGAAATGAAAGTGTCAGTAATCGTGCAGTATCTTGAGAAAGTGCTGGCTATCCGTACATTACTCCAAATACAAAGTAATCCATTTGGTGCCTCCCCACATTAAACGGTAGCAAACCTTATGTAATTGTCAGAATGCAAAAACTTAACAACAAGTATAGCCTTAAATGTTATACAATATCTGGCATTATTCAAGGGCGTCTATCATTCACGAAATACGGTAAATCTAATTAAATTTAATAATGCTGGCTCCAAAGGCATTTCAGTTTATTGCCTTGGTTCCTTTCAAATATCTGCTTAGAATCGGAACTCAATAATGTTGTTTAGCTGATAATATAGTTTAAATTCAATATTGCCAGCTGGTCATTGCAAAATGTATAGAAATTATGGCAAAAATCCTCATCGGTTATTTTTTCAAGAGCAGTTACATTCACGTGGGGATTTTATGAAGGGAGCATAAATTTAATAGGGATTCTATGAAGGAGGATGTCATTTTGAAACTCTACGTGTCATGTAAGATGAAAAACGATGTCGGCACGAATGGAAATGTGACACCTTTTCTTTGGACATCAGCTGAACTATCTCATTATTTTTCCGTTTCCTGTAGTCCTATTTTACGTATATTTTATTTCAGTCATTCCACTATCAAAATAGACGAAATAACAAGCTAAGAAGGGCCATCATTCACACCGATGCAAAAACAGTTTGGAGCGCAGAATCAGAATTCTTGGAATAATTGATAATAATGAGAATTAAGTATTTTAGTCAAAGAGATCATAATATCCGCTGCAAGGTGTTCTGTGGGTTAAAATACTTTTCATCCGGAAATTGATGCATTCTATTAAAATACACGAACCACCTAAACTTTGCAAAAATGCTAAATTCTTGGCGCAAACATTTTGAAACAGTTGAACGTATCAGATAAATGTAGGCATGTATTCATTTCAATTGTTGCATGACCGCAAAATATATGATTACTCAGTCAACATCACAGGGATAAGTAATGGATATCTCAAATGTAAGGATGATGCACTGATATGTAATCGATGACTTTGACTGAGAATGTTTAAATTATAAGATATCAATCTTAAGTCCGTTGTATATCATAGATAATCACGGAAAACCACGGATATCAACTTTACATCCTTGAAAATTGCGGATATCACATTGTTGGGTGGGTTGTTATATCCCGGATTCAAATCTCACAATAGACGAGCAGCTTTTCCCATGCAAAAGCAGATGCCCGTTTACTCAATTCATGGCCTCAAAGCCCGACAAATATGGCATCAAGTTCTGGATGCTCACGGATTCGAAAAACAGTTACCTCTTCATTTCCATTCCTTATCTTGGCAAGGAAGACCGGCCTTCATGCACTGATGTACCAGCTTTTGTGTGCATGAAACTTCTGGAGCCTGTCTTCGACCATGGTTACAATGTGACTTGTGACTCATATTTCACTTCTTTCAATTTGGCTGCGAAATTGAAGAGTCGACGGACAACTTTGCTCGGTACTATTAGAAAGCAGAGGAGAGAAGTGCCCGACTGCGAATCAGTTTTGAAAAACCGACCCGTTTTTTCGACTGAAGTGTTCGTCAGTGATTCAACAACCCTCACGGCATGCAAAGCGAAGAAGTCGAGAATTGTCTATGTTCTCATTTCGATGTACAACACTGTGAAAGTTGACCAACAACATCCGAAGCGCCTACCAGAGACGGTGAAATTTTACAACGAAACAAAGGCCGGTGTTGACGTACTTGACCAAATGGCGAGGTACCACACATCGAAAACTGGAACGCGAAGATGGCCGATGGCCGTTTTTTCAATCTTCTTGACCTCGCTGCCATCAATGCACTGATCATTTTCAAACTCACAACTGGTGAGAACATTTCAAGAAGAAAATTTCTTCTTGACCTGATAAAGGAATTATGCGATTCGCATCCCTCCGATCTTGATGCTGGTGACATGTCTCCTGAGCTACAATCCCCAAGTGACTCTCTACTGCGAATTCGACGACAATGTCAGCTGCAGGCATGCAAAAACAAATCATCCTGCATTTGCATGCAGTGCAAAAAAGTGTGTTGTGGGCGGCATACCGCCACAAAAAAGCAGTTTGTTTGGTGCGATGATTGCAAACACCAGGCCTAGACTTGCTTAGCAACATGTATTAATCAAATACAGTTCAAATTTCAAATTATTAATTCTTCTAAGTCTCATCGATTGACGTGCAATATAAGAAATCAAACATATCAGATAGGTGTGCCCAAAATGCGAAGTAACTTACAGAAATCTAATGGGAAATTCAATGAAATAACATTCGCGGTCAAAATTGACCGCTTGGTAATAATAGGCAAATCATTTTCTTGGTATTTCTAGTGTTAACGCAATGTAATTGTCAATTTAATAGCAACATTTCCTTGATTTTCACAGAATATTTGAATGTTGGTCAGTCATACGTTGCTATACTCAGAAAAATGACAAAATTGACAAATTATAAAGAACACTCAACTTCCACTGAAATTTGAGGAGAAAAATGGACATAGAATGCTTGTAGCTTACTATCGAAATCGTCTTCGATATTTTCGTGGATATATAGTAATAAGAAGCAAAAAAATCACATCACTATGCAGAACGCAAACAATAGATTGATTTATGATGTAGGCCTACATGAGTGGCATATCCAGATATTTTCAGAGGTGCTGCGGAAATCAGTGATGCACGTGAGTATTGCAAACTTCTGTCATCATTCTATTTGATTTCTACACGCAGACTGCGTACCTGTGAGAACTGGATGCATGGTCTACAGTTTATCACAGCATGAGAAGAGAGAGAGAGATCATCAAAGGAAAGAATATGCAGATATCGCCCCTATTGTAGCATATGGTAAAATTTGATAATACACTGTATGGCTGCAGCAATCATAAAGACATAGTAATTGAAGGCAATTTTAGCGATCGTCTCAACCATTAAGAAACCAGAATTAGAAGATTTCAAATGCGTGTTGAAAAGATAGCAACTAGCGAGGAATGCGATAAATTCAGGCATTCTTGTGTACTGAGACCTAGGCTGCCCAGAGAGCCTTTACCCGTGGGGATGGGAGGGAGGAGATGTGGGACTAAAGGAGATGAGAGAGAGAGAAAACAGTAAAGAAAGGCTGCATGGTTTTATGCTTCCTGTTACTATGGCACCTGTCGAGATTTTTCTAGCTCACGCACAGTCCTATTCTGATATTTGTGCATTTTGTGCATTAACGGCATCACTGTGGCAACCAGCATAGACCTAGAGGTTATCGAGCTTAGCAAAATATGCTGCTTAAATCAAAATAGCCCATTGCTGGACGAATTGATAAGTAGCTAGCGTCTGCTATTATAAATTAAGGGAAAAGCATTTCACACATTAATAATTCATGTTTTTATTTACACAAATTCTACGTAGGCCTACGTCTCATCTGATTTCCATATACAGGCACATGATTCACCCAATTCCTTAAAAAATCGTGATGATATTTTGGTATTTTGCGAGCCTAGTATCAACATGATAAGCCTACTACAGACACGTCCTTGCATGAAATATTCCCACCAACCGATGCGAGTGGATAACCTACTTGTATATTTTACTGCTCGTGCGATACCAGTACCTAATCAATCTGAAAGGAAACCGGTCGATGTAGTAGACCTAAGAACACACATTCGAGTTTGAAAATAGACTAGGGCATCTACATGTGCGAGGATCAAATACAGAAATGTCAACCTGGCATATTTTCATTACTTAAAGACTATAGGCTTCTGCTGCAGTAACGATCATGTTAAATCTAGTTAGAACAGCAATAATGTGAATGTCCACTTTACAATCATGCCATGCTATAATTTTCTTTAGAAATCACAACTGATTAGTATTCACATCTTGCATGATATTTCAACAAATTTTGTATAGCATCTATCATAAGCACACAGCACAGCTGCAAAAATATCATTCATTTCTAATGGAGTATGTCACAATTTTGTGAGAATTCCCATAATTAAAATTGCTATTTCCATCCCATGGGAAATGCCGCTCACACGGCAAGCCTGAAGATAGTTAAAAAAATGAATGAGCTTTATAATCGTTCTAGTTCAAATCAAAGAATAAAATTAACTGAGCGGAGTGATGAAATCACAAAATGGTATTCTCTTGTTTTTTTTAAGGTCCCTATGATTATATTTCACTAATTTAAAGGGTGATTTCTGGGACGAAGCAAAATTCCCGGTCGACTTCCGGGCGCTTAGTCGAAGTAATCTTCACAATCATGCTTTCATCGCAAGTTGAATCACAAAATACTTCTATGCTAAAATGTGCCTTTATTGCCATATTACTTGTGAAATCAACTCAAGTAGAGGGAACTGCACAACGATTTCTCTCATTAAAGATAATAATATTTTCAAAAAAACACGGACTCATGACATCTGAATAATCGATGAGAAGTAATTATTGTTATATTGAAGAGATAATGAGAAAGGACTTCTTTCGAGCAACCAAAACCTTGAAGGGGAGGACCCGAAGAATTGATTCCTTGCAAGTGTTTTTTCTTTTACAATTCGACACTGTATTTCCTTGAAAAATACTGCTTTTTCAAGTCAGATGTTTTCAAGCAGCGCTTTTTTACATAACTTGAAATGTCGCTTCTTAGCAATAAAAATAGATAAATATAATGTGCTCATAAACATTTGTTTTCATCACGGCTTTGAGCACCGAGCCGCGATAGCAGGTCGGAGGCCGGTGTCTACAGAAAATACCACCCCACGTCTGTGGCTCCGACATGAAGCTGTATATGTTTGAATTCAGTCCCACTTTGTGAGAAAAAGTGATATTTGATGGTTAAGCTGAAGCGAATGCAAGTGTGTCATCGTTGAATGTGATCGTTGTAGACCTCCAAAGGCCTTCATCTCCTTTCAATACATAACCTAATGCGAATCATTTAATTGGATTTTAAAGGATATCGTGGACTTCCTTAATATTGTATTTCCGCCGCAAACGCAAATGTCGGGCGAAAAGCTCTTGGCAAACAATACAGATGCTTCCTCGCCTCAAATTTAGTGTGCATTATTTCATAAGTGCCTCATTCTCAATAAAATATTCATACACAATTCCCATTTGCCTTAGGGTGGCCTCGGTTTTTTTATCTCACGTCGGAACGAATAATTGTTTGAAGGTCTCCTTCGGTGACTTTTCCTAACTTTGTTTTGGTTTTCTATGAGTGGTAGATGTTTTTTGTAGACCCAACATTCTAGTCACAGGAGCCACATGAAAATAATTTGAGACCACATATTTTTGTCGATATTTTCGATTTTCACTTCTACTGACAAGTTAATTTTGTGTTTTTAGTTGACTTGCAACTTCTGTAGTTTTCCCGCTGAGAAAATATGGTCGAGGAATTATGTCAATTGATACTCAGATGCTTTTTACCTCGTTAATGACTAACATTGCGCATGTTCTATACATGCTACTTATAAATACATGTACATAATTCAATAACTTAGCGAATTACAGACTTCTCTACTATCTACCGATGTCGCCCTGAAAGATTTAGTGACATAATTATTATTATAATTATAATTATTATAATTATTATAATTATTAGTGACACCATGATTCAGTTATTAAAAAATATGCCACTGCCGCAGGAATTAAGAGCGAGATTTTTTACTCTACATTTCGAGATTCTTTAAAGAGAGTGAGAAATATCATTTGTGCATAGCACTTAAGCAAAATTTCCAAATGATGTAAAATGAGAATGTAGATATAGAAAAGTACGATATAGAAACATGCATAACATCATCTATCATGGAATACAATATTATACAAGGTCAATCAAGCAAATTGATCAAAGGGAAATGTATAGAAATAGTCAAAAACATCAACCATAATACACGGAAAGCGAACGGTGTTCAAGTAAACTAAGATAAAAAGGATAGTAAAACTTAACCAACACAACCATTTACTAAATTAGGCGTGTTTTGAATGCAAATGGCTTCAAGTGATCTTCGATTTGAATTGTTTCTTTCAGAGCACAATATTTTCCATTGAGATGCCATCTTTGGATTGATGCTTTGAAATTCACGCATGTTTTGGTAAACCACTTTGCCAGCACTTACGTGATTTTCTTTAATTCCTGCGAAAGTCTGTAGAACTTCTTTTAAAAATTTGACATCATCCAAGAATGGCCAATAGAAATCTTGACCGTCTCTACTAGTACAGAGATCTATGTGTTTGATTAGACAGAGACGCCTTGTTGCTGTATTGACATTGGGAGCAGATTAAGTCAATTACTAATATCCTCCGTCCCTCTGAAGCTTGCTCCATACAAGTCCACCAACATGCGCTCTTGTGACTTTTAGGTTTCGCTTATTTTCAAACTTTTCACCAAGAAATCACTGGATTAGGCTCACTGGAAAGCTAGATTTCTGACCTCTTTTGAAAATTATCTTGTTTCTTGTTTGAAAGTCTGAAATTTTCACACTTTATATGCACAAACATTGTGATGACATTTGACGAAACGCATCAATTTTCAATATGCAAATAATGTTGCGTGAATCTGAGTCCATGAATCCTATCATGATCATCTACTGTGCATCAAGGAGAGCATTTGGAATTCAAATGTGATGTAAATACTACTTATTACAATTTATAGTTGCAATGGCCGCACATGTAAGTGTATTTTGTGCACTTTCCTATCACTTAAATCCATTAGATATCGGCAAATCGATCACCTTTAAAGCCACATTTGAAGTTTTTTGAAGTTCTACAAATACATTGGAATGGATATTTTTGACAGAAAATCTTCCACATTTTCATTACATGTACTTGAGTTGTAGAATTTCATAGTTGTAGTTATAGGAGTTGTAGTTATTCCATTCACAAGTCAATCTTGTTATGTATTCTAACTGACTTGCTAGTGCACTCAACCATTGGTGAACTGCCATTTATATTATGAAGATTATAATGGAAAATGCAGACACCAAAAGTACATTGT
The DNA here is from genome assembly GCA_907163375.1 of Prostheceraeus crozeri. Lineage (NCBI taxonomy): Eukaryota > Metazoa > Platyhelminthes > Polycladida > Euryleptidae > Prostheceraeus > Prostheceraeus crozeri. The sequence goes on along the minus strand of CAJQUW010012531.1, from coordinate 55,135 downwards.
CCGGTGAAGTCAAGGAAGGGGCGAATCTCTTTAGGCCTATATTATGTTGTTGTTACTTTCCAATAGACTGTGAATATGCAGGCATCTGTTTACTTTATGGCGGTATTATTATCATTTGTATTATGATTGTTCTACTTTGCAATTTTATAAGCAAAAGGTCTGATGTACATTATAAGAATATTGTCATAATATAGAGAACAATAATGCAGATAATCCAAGGCCGCGTCCGATGATATCTGCATTATTTGTCCGATGAATCCATGATAATATTCCAATTCTATATCATCCAATGTGTATCAGATCGAACGCATAAAAGGACCCATGTGCATGCATAACATGAACAGTGTTTAATAGATGACGGTATTATGTTGAATACAATACAGAACATAAATCCATTAGTGCCGGGATAATTTTTAAACAAATTTTATGTTTTTGAATGTGTTCAACCTATACAGTAAGGAATGCGACCATTAGACCATCATTCAGTTTGAAAACGCTTTACTCTTAGAAATGGGTCGTTGTCGAATACATAAACAACCGAACTTGAAAATCGGACAAAAGAAATTTCATCAGAACTGAGCAATAGAAGGAAAAACAATCATCAGGAAGATGAAGATGCAAAAAAGAGTGGCTCAAATATTGTGTCGCTTGAACTAGCCTATTTGCTGTCACTTTCATGAATCTCAGCACATAACATAATAACTGTAAATGAAAGCAATAATTCGAGCACCGGGGTAGTTCAAGATTAAGTCTAGCTTGCTTTCGATGACGATAGTCTATGATGAAACAGCAAGCATTTGAGCGTGGTTCACGCGCATCCACAGATGTCTAGGGTCATGTGTACGCGTGGCCTGCGGAAAACCACGCGTAATAGAGGGTGGCATGCCACGCAATGCGATGGATCCTAAATATATTTTGGGGAAGCAGAGAATATGACCAAGCATTGATTGCTTCAAAATCGGTCTATGTTTGCCACATCAGACAGTGTCAGGTGGAAATATAAGGAGCATTGATGAAGATCCTGAAGGTCTTTGCCTCATTGTGACACAAGCAGAAGTCGAAAAATGGCGCACAATTCCCAAATTATACTTCCAGTCGTCTTGCGAGCTACAGATCGTCAAACATCGCAAAATCCTATTTGTTTCTGTCGATCCATGTACTTCCGTGCTTCGCACACTTAACAGGCATTGATCGAACATTCATTTAATCACTCAAAACGAGATTTGTCATTTCTATGATGATGATTACACTTTTATGGCAGACATCTTCCAGAGTAAACAGAAATGCGATATTCCTTGCAGCAGGTAGCTTTCCCTAACTGCTGTTAAGAAATGGTCTGACAGCAGATGTTATTGCTGCAGATCAGCAAACAGACTTTCATGATCATAAAGCGATATTCACAGAATTTACATGTATTATAGGTAGACCTGCATGCACAGCACGGTTTCAGTAATTTAATTCTTCCTCAGATCTGTCAACACTTACTTAGATCAGTGTCTGATCAAGCAGTTAAATCACCATCAGTAATAGCTATTGTTCATTCTGTTCCCACTAACTTAAGCCTTTCAGGAACGGGGGTGCCCCCATATATCAACTTCGTTTTATATCTCTTAAAATAAGTCAGATAGAAGCTTAATGTTTTGTGACTTTTAGTTTGTATGTATGTTGACTTTCAGTAAAAATTTGGGCAAAATCGACTTACTGTAAGATCAGTATTAAAGGTCATCTTTAAAGTACTTTTTAAAAAATTTATGGTTTTAATTTTGAGTAGCATTGATTATTATTGATATAAGTGTTCCTGTTTCATATTTGCATAGCATCTATGCATGTGCAATTCAAGATTGTTAACATATACATTCATCTTGTCTTTCAGGATGAGTACTTGTATAATTGTAGATGTAATATACATATATAGCATAGGCCTATGAAGTATATGAAATTCTGATGTACATTTTTAGATGTGAAACCCACAGAATAATGCAAAATGCATATCACCATTCGAAAGATTGCATTCGGAATTCATCTTATTTGTTTTTATAACGAATAAGTCATTAGAATGAGACATTTTCTATCCTCGATAGAAAAATGCAATAATACAGTGTACATGAAAGGACACTATTTACGTTCAAATTTCAAATTCCTATTTATAGTACTAAAATTGACGTAGACTAATACTTATAACACCATATAGATATGCTTGAGCAAAAGTTTGCAGAAATACATGTACTTTAGCTGTGATGAACATTTTTTGAAGAGTCAAAAAAATACATAGAATCATGAAGAATGAAAAAAATGGAAATTCAATTTTTTTAGATTAAAATTTTTGGCATGAAGGTATTCAAATCATGCAAAACAGGCACTACCATTCGAAAGAGGAGACTCGAAATATTTTGTAACCTCAGTTTCAGAATGCTTAACCATCGGAACATCGAAATTTTGAGGAGGCACTTTGTGCAGTCCTACGACGCTAAAGTTTCTCATTTATCTTTTCGGCAAATCTTCATTTCACAGCTTCATTTCACTCCGGATCACTCCGGATGTCACGTCTGGCATCAGTCACTATTTTGACAAGTTGATACAGTATGATGATTAGAAGACCTGGTCGTCTTTATCTATTGTTAAGGAGAACCAGATGCACTAACGTTAGGATAGTAAATACCGTTAAACATTAGCATAAATTGAAACGACAATTCTGACAGCCTCAGTTGGACGGAATTCACTTGTTGGGTGAGCTTAATAATTTTTTTTCGTACATATTGATTTGCGACTTAAATATACTAATTTGTATTTTTCTTAGCGTATTTGCAGTAGCAGTAGCAATGATATTATGCATTGATTGCTTAGAGGATATACTTCATATACAGTAGAGTAAAATCTTTTTAAGCTAATGTACATGTATTTTGACCTACGCAAAGCGAAAATTCGGATTTCATGGACAAATTTGTCAGTTGCAATAAATACTGAAAAGTTTGTTGAATTGATATTGAACCGATTCATAGGAGCTCATAATTAGCGTTCCTATTACGCTGATCTGACGAGATGATGTGGTTCGTCAGAAATTAAAACAATCAGCAAGAATGACCGAGATACATAATGCACCTTAGTGATATGGATACTGTCTCCACTTATCGGAATACAATTGAAGCAAGAAGTCGAATTGAAGAAGAAATAATATCTGTCTATCTCAATTCACAATCTTCTGCCAAATTCACTAAAATTCACGTCTTCATTAAATAGGAAGGATTGCACCTAAAATAAATTCTGTGAATGCAATTTTGTGACCAGGACAGTCCGCAACAAAAAACATTTCATGATGTTTTCATCACCCTTTGTAGCAGCAAGTCGACCAGGATGCCGCCTGCGATGAATATCACTTTTCTGCCTATTCTGTGAGTGTCTGCCTTATAATCATAAAATGACAAATCTCATCTTGAGTGATTAAATGAATGTTAGATCATTGTGTTACTAAGTTCATAGCTCGGAAGAAGGGAAGCTGCCTGAATAACGGCTGTGCCTTAATACCGGCCCTATGGTCTAAACGGAAACTAATTGCGATGGACCTTCTACGACAATGCCAAACATGTTCCTGGATATCAGCATGAAAACCAATACCAAATAGATGTTTGCACGCATTTTTATTTTAGTAGAACAGCACTCGGTTTTGAAAATTGACCGCTAAGTTATCTTATCGTCTTGAATTTCTGTGTCATATTGCCACAAAACAGACACCTAAATTTGTCTAATTCTTACTAGAAGTTTGAGATATAATTTGCTCAACCATTTAGCTTGTTTCTGCTAAATACGGCACAAGTGGAAATTTTTACATATCCATTGATGAAGAAATAGAAGACTCCAGCGAACAAAACAGTGACACAGTTCTGTATTCAAATGGGCCTATAGTCATCGATGATTATTTTATCGTAGCGTTCGAATCGAGGAAGAAGGCAGCACAGCTGTTCGTTGCTGAAGTCACCTCAGTATGCAATGACGATATAACGGTAGTTTTCTTGAAATTGAGCATGTTCTTAATTCAGATGATGACGACTTTGTCAAGAAAACTGAAGTCATCAATATTCTCCCAAATCCCCTGCCGTCAGGGTTACCAGACGAGCAGCAGAACTGTTTATTGATTTTTCCCACTGACTGTATAGTGCAAAGTGCCACATGCATTCAATTGATGGAAGTTTCCGACTTTATTTTTGCTTGATTCGATCGATGTTTTGTAATTTCAACTCTCCAATCATAAAATAGCTTACATTCACAATTTTCGTATTTTCTTCATAAAAGTGGACAACTTAATGAAGTTTGTTTTGAAAATTATGCATAACACTATCATTTCATATTTCCATCTTACAGACATAGATCTAGTTACTGCCCGCAAAGAATCATCGTGTCGATAGGTGGGCACCACGTGGCCGGTATTAAGGCACAGGCTGGCATTAGGGCACTTGGATTTTGAAAAACATCAGTCTTTTGTAGATGTAACATAATGATAAGAAAAACAATACTTAGTGGAGAAGTATGATGAGATGATTATTTGCAATTTTTGCATGCAATTGAAGCTACAGGAGAGATTTTATTAACCCTATCAGGACCAGGGGGTGCACAAAGTACCCCCTTATCAACTTCTTTTATATCTCCTAAAATAATTCAGATAAAAATTCAATTTTTGTGACTTTTGCTTTGTATGTACACGTATGTTGAATTTTCAGCAAAAATGTGGGCAAAATTGACGTTCTGTAAGGTCATTTTTAAAGGTCATTTTTAAAAGTACTTTTTAGAAAATTGATGTTTTTCACTTTGAGTAGCATTGATTATTGATATAATGCTTCTATGTCATACACTATTGACATGATGCTTATGCATGCGCAATTCAAGTTTGTCAAAACACGCATTCATCTTATCATGTAATTATTATGATGTATGTAATAATTATTCATGTAATGTATACATGTACATGTAAATGTAAAATGCGGAAATGTGAAGTTTTGATGCGAATTTTTAGATGTGAAACCCATAGAATAATGCAAATTACGTATCACCATTCGAAAGATTTCATTTGGAATGTATCTAAACATTGCCTTTACAGCGAATAATTCATTTCAACGAGGCATCGATATATATAGAAAAATGCAATAATACATGTAGACATTATTTACGTTCAAATGGCTATTGATAGCTCTAAAATTTACGAAGAATATTATGCCTATAACACCATATCGATAAACGTGAGTAAAATTTTGCAGAAAAACTTTAGTTGTAATGAGCAATTTTTGAAGAGTCAAAAAATATATATAGATTCATGGAAAATGAAAAAAATTAAAAATACAAATTTATAATTTGAATCTTTGGTATGAATATCTTCGAATCATTCAAAATAGGCACTACCATTCGAAAAAGGAGACTCAAAATATGTAGTAAATTTAGTTTCAAAAAGTTTTATTTATCGGAACATGGGAAATTTGAGGGGGTGCAGCTAAAATTCGCCCGGTCCTGATAGGGTGAAGGGGCCGATATTCGCACACAAACTGGATTTTGCGATGTCTGACGCTGCGTAATAAGCAAGACGACTGGAAGTTTAATTTAGGAATTGCGGTTTAACTGGTGTTGAGTGACAATCTGCAAATTAAAAATAATAAGAAACTCGTGCACGAATTTAGGAAGAAGATGTCACTAGCCTCGCAGCAAAAGAGATGCAAATGTACAATTAAGGAAAATGCACAATTTGAATATAGTGAGTCAAATTTGACTCATTCGTCCGTTTTTGGGGAAGAATTCAATATCTATGCGCCCAAATTCAACGGCAAACTCTTGCAACAAAACATCGATAATCAACTGATTTTAGTATGAGGCTCATAGCATTCATGATTATTGATTTTAATCAATTTGATATCAGAAACGAGTCAAAATTGACTCATCGGCGCTTAAATGTAGACTATCTTTTGTGTCATTTCAACAACATACCGGAAATGCGAACAAAAACTGAAAACTCTAATTATGGGCTCGCGAGTAAAAAAGTGCCGAACGTTCGGGGAATGAGGCTATGTGGAAAAGCTAACAACAACGCAAAAAAGGAAATAATTTACCTTTTGATAAACTGATGTGTGCAATTAATCTAAAACTATTTTATTGAAATATTAAAATATTCAGTGTGCATCATCATTGTCACCACTTTTTGCCATCAGGTCACTAGGAAGTAAAGTTTCTAATTATCGATAGCTTATTGCACAGATGTCATCGATGTAACGAGATTTGCTAAACAACAATCTTACATACCCAAATTTCATTTCTACTAGCAAGGACTCCATAAAAGCAAACTCACAATGCGCAAAAACAATTCCGCTAGTAAGGACAGGAATCATCGGAATGCTTCGAACTTGCTTGTTAACATTATCAGAAAAAGTGACGTATACTCCTGACACAATTATATTGGCAGTTTCTTTAAACTTCAGGATATCAAAACAACTGTAACCATTATAAGCGTTCTTAGCAAAATATGATTTATTCCAAACTACACATAGATATTTCCTTGAAATCTCATTTTAACCTGTACAGAGCTGAAAGTCGATTAAAAAAGTAATGTACTTCCATAAAATCATGAAGACTAGCTAGCTTCTTTTTTTATTGGAAATATGAATGCGTGAAGTAGGCCTGCATGGAAGTGATGAGCACATCCGGCCATGTAATTACATAGTCCAAAGTGAACGATAAAATGACATGCATCCTGTAAATAAATCACTTATCAAGCAAACTGCACTGTCAAGTTACGGTCTGTGGAATCAAAATTCAATTTTGCTTGGGCAAACTACCACGGATGTTGTCTCAAATCCAAGCCTCACTGAATTTTGCAGTTATCTACTGTGTTTGAAGAAAGCGTGTGTTTGGTGTCATCTGCACCGAGATATCTCTCATGAGTGGGTCATATTGAACAATGAATAATTGAGCGCAAATCATAGGCTGAAATCGTTGTGGAAAGTGTATCTATTAGACTAATTTACAGGTTTTCCCGATCTATAGTTTAACAACTATATAGTTATTCCGATCCACAGTAAGCGGAACCAATTTCAATGATAATTCATCTGAGCTTCAATGCAAGTTCGCGTTGAGGCATTCAAGTTCAATGTAAAGAAACCAATTTCAATAACATAGATTTCCCATGGAATGATTGATAATTGAGCTTGCGTGGTACATCAGTGACATGTACGATCTAGCATTGAAATCTTTGACGTCTCTTCCATTCAGAGTAACTGTCATTGAAATAGTATGCCTCATATTGAAAATGAATGATGGAGAAATAAATTTGTCCAGAAAACCTGGTATTTAGGCTATGCCAAATGACGACATCACGCAACTTCTCGGATATAGGATGCATTTTGAATGATCAAAGTGGCTCAGCTGAAATTGCCAAATGAGATCGAATCCGGATCAAAGAAAAATGTTGCTTGTCGAGCTTCAAATCATATTCAAGACAGAATAAAAATCAAAATGGGAAACTCATGAAACGAGCTCTTGTCCTGTGATATGATGATTCCGGAAAAGATGCCGTGTACCAGAACAATAGTATTTTCATATTATTTCAGCTAGGATATCAGTGTCACTTCCCAAGTGCTCATGATCTCAGTACATGTATTCATCAGAAATAGTGAAATTTGTCCTTGGTAACTTGTTCAATGAAAATATCTGAAGAGGTTCGAAATAAATCCAAGAAATATGAAAAGGCCTCTAAGATAATACAATACCGAATTTGCTTCAAGCATTTTTAAACCAATCTTCATCACTGTCAAATTCTGTCTGTATTTCCTGCAAATGATATATCGGGAAGAACTGAACACAAGTGAATTGACTCCTGATCTCCGACTCTGCAAGAATTCATACGGCATCAGCAGTCGTTTTGAGGAGGCAATTGAATTATTTCTTCCTTTGTCACATTTGAAATGTGAATTCGAGGTCTAATGTGGTTTTTTGTATAATCACAACGAAACATCCAGTGAACAAGTTATAACAAATAACGTTTGCAGCAGGAAATTCGTATATTTCAATCCCATGATTTTTGTCAATTCCAGCGACAACTGAAAAAAAAATAATATAAGTTATGATGAGACATTATCATATCATGTTATCATTTATCAAAGTGGCAAAAGTGAGTTATGCTACAATGAACTGCTGAGGATCCAATGTTGCATGTTAAAGGTCATCTAATAACGACTCATTTAACTTTAAGTACCATGTTCTATTTCATTTTTCTATAATACATTTATAATGCATGTAACACACATAATACATGTAGGTTTGTGCGGGTAATATGGAACACTAAAGCGGAATTCCAAAATTTTTCACTCTATTTACAAATCGCTTTATATGAAATACTCGCACTCAGTTGAACTTAGTTCAACTATGACATCGGAGGAAACAAATATCGCCTTCATATTAAAACATAATATTTGTAAAACGTGCATGTGAAAGATAATATCTGACACTTGAAATTAATGAGTAATTCATATTGAACAGTGGCTAGAATGATAGCAGATTTAGATTTGAAATTGAGATACAGTAATAGTAATCAAGTAGTCACAGACGGTTCAATGCATATTAACAAATATCCAATTATCCATGATAAATAATGCATTTCATGGTCATCAAAGAAAGTCTTTGAACTCTTGAATCTAGGAAGTAAGCTGATCTCATGGTCTCAAATCAAGCAACTTCAAAGCATGCAACAACTTTTCCCTATCTCTCACACGGCAGTCTTCATCCAATCGATTTGAAGACCATTTATTTTCGGTCCCTGTATTTCTGACAGAAGTTGATTTTAGAACTTAATTAATTTCTACGATTTTCATTATCACTTTTGACAGTGTGATTAACGGTCTTCATATCGTCATCACTTTGTAAAAACTAAAGAAAGCTCTAATGTAGGTAACTTAGATATCAAAGCATTTAAATAGGCCTACAATGATTCCTGGAAACCGAGTTAGCTTCACACAATCATGCCGTCAACCTCCATCACCTTCTCCCCCAGATCTGACGATCAACGTAGCAGCCATGAGACATAATTGGCGATGTTTCGTTAGCATTTCAGGTTTGACAACAACGTATATTTCAGATAGGAAAAAAAGCCTGCGGCAATGCTTTCTCGAACAAGGACAGTTCCCCATTTCTCGTTCTCTACATACTTTGGTCGAGGCTCTCAAAATATTCGATAGAATGTTCGGATTGATTAACAATACATTCTAAGTGCAAGCATCAATTGAATTTATCCAATACGTTAACATTTGCAACCAAGCAAAATCGACAGACTTGCCGTTGGGACGAATTTCCAGCCCAATGCCAATGAGAATTTCCATTGGGATCCCAATAGATCTCAATCCAATAGCCTGCCTTAGAGCTAAAGACGTACACAAGCTGACCCCAAGCTGCATCGGGGCTTGCTGCTTAGGCCTACCATATGTGCTACTTTTTGAAATGACGAAGTCCACGGACGCAGGCCTAGGACTGGACTGGCCTTAACCCATTAAACGCGGTGGCATTTATATATGCCAAGTAATTTGCCTCCATTTACATATGCTTTATTTCAGCCGTGAAAACTCGCTTTTCGGCTCATTTCTTTTTTACAAAATATAACTGAGAACGATGTCCAAGATTTGTGATTGTGAAATGACTTTTTCAATTTCGTCCATTTGGCGGGAAATTCAAATTGTTTTTCAAAATGGCGAGAAGAAATTCTTCGCTTTGGTAAGTTGAGCAAAATATTCAATTTTGAATTTTCACAATGTTTTCGTGTCCATTTATGTTTCATTTGACGCATTTTCTAACCCTGTGCACCAGTCTGATATTCAAATTCGATTTAGTTCAGTCAGTGGCAATCTTGGATATATATATATATATATATATATATATATATATATATATTATATGTCCTCTTCGAAATCGATCCGAAGTGGCTCGTATCCATTCTACATGTGAAAATATTCATGTTTCCTGATGCTATGTTGATTTATGGAATTCGAAATATGCAAAGAAATCACAGCCGCATTTAATGGTTTGATAGCATTAGGGACTTTAATTGATTTAGCACAATTATGTATAATAGGCCTGCTGTATGGCTAAATTTTGCCTCGAAATTGTCTTCACCTAAGAGCTAATAGGAGCATGCGTGTATAGCTTAATATACAGAATAAGGTTAATAATCAAAATGCAAATGAATATCGAAAATTGCAAACTCAAGGAAAAGTCATGTAAATCCCGACCGGTTTCACCTGCTATGACAGGCTACTCATGAGCCCATGAGTGGCTACATACACACACACATATATATATATATATATACATGTGCATACATACATGTATGAACTACAAACACGCTTGGTATTAATTAAGCCAACATCGGATAATGCGGTATCAATAAACAGCTCGCCACACGGGCTCACACGTACAGTAGTCAACAGGCAGTAGACACCGGCTTATACGGTTAAGTAGGCCTAAATAGCTTACAATGCATAGCTTAATTACAGAAGCGGCGAAGCGCATGGCAACGCTCATGCTAATTGTATTAATACATACCATTACATAGCTGTTACCTTTTTTAGTAGAATACATGCAGTATATTATTTTGCATTTATCTTAACTTGACAATAGACAATTACCTATGACAGGCTCTTTATATTTTAGGCCTGCTATATTTAGGCTATATCTGCTATCCTGCTATATAGAGGTCGGTGTTAGAGTATAAAGATCACGTCAATGACTAATGAATAGGACCACCTCCCCTCCGAATAAATCGTTGCTTTAAGCATTGCTTTAATTTCTTATTGATTAAAAATCGCATTGAATAAAACGCCCGCAGTAGGCTGCTACTTTAGGTCTATGCATAGGAGAGCATAGTCAAATTCCTGTATACCTCGAAATCTTATGTTCAAGGCTAAGTCCCTATATTTTTTACAGACATAAATCAAATTTTATTTTTCTATCCATTAAATCTGATAGCTGTGTCTAAACCAAAATTTTGCGCAGAATCCGAATTTCTCATTTTAGAGATAATCTATCGAGCTCATCAAAACATATTTGCAATGATCGGAACTGATCTGATTGATTAGCTCTGAGGTAAATGTGATCCATCGATGAATCCGACTGCCTTTCAAATTCTATCCCATTACGACAAATAAGAGTTTCTACTAAGTAACGCTAAGTAAAATAACTAATAAATCGGTAAGTTTTGATGATTTCATTTCGGCTACTGGCATATGTATTTCTACTTTGTCTGAAATTAAACTTCTTGGTATTACTTTTTCTAATGATTTTAGTTGGAGTTTTGAGCTCACATACCGATAAAAGTTTTGGAAAAATGAGATTTTACCTTAAAAGGGGCCTAAACAAAAACAAACAATGAGATATCATTTATCACAAAACTTCTCATTCTAACTATATGCAGAATTATGTATTGTATTCGTCTTCCAAGTCGATGACTCGTTGTGTTTCCTCTTTCAGCACCAATGTACCAACCGGTACTTCGTCAAAAACGTTTAGTTTTTTCACCAGATGCTGAACGCGCTGTTTATATGTTAGGTAAACAAGAAGATGTAATAGCCACTATTTTTAGCAACTATGGAAGTTAAGTAGGGTTAAAGCTGACTGGGTCAATTTGAGTGAATCACACTGAGAGCTCTCAATGCTCGAATTCGAGAGAGGCAAGGTCAGACTGAGACACAGCAAAATGAACTAGATGCTCAGTACAACCCGAAAAGATTTTAAGGTACTGCACGGTGTCTTTGAGAGAGCGGTTTCATTTTTGAAATTTCCTGAAAGATTTTTATTCACATTCCTATGTAATTTGAACTCAAGATTGCGAATATGATAGTTAAAGTATCATCCATCGAGGGCTTTTTGAGGAATTATTATATTCAAATTGGCGGACCTTCAAACTCAAGCTTAATTCAATGTAGGCCTACTGTTTTTTTTATAGTTTCTTGTTTCCTGCACAGAACGCTCTTCATAGATTCATCACCATATTTTTGCTATATTTATGATTATAAAATTGTAATATTGTGATCACGGAGTTGCTGACAAAACTCATTTATAATCAAAGGCCAAAATGCAGCATCTTGCATTCCTGCAAATATGTTAGATCGAAATTTCACATTTTGATGTACTGAGTAAAAATAGACATCGTAAAAATTGACCAACATTTGAATTGTTCGAAAATGGCAGCCTTATGATAACGCTTCTATCATTATAGAATCATATCGACAATGCACAGCCCTGAATCACAAACAATAGCCCTGTGATGGCTGGCTCTGTGGTAATTCCTTTGGTTGAATAATACATGAAATAACAAATGTCTTACCCATTTCTGTTATTCTATTGTATTGTTCAATATCCATCTGCAACGTTGTCTTTCATTCACTTTCGTGGCGGTTGCGTGAAATGATTATGCGTATTTACAATCGCTAACATATTGACATTGAATTGGTGGCTTTTTATAAAACTGACGGTCCTATGTACATGTGTAATGTTATGTAAGATAATTTTGAAGGAAATTAAGAAATAAACCTATATCGTGGTTAGTGTGATTGGGTTAAGGTTTTGTCCCTTTCAAACGAACCTTTCATGTTCCATTAAAAGTACCGAAAGTTTATAATTCCGTCAATTACATGTTTTAGTAGTGGTGAGAACTGATTTAAAGAAGACATGATTGTCACTGTTGGAAAGCCGTTAAATAATAATTCGAGTATAATACTTTTCCAAAAGTGCCCTTCACGTGCTATTTAGATCAGATACCTTGATTAACAACATTTATAAATTAATTTTGCACTCTAATTCCTGACTTTTTCTCAAAAAGCCCTTGATGGATGATTTTGAACCATCATATTCGTAATCCAATGGTCAAATTACATAGGAATGTGAAGAAAAATCTTTTATGAATATTTTATAGAAGTACGCGGAGTATAGTTTCGGTTTCAAGGTCTGCCATTTTGAATATTTCACTTTTTGTCGAAAATGCCGTCGATGGATGATTTTGAACCATCATATTTGTAATATAGGCCCCTATGTCAAATTTCATCGGAATGTAAAGAAAAATCTTTTAGGAAATTTTAAGGATAAAACCGCACTCTCCGTGACACCGTGACTGTGTCAACGATGTCAACTTGACACAATGTCAACGATTACATTGTATTTTGCTAGGAGAGGGCTTATTGGGATCTATTGGGATTGGGGTGGATTTTTGATAGCCCGTCGTCTCTGTAGCGGACTAGCTAAGGCTTAGATCATTTGGTCATCGCAAACCACGAGACATTATTCAATTTTCTTACAGTATTCATCAAATACATGATTACATGTATATGAGCATGTGAATGGCCACCAATCCTCCGAAAAGGAACTTTCCAATTACAATACATCTATCCAATACAATTTGGCTACACGCACAATGATAACATAGCCTACAATATTTTCCACGATGGAATATGTGAAACAATGCGAGAAACAATGCGCGCAGTTTCTTGTTACCAGTATAATGAGTCATAGGCCTTCTTTGTAATTTATGAATAATACTAATGATATTCGCAGCTGAACATTAGTCAGTAAAAGTAAGATAAGTAAGTAATTAGTAATATTAGTAAGATAACAAAATAATGACCTAAAGGGGCATAACAGGCCTACACTGTAAATCGTTGCATACGAAAATTCCATCCAAATTGATGAGACGAACAAAATGATTACTGACCGAATGTGTGTGTAATGAAGTGCCATGTCTCCGAAAGCATGTCTACTGTACATCATTTATCCTCAGGGACCGAGCTTTTTCACACCCTCCGAGACCATAAAGGGTCCAGTTGACCCTAAATAGAATGTCAGGAATGTGTTTAAAGCAGATGATAGACTTATAAGTGTCGTTTTGCCGTCTTAGTAAACAAATACAAAGATACGATGCTTTTGTAAGTCAAAGACATTTGGCTAGAAATTGTTAGAAAGCACTTACATTTTTCTGTTCACTTTCGGTACTTTACTCACTTCTGTCGTGAATAGGCCTACACTGTAAATATCTGCATACGAAAATTCCATCCAAATTGATGCCAAATTCACAAACAATTTTGAAATAGAAGTTGATACGAGATTCTCGTATATTTACGAAGATCTGGCAGGTTTGCACACGAACATTGACTTCCTTTCGTATGTATTCGCATGTGTTTGTGTAGGTATCGATGCCAGCAACTCCTTTTGCGATTGGCTGATTTAGAATCCATTCTTCCATTCTTCGTATGTGCTTGGTATTGAGCGGTTTGCAGTGCATCGGAGTCATAATTAATTACGATCCTCGACTCTCATCAGCTGTGGAGATCTCAAACTCACTAATTACTGCTGCAAAACCTTGGGCAGCATTCCATGTTTAGTTTCGAACTATTAATGTATGACGATAGGTTTCACATTGAGGAATCATTTATGCCGAGCTGTTAATATAAGCCACCTTATACTGAACAATATTTTTAATTTTTCAATTGGAATGAGCTATCATTTGCAGAGTCAGTTTCGGTGTGACCAGTTGATCCTCAATAGGAAAGTGAAACAAAAAAATATAGCTCCGGAATCCGCGGTGCACACCCGCAGGTCCCCATGTGTTAAACTTGATTTCAAATGAGTTACTGAAGTTATATTCACTTATTCAACGTTGAGGGAATCCTGGGATCTACGAAATCAATGGAGAATTCTCTACACCGAAGCTTCAATGGTCTTCAAAGTTTACAGACTTTCCCGAGCCATTTCAATTCTACCGCATGGAAATTCAGGACAAATCATGCAATTACAAAGACCATCGACAGCGACATCAATTTCAATCATACGTCAACAAGCTTCAATGGAAAGGAACGTTCGCGTTAAGGTAATCAAGTTCAAGATAAGGCAACCAATTTCAATGGATTGATTGATAATTGAACTTATCCAATTCAATTTGAATGCATTATCACGAAATTGCGCAAAATCGAAAATCTTGCAATTTCGAAAAACATCGAAATCTATGCCATCTTTTTTATTCAGACTGACTATCTTTCAATTTCCATGCCTTATCTTGAAGATGAATGACATAGAGATGGATTCGTCAGGACAACCTATATCAATAACCACGAGGTTGGAACAGACAGTTCACCAAATACTATGTCATCAACATTTAATTTCAGCTGGTGTTCCAAGACTTTCTGCGACACCTGTGCAACTTCAATCAAAACGTATCGCATGCCTTTTATTTATCAAACAATATTCCACGATCGACGTCAAATGTTCAGGTAGTAGGCCCTACTGGTACGGCAAGTTGCTGCGTTGAAATCCAATTATTCATCGCATCTCCCAAGCTCGAAGTATGCAATAAGATTATTCGAGATACCGTATTGAATAATTTTAAAATACGTGTCCTAGAGGTCAGGGAATTCACATTTCTCACAAAGGTCATGAAGGCTAGAACATAGGATGCTGGAGGCATTATCTTTGATAAAGCAGGTTTTGAAGCTGCATGTACATGTATAACTTGATAACTTCAAAGTACACGCAGCAGATCGCAGCTGCTGTGTCACATCACATGCTTACCATATACAATTGCTATGTACGTTTCATCAGATCGTTGGCGCTCTTCGCATTCTCACGTTTTCTTGTAATTTGCCGGTTTGCCTTTTCTAGAGTCTCAGGCGTGTTGAACGTCGAGCTTGTAAATTTCATGGAATATTGTATTTAGAAATTTTACCGCTTCATGGGGAAAAGTATTTCGTAATCTAAGAAAGAAATTTTGAAACACAAAGTTTGAAAGTCGCGTTCCAACCAGTAGAAATAGTTCGATTCTGAGGGCCCCTAGGTCAAAACTGCTCTCTTCAGTAATTCTTTTATCCGTTTTGGTGACTTTAGTGACTGACTGTTTCCTGTGTGCCGCCGGCCGGCACGTGTATTAGGCGTACTTATATGCGTTAAGTGCTGAAGTCAATTCATTTTTAATCACGCTGGCCAAATGATAGCTTCGCAATTAAGATGAATGTACTCGTAAGTATGCAACTACATGTACATCATCAGTCGCCTTCGATGATAGTCCTGTACTTTGTATGGCATGCTAGCTCTTAAGTATGATGAAGCAGCTATGATGATGATAACTAACTATGATGATAACTTAACTATGATGATAAGTGCGATTGCATCCAACTTGATTGGACATGATTTTGAGGGGCACCGGCAACCGCAAGGGATGGCCCATCCTAGGCTATGTGACTGTGCACTTACTGCATCTCACCGATGTTGAAGCAATGAAAATTGAAGTTCAGTCCAAATACGTGTATATTATACAGCAATTATTGTGCAGTTTAATAAACACATATTTGGGTTGAACTTTTATGTTCATTATCATCGTCCCCTGAAAGCAGTCATGTTAAAGCAATATCAAAATAGTTTTTTCAAAATACTGGTATAAGAATAATATATTCTGATTTTGGATGCTGATTTTTGACAATGTCTGACCAAAAGTCAATCCGGTTTTTATAGGAAATCTCTTTTCAGTCAGCGAATCAGGTAGATTCTATTGATAATAATCTTAAATATATTGGAAACTATTCCATACATCGGGGCAGACGAGACGTTGTAGCTATCACTTTTTGTTCAATATATCATTAAAACCATTATTACATCTCTAACAAATACTGATCTGGAAAATATCGTGACAGTCTGGGAGACAGTCTGTCAAACCAAGCATGCTCAAAATAATTGGCTTGCAATTTAGTGCATTTTGCAACAGACCTTCTTTTGTATTGCTTTTCCATGCAGTGTAAAACTGGGAATCACAGTCATAGCAATTTGATAGGACTCCGACTGCGGAACTTGATGAGGTCCAAGGCTCCGATAGCAAGTGTATATACCGGTAGCATGTAAATGGAAGCGTGTATTAGGCGTCTTAGTCTGAGAGACAGTCTGTCAAACCAAGCATGGTCAAAATAATCACAACAATTCTTTGCAATCAGTGATCTTCACACAGAGGCACTGTTCACAAAAACAAATCAAAAATATATATTCTTCATAATATATATAAAAAATAAAAAAGTCTAAATTCAAGGAAAATGACCACAATTTATGAAGAGGGCACTCATGCAACAGCTGCAACACCCTTGCCGGCGTCCCTGGATACAACGTATGTTAGAATGATTGAATTTCAAGGGTGGCAATTTCAAGGGAATCATGAACTTTGTGCAATCTCCGCAATTTTACGAATGCTATACGGATATCTGTAAACACGTGTGTGAAATAAAGCAAAGAGCTTGCTTTTGACAGTTAGAGAGAAGCTTGAAAGCATTTTGATTATTTAATGTTTGTTGGTAATTTCTTGCTAGATATTGTGTTATATCTTAAAGTTTTATACTTCTGCGAGGAAGACTCCTTATCAATCTACTGACCGGGAAATTGAAGCAGTGATAACCTCGAGGCGCTCGCTAATCTATCAGCGAAAACTCCAAAATCATCAGTCAACGTCTTATCATGCTAGCACACAAATACAAGTGATGCAAGACAGACTCAAGAAAATAGGGAACCTCTCTGATTCACCATCTAGGAGAACAGAATCAACAGATGTTCACGAGCTCCCCCGCACAAAAACAAATAAGATTTCACTGTCGTACATTTGTCTCATTTACTTTATTTCGTATATTGCATGTGCCTGGTCATGAAAGTGATATTATTTCTTGTATCATGCGACAGATGTACAGAATTCGAAAACTTATTACTCATGCTATAACTTATGTTCATGGGATTGATGTAATCAGTTACTTACATTTTCTCCTGTATGTAAAACTCTCTGATAAGACGTACAGGTGTTCCATGTCATATCCAAGTCAGAAATCTTCTGTTGTGTTTCACTAGAAGGTTTCCTACATGTAAGTTCATTAAGTTTGATAAATGTGAAGTTCATTAAAAGTTCAGAGACGACTATGGTTTTTATAGTATGAATTACGCATTTCTTTATTTTATATATGTGTGTCAGCATACTGATAGAAATCTGAAGTAAAATGCCCTAATTTGACCGCATATTTCATTCATAGAATGCCGAGTGACAACCGCAGGTATACCGGTATTTTGTAGTTAACCCATTTTCTACTGCATGGTAGTGCATTACCCAAATTCTATTTCATTACTTCATTTAAGTGAAGTTCATTCATAGGTTACTGCATGCAATGATGAGGAGTGACGCATGGCTTCATTACTACAGTGGAGTTTGTTTAAAGGACTTTAAATTTGAAAATACACGAGTTTTGCTTTTATCATACCATCCATCAATTGTCTGTTTTTTTCGAATGTCTCGGAAGTACATGTAGGTGGAGGAACTTTGTGTCTGCTTCGGATTGCTATCAAATTATTTATCTATACATATGCATTGCTTGCATGATGTATTTGAATAATAAAAGTGAATGATTCGCTAAAATTCTCTTCATTTCGTCTTCAGCACAAATTTATTTCATAAGGGTCCTATTTGTAGGAACCAACAACAATCAATTTCAAAATTCAGTACATTTTTAATTTAAAAGTTCTTTGGTGATCTAATTGTCGGTCTCAATCAAAAATCGAATTCATCATTAGATATCTATGTATCAGACACAGCAATCATAGTTGCCATTTCATGCATGATGACTAGACAAATAATATTCAGGGCTTGTTTTCCTTTAAAAATAGGATTTAATCCATCATTAGACCAACACTTAGACCTTTTCATTTTGCATTGTATCTTGATAAAGTTTGTTTATACAGATCATCGTTGCCTCCAGGCAGTCCACTTAAAGTCTTCAATAATTTGACAAAAGAAGTCAATTTTATGCATCTTGAATATTATAGAAAACTATGCACTGCATTTTGTAGTCCTACAAAAGGTGATTTCTACAGGGCTCGAACTCTTCCATGCGGCGTCTAAATCAGAACTACTGTCCCCCGTACCATCACACTATTACTCATGACACTTGGCGTATGTAAAACGCTACAAGTCAGAAATCCATAGGTAGCCGATATGAAAAATAGATAGCCTACATTTCGTTTTCATTTGTTTTCATATTTTTTCATTCATTTTTTCAATATTATGTCCAATATGGTGGTGGACTAAAGGTACCTTCACACATGAGAGCTGATATTTGAGCAATTGGCTAATCAAATGCCTGAACTGAGGTCTTCGGTGCCGACTTCAAACGTCAGTCAAGTTTCTATAACGAGCACAACGATCAAGGGTAACCAACCCTGAGAGCAAATATCAACTTCGATGGTCTTCGTTGGGGGACGGCGAAAAACTTCGGGCGTGGCAAATTAGCTGAGAGATAGTGTTACCGGGTCATTATGGTAACTTCAATGATAAACTTAATAGTTGCACATTATAGAAACCTCTAAGTAGCTTCTATGCAGTGTGACCACCCCTGGGAGTTCAACAATCAGCCTCGAACGTCTATCAGCAAAAGTATAATGCATTTCAACCTTTCTGAGCGCTCAGAGTAGAAGAAGGTCAATATGTTAGGGTTTTTAGGGCCTATAGACTTCTATGTCTTTTTTATGCAATCAAACATGCATATGAAATATCCTTTTCTGACTGTACCATTTCTTAAAGTAATATGCGAGTAAGTATCCGCCTATTATAATAATACAATTGGAAAATATTGAGATTTATCAGATTAATTGCTTCTGTTGCTGACAACCCCTATGACGCTTCAAGATCATGTCATTCTGTGGTAAAGTATAGTCTCGGCTCGCATTGAATTAGTAGGCTGTAGATCAAAGTCTGCCCATCCATCATTATTCGAATTTCAGCAAATAAGAATGCTTCTGATATATGAATGATACATAGAAATGATGAGAGAACATAGTAAGATCGATTGCTGTCGTCAAGCGGTTTTGCGTGTGCTTTTTGAAGAGTGCTTAGACTTTTAAATGATGAATAGGGTAAAATGAGGTAAATGCTCCCCATTGATTTCTCAGCAGTTATAGGAGATATTGAGTGTTTTTACTATCCGAGCTCTACCTACTTATAGCAAAATGTGCTAGGTTCAAAAGTCGCTAGACTTAATTTGTTTATAAAATACAATGGTTTAATCATATACCTACTACTTTTGTTGAAGCTACCTTACAATTAGAAAAATATTTTCTAACGCAATCTCAAATGTCTCAGCAATTGGTTTGATATATAAGGATTATTGAATTGAAAACACATGGAATGCACAGGCGCTTTCTTTCATTTATTATTTATAAACAAATTATTCATCAGGGGCAAGTGAAACAAAATGATGTAAGATCATCACAATTTCGAATATACTGTACATTCATCGTAGATATGGAGGTTGTATGATCATTTTTGAAGGCAATCAATAGGACATATAGGCTACATGGCAAGCATATAGAAAACGAACTTTTGTGATAATTTTCTATGCTAAAATACATCAACGATATCTTATGTGTGCATTAGGTCAAAACATAGATTTAAGTATAGAAGAACATACATGTATATGCGAATTAATATAAGAGTCACGACATACCAAAAGTGAATGAATTCATAAGAAACTTATGGTAAAATGATTCATGAATTTAGTTTTGGATGGAAGCGATCGATAAAACAATTTTCTTTACATTAACGGTCAATTTTGTTTTCAAAAAAAAGCTTATAAAAAGGAAAAATTGACATGCTGCCCCTACCACAAGATTACAGATGTTCACTCACTTTATTTGTTTATAGTTTGCATTCAAAACTTGCTGTTCATGAACCCTTACTCTGGTTTTTAAGGATGTCCCAGTTTCTCCAATACAATAATTTTGACAATCGAGGCAGGTGATGACATATACAGCGTTACTGGTATCACAATTCATATTACAATTTACATGGAAAATGTGTCCATCAAATGTATATTAAGATCCTTCTTGTATGATGCTTCATGTAACACACCTTAAGTTATTGCATTTATTTATTGGTCATGGCATTAGAAATTTTCTGCAAAATACGATTTGGTAGAGATATAAGGTCATTAACATCTAAATATAATTCTCATAGTGTCTGAATCTGTTGGCTTTCTATGACGCTCTTTATTCAAATTCATATGCTGATTCATTAGAGAAGAACTGTAAGCTTTCTATGGTAATTTATAGATCTTTCTTTCATGCAACCTGTAGTGTTAAGTAGGTGAAGCGTCACAAATTCTGATAGATCGACGAATTCTCATTGACATGGGTAGGAAAGCAGACATCAGCGCAACTTTAAAAGCTCAAGTTCTTATTTTACACGAAGAAGGTTATCGACAAAATGCAATCGCCGATCGATTGTTATTGTCTTGCTCTACAGAGAATCGCATTATCCACGGAGTGATTTCTAAAGAGCGCAAAGGTCCGAATAGAAAAACTACCCGACGAGATGATGATGCTCTTGAAGCGATTGGTGAATAGTCGACCTTTCATTACATCTTCTAAAGTCAAAGCTGTGCTTCCTTCGTTTTCCAACGTGTCGACACGCACCATCAGAAGAAGATTACAGGTTGATCTCAAGTTATCGTCTCGCATCGCGTCGAAAAAGCCCTTGATGCCGAAGGCAGCTGTGAAACGCCGTATTGAATTAGCCGAAAATATGCTCATTGGACATCGGAAGACTGGACAAAAGTTCTATTTTCCGATGAGAGTACTTTTAGACAATTCAAGACATTTTAGACATTTAAACCCTCTCCTTTGATAATTATATCAGGATCGGCATTTAGAGATTTCAATGAATATTCTTCATTTCTATTTAAATTAGACTTTCCTTTCATTACATTACTTTCCTCAGTTATGTTGATTTTTTCAAAAGTTTCACAAATGTTGTCTAACATCGCATTCCTTCCCATTTGAGGATTGAAAGAAGATTGATTTTGAATCTAACTGTTAGGTCCATTCTGACTGACAGCGTTATTATGAACATAAAAATATTCCGCTAATCTCAATTTGCGTGTATTTTGTTTGATGTCCACTTTGAGTTCTTCCATAGCTTAAAATAACATATTAACTGGGCGGCACTTTTGCCGCCCAGTCGACCAAATTTGCTGCCCAGTACAGCCAAAATATGCTCACTGGGCGGCATTGGGAAATTTTGAAATAAAAATACTCAATTTCAGACTAATAATAAGCTTACTTGATTTCACATTTGAATATATACCTTACAAATTACCATAAGTTAATAAATTAGTCTGACTTTTCCGCCCCTACCTTGATCGGATAACCTGTCTGGGGGTAGTGTTGAATGCAGCAACTTCGACAGTCAGTGAATCTAACAGGTACCCTGATCGAATCAACCATTAGAGAAGGACCGACCTGATAGACACTCAATTCGCCAGCAGCTCCGATCGTGAGAGGGTGGTTCCTTCTCACCTTGAGGGTAGTTGGGTTAGGAATTAAGGACCAAAATATACTTGCAAAATGCACAAAAGAATGCTTCCACATATCATGATCCGTTATCTAATATGTATAAGTTAGTAAACGTATGATAATTTATCTGAACGTTACCTGATATTCTGATGTCTGTAGCCAAGGCGTAACCCACTCTGAGAAAATGTCATTGACGGAAGAGTCAATTATTGATTAGATAGGCCTACTAAGGAACGGTTGGATCAGATTACGTCAAAGAACCGTCAAAAGGTGTTATAGAGAGTGAAGCAAGACGAAATGTGTTTGATTATTGTAATTCCTAAGTTCGTTAAGGTTACATAGATTTATCTTAAGATTTTGATGATTCAACGAAGCATGGAAATAATTCAAATAGGTTGATGAACTAAACATTTTGAGGCAAAAAGTCAATCACTTAAATCTGCTGTCCTACGTGATTATCAGCCATCATTATTGGCATTATTACGTTATCACGTTAGTAGTACTTATAGTTTTTTTTGTATTTTTTGTTTGTAGGCACTTGAATAAATTTTGTCGGCAAGCGATGCCCCCAAACTAATTTCCAATGCATAGTTTCCAACAGACTCGCACTTTTGCCGTTCACAAAGACATTAAGTTATGTTACGATTCCGTTGTACAGGAAAATGCCAGAATATTTGATTCTCGACTGCGATTGATAGAGTAAATTTGCATCATATTATTATCCGTTTTAGTCATCCATTTTTACAATATCTATTGAATACATATAGGCTAATGAATGCATGAGAGATATACATATACCGGTACTATAATATGTATTTACATTCTTTTAATATATTTGGAACGCAGCGTAGGTCTTACTTTAATTTTCTTTTTGAAGGAAATGGAACCTCCTACGAAGAAGAGACGAGTAAGCTCTATCACAAAGCAAAAGTCGATAACATCATTTTTTCAAGCTGCAACGTCTGAATTTAAGAGTAATGCAAATACTATATGTACTTCTGTTGATGTAGAAACTGAAGCTAGCACTAGCAAAACGGCAACCAATAAAGACATCAGTGATTGTGTTTTGAAGAAGTTTCCAATTGAAAATGCGAGCGATGTTCCGGAGAACGCCAATTATTGTCAGTGGTACAGAGGGTGTAAGGTCGATGTGAGCTGGCTTAAATCCCATTGCCCATTGGAATCGGTTAAACTAGGAAAAAAGAAGGGAGTAAAATGTGTCACATACTTCGACAATCTCGGTGAAGCCCGTAGAGCAGCACGAAATGGACAAGTTCCTATAGCAGATGGGATAAAATGTGATGAAACGAAGGCTGTCCACAGGATAATTGATCATATTCTCGGAAATGTTCATAGTGCGGCAGTTACGGCATCAGAATCACAGAAGTCTTGGGATGCTAAATCAGAAAAGCACCCTTGGATCAGGATCATGAAGAAGCATGACTCTGCAATGATTAATACTTTGATAAGAATGGTGATAGATGTATTTATGAAGATTCACTGATGAAAACCTTATCGGCCAGGTCATGGCCTAGTAGATCTTTATCGCATGAACATGCAGAGGATCAAAAATCTCAATATGCAGAACACGGTTTTGACTGTTCTTTTATGCCATTCATGCCAAAAGAGAATACATTGATGTATAAAACCCAACGCTTTATTCCGAGATTCTCGATGTCGTGTCTTCTCTTGAGTTGGATAAGTTAATGAGGCTTTTCAATGAAACGGAATGTATTTCCAAATCGGTCGATAAATACAATATCCAAAGCCTGTTCGTCGCAGCACGGTAGTTGAACAAAGAATACGGAATGATGGTTGCCTTTCTTGGAGAAGCTCATAGTGACTTGCGAGGATCTGAGGGTATGCTGCGTGCATTACTAGAACTATTTGAATCTCGAAATTCATTAACACTTTTGAAAGAAAAGCTTGTTGGTCTAACAACTGACGGCAAAGCAGCCAACACAGGGCCCAAAACAGGCCTCTGGAAAAGATTAAGGGACGAACTTGGGAGGGGATTCCTTACGTTTTGGTGCATAGCACATAGGAGCGATGTGGTATTCGAATCGTTGGAAATGGTAGCTGAATTTCGACATTGGATGTCAGATATTACAGGTCTAGCGACATTTTATCGAAGCTCACCTTTTCGTGAAGAATTCCTTGAAAAAAAGCTACACTACAAGGAAATTCAGTACACAAATTCCCAAGGCATCACGAAGTTCGTTTTGCCGAGCACTTGCTCAACCTAGTGAATGCTGTGCTAAAGAATTTACCGGTGATGCGAGAGCATTGGGAAGAACTCATGGAAAGTAATGAAAGTGAACGCAAAGAGAAACGGCAAGACCAAGGTTTTAGCAGAAATTGGTATAAAAATTCGACCAACAAAAGGTTAACGGCCGTTATCGCAGATATTTTGAGACAATTGGAATTATTACAGAAAGAGGCTCAGAAAAATTTCATCACCCTACCCGACCTATTAGTGAAAAAGTCCCAAGTCATTGCTTCTTTTCAAATGATGAAAGACGAATCTTTCCCATGAGGTGCGGAAGAAACTCTGCTATCAAGTGGATCTTTATCAACAGAAGTACATGTACATGCATGCTCGCAAACTTCCTCGAGAAAAACTCCTAACACCCTGGTTACCAAATCTGGAAGAGATTTCGCTGCGATTACGCAGGAAGTAATCTTAACGATTTCAAATTTTCTCGAGGACCGATTGAATGATGAACAAGATGAAAACGTACGAACCATGATTAATGTCGCGAACGCGTCAAATCCGAAGAAATTGATAGACGCAGGTAAGTGTTCTGTAACAATGATATTGGTTATATATTATAATAATAATTCATGTATCTGTGTATAGAATAATATTCTCAACAAAAGAATGAAACTCGTCTTCAAATCTGCGGTAATGTTTTGACATAATCGCCAAGCTTATTACCGTATACTAGAATAGTTTAATTGCCGAATAAATTACATCCTTTGTATGAATGATATATTTGAAAAATGAAATTGATAAAAATCACACGATTAAAATAATAAAACGACGTGCCTTCATCTGAAACATTCCACCATTCGATTATAAGAACTTCCCACTGTCCTCAAAAGCATATACAATTTCCAAATATTCACAGTCCGTTTATACTTGTTTCAGGTAGAACACTGGTTCGCGATATCTTCGGGGAGGATTCGTTATCTGAATTTGCTGACGATGCAATCGGAAGTTTTGCCGCTCACGGACCGAGCGGGTTTTCAAGCACCGACTCGACCACAGCTAAGCTTTACGAGCTGCTAAAAAATCGGCTCGTGGATCAGTCCTGAATAAACTCATTCAGTCATTTCTGATAACTTGTCCACACAGTATGATAACTGAGCGGGCTATAAAACATCATACGATTCTGAAAACTGACATTCGAACTTCCATGACAAGATCGGTTGTGAACGAAAGACTCATAATTGCTCTCAACGGCACTGGTACGGCCAATTACGACCCAAGGCCAGCTGTTAGCACATTTTTATCCAGAAAGGAGAGGCGTCATAAACCGTCCGATCTGTCTACATACATGAACTGTGATTTTGTGAAAACCTTCTTTCGTGATGATGCAAAATTATAAATTTTGTCACTAATAGAAGTAAATGTAAACTCCTTTTCATTTACAAATACGTGCGCATGAAATCAGTAATATACTTAATTGTTAGTGCAACAAACTACCGCTATATATAATAAGTTTCTCCAGTAGTTTTTTCTCGAAAAAAAAATCTCAATTATTCTGTATTTTGACAGATTAGACATTTTACAGTACAGTCTTATAGTCTCTAACATATCATTGTAGCCTACAACAATTTATGGGAATGGGTGTAAATACTAAAACTAATTACGTTCACACAGTGTTTAAAGGTCATGTGTCAATAAGTATTAATAGCCTTTGAAATACGACATCAAATTACTAACCTTAAATTAGCTTAAGGAACTAACATTAATTCTCTTACACACCTGGTAGATTTTAGATAACGTAATCCCGCTGTGTTAGCTAGATCTGGTATTTTGATTGGAAACAGACCTGTCCTCTTATCATCTGAATGGGCAGACTGTTAAATAGGATCTTTTCAATATATAAATGATAAACATAATTTTGAACAGAACGACTTACTCGCCAATTCATCACACATGAGGACAGGAGAAGCGTTGTTTGTCCTTCTAGTAAGCATTTTTTAAATTTTTAGACATTTTAGGATATAAAAATTTTCTTTTAAATCATATTTTGTACCTATTGAAAATTAACTAGTCATTAGCTTCTTTTTTTTAAATTTTGTTACCTTGACGCACTTTGCTACGTTGAATTGTTTTTACAGCACGTCTTGAGTTGAAGGTGGACTATGTCCCCGCCTCTTGACCTCTACTGGCAGGACTCTGTCCTTCTTGCAAATGCCTGAGGTACATTTCAGCCAATAGTGACTCTTTTTTTTTGATAGATGCTAATCTTTCCCTATTATAGATATAACTTTTGAGGCTGTGCATCTTAAATGTACAGGACCGCGCTTGTCGGGTTTGAGCGTCCAGGATGAAGCGGTCGAAACGCGATCGTCCTGACCAAGTTCCTGTTGATGACCTCATTAAAAGTAGTCAAATAATTTGTATGCATATTTTTGTAGAATTTTATTTCACGTTTTAGCTTAAGGAACTAACATTAATTCTCTTACACACCTGGTAGATTTTAGATAACGTAATCCCGCTGTGTTAGCTAGATCTGGTATTTTGATTGGAAACAGACCTGTCCTCTAATCATCTGAATGGGCAGACTGTTAAATAGGATCTTTTCAATATATAAATGATAAACATAATTTTGAACAGAACGACTTACTCGCCAATTCATCACACATGAGGACAGGAGAAGCGTTGTTTGTCTTCTAGTAAGCATTTTTTAAATTTTTAGACATTTTAGGATATAAAAATTTTCTTTTAAATCATATTTTGTACCTATTGAAAATTAACTAGTCATTAGCTTCTTTTTTTTTTAATTTTGTTACCTTGACGCACTTTGCTACGTTGAATAATAAGTATGGTTAATATTCGACCCATACGCTAGCCCAGTCGTTTTAGCAAAATGCCGCCCAGTGAAATTTTCTTATTTTAAGCTATGAGTTCTTCACTATTTTTGCGAGAGGAATAAGAGTAGATTTTACCCCTTTGTTGTATTTGGTATTTGCTTTATACGCACAGGTATTTTTCGCCATTTTTTATTATTTGAGATCTATACAGTCATTTCACTTTACCTTGCTTGTGATACAGGATACAGGCAATCATGAAATGTGATGCTGCATGTACTTCTATTCAAAATATAATAATAAAGAAATTATCATACTGTACGATCAGATGCGCACAACGACTGCGTAGATCCTTGCTGTACATAAAGCATCGGCCAGGAGCCTTGACCGTAAGAGAACATGAAATGTTTTGCTCTTCTTTGAAACCTAGCACTGCATCAGCGTATTGTAGCTCGTGGTAAGTAATTGAGGCGCAAAGGGGTTTACAAGCTGGAATGCGCAACCTCTTTCAAGTCATACTTTCTTCTTCACTGGTAGCAGGCCAGTAACCAGATCTGATCTACAGGGAGCATGGCCCCTACGGAGAGGAAGTTGATGTGAACATCATCAACCACGAGAAGACTACAATCTTGAATTAATAATATCTGCATTTGTAGTTTAAATGATCAACTATCGCATAAGCTTGCACAAAATTACAGGCTGCATAATCATTGGGAAAAGCATTATCAATAAGACGTAGCCTAATTTTTTTTGAAAGTATTACATGTACAGTCTCTTGCAAAAGTTTAAGAACACTTGCAAAAAAACGCTAATTTTCATTTCAGTTCCATCTTATTAATGATATTCATACAAATTTTAGAATGCATGAAATGAAATAATGCAAAATGTATAAAACTGCTTCAGAAACTAATAGCGGGTCCAATAACCTTTACTTTCAATGATGGCTGCCAGACGACGAGGCATTGACTTAACTAACTCCGCACAGTATTCTGTTGATAATTTCGTTGTCCAAACTGCCTTGATGCAATTTCTCAAGTCAATTGCACTCTTCGGTCGCATAGCTGCCACATGGTCCTTCATCACAGACCATAAATTCTCGATAGGATTAAAGTCCGGAGAATTTCCGGGCCATTTGAGGACATTGACGGAATTTGAGCGCAACCAATCAGATACGATTTTGGCGCGGTGACATGGAGCGCTATCATGCATCAGTGTTTCTGTATTATGGATATCCATATGTAAATGAAGTTTGTCTTTTAGAACGTTGAGGTACATTTCACCGTTCATTGTCATTCCTGTAGGAAGGAAAAATATGCCGGCGCGACCTTTTGCAGACATTGAGCCCCAGACCATCAGCTTCAAAGGATGCTTCATAGTCTGGATCACATAACGTGGATGGTGCCTTGTCTTCGGAGGTCTTCGGACATGCTTGATGCGACTACCAAATTGTTCAAATGTTGACTCATCTGTCCATAAGACTTTTTCCCAATCTTCTGTTGTGTAGTGAAGATAGCGCCGAGCAAACTGTAAGCGAGCTTTCGCCATTTCCGGAGTGAGCTTTGGCTTTTTCGCAGGTCTGTAAGTCTTAAGACAAAGATTATTACAGAGTCTTCTGGAAAGAGTAGATGAAGAGGCTTTGATTCCAGCTAAATGCAGCTCAGCTTTGATTTCTCGAGTAATGGGCAAAAGACCGTTCCAGGACGCCATAAAATTCAAAAAAAAGTATCTTTAAAAACGACATAAATTCATGAGTTTGAACCCTTTTTCAGGTTATTAAGACTTAAATACATGAATTTAGTCCATTCAAAAAGTACCATTTTTTCAAAAAATGACATTTTTAAAAACGACATAAATTCATGAATTTGAACCTTTTTTCAGGTTATGAAGACCTAAATTCATAAATTTGGGCGTTTTTAAAAATACCCAATTTTCAAATTTTTCAAAATCTCAAATTTGAGAATTACAATTTTCACCCCCAAAATCATGACCGTTCCAGGACACCGAAAATCATAAAAGTTAAGAATCTCAAATTTGTGATTATGATCATTTTCTTGCTCAAATCATGACCGTTCCAGGACACCGAAAAAATCATAAAAGTTAAGAATCTCAAATTTGAGAATTACAATTTTTACCCCCCTTAAATCATGACCGTTCCAGGACACCGAAAAAATCATAAAAGTTAAGAATCTCAAAATTTGAGAATTACAATTTTCATTGCTTAAATCATGACCGTTCCAGGACACCGAAAAAATCATAAAGTTAGTTTTTTTTGAAACGTCTTTTAAATCCATCTTTCAGGTTTTTAAAATATATCATGTGACTAATAATATTTCTTTAAAAGTGGAAGAAACAAAAGTGGAAGAAGCCGCAAGAATATATCCTTCAATATCATATGAACGTAGTTCTACTACCCCCTCCCTTCTAACTTCTAGGGGTCCCTTCTGACTTCTAGGGGTCCCTTAAGAAATTTTTTTATTATAAAATGAACAACATAAATGAGTTTTTAAAATTATATGGAACGCAAACTACGACAAATTTCGACCTAAAGAAAATCGCAAATGAATTAGGAATAAAGAATTTTCATGTTCTAATGAGAGACGAATTACAATTCCTAAAAAATAAGCCAACAGGAACCTTCAGTTCCCGGAACAAAGTTCCATCAATAACTGTAAATTTCGTAACCAATCTTCACACTTCAGACCAAAAAGGCGTACATTGGTCAGCAGGCGTTAAAAATCATCAGCAGAACTATTATTTTGATTCATACGGTTTGCCCCCTACAAATGAAGTAACAGAATTACTTGGAACGGGAACATACAATACGTTTCAAATTCAAACACCAGGCACTACCTATTGTGGACAATTATGTTTATACGTTTTGTACAAATTACAAAAAGGAGTACCATTTCTAGATATTATGTTAGAGTTAAACAATCTATAACTCAAGCGAAGCTAGCTAAAGCGCCACCTAAAGGTTAAAGCTCTGTTTTCTGTAATTCATTTTGATAAAAACGGCCTCTGATATCCTCATTATCTAAATCTTTAATTTCATAAGTAATCGGATAACTTTGATTTATTTTGCAAACTTCAAATATTTCTTTAGTCCAATAGCCAACAAAGCCTTTTTCAAATTTATTCTTATATTTAAATATTCTAACTCTATCTCCAATTTTAAATTTCGGCTTAAGTTTCTGCAAATTCGGATTACTCTCATTCAAATTATTATTCTCGAATATTTTCTTTCGTACTAGATCAGGGTCGTCAGAAGCATTCTTTGGAGTTTCTTCAATACCAGAATGAACTTTATTATTGTACTCTTCTACAATTCCTGGTAATATCTTCAACCATTTCTGATTTCTTTGCTCAGTAAATTTCTTGAATAATTTATTTTTTAACGTCCGATTGAATCTTTCTATCACTACAGCTTTTCCTGCATTTTCAGTTGAATAAACTGAGCCTTGGCGATGACTTTCGTCTGTTTCAAATAGTGGCTGAACGTTTCTGTTATAAAATTCCGACCCTTTATCAACAAACAATTTTTTTGGCTTTCTATTACTTTCTTTAAAGATTTCTTCAAACGCATATTTAACTGATAGACCACTTTTATTTTTTAAAGGTTTTACCCAAGCGTATCGTGTATATAAATCTATAACGGTCAATGCGTATTTATAATCTTTTTCATTCGGCATATGAATAAGATCAGCACTCCAAATATCATCTTTATTAAATACTTTTACTTTCAATAGATATTTCGGCTTTCTATATTCCTTGTGAATTTCGGACGCGTAGGTTCGAGCGTTGCTCTCAGAGTTATTAGTTCGAGCGTTGCTCTCAGAGTTATTAGTTCGAGCGTTGCTCTCAGACAGCTTAGCTGTCGTTTCATTTAAACCCTGTCCGAATAATATTTTAGCTTGTAAAGCTTTCTTAACAAACATTCTTTCAATTTTTTCTCTAAATGTAGGATTCTGAATACTATCTAATTCTTGAATCATCTTCTTATCAGCTGCATGTCGAGAACTTAGATCATGATTTCGATAAGCTAAATCATGCCTGTAAGCTGCGGCATCTACTCTATTTATCGGTTCTTCACCTGGTTTCGGATTATTATTCTCATCTAGTCTTATATCTAATCGAGTTCCTGGACCGGTATATGAATGACCAGGAAGATGTTTTTCTTTCGAATATTTACTCCAAATAAATCCAGGAAAGTTTTCTAATGTTTTTTGTATGTCACCACCGTAGGTAGTAGCCAAACTTTGTTTGTCGTCGTTACCTTCATAAATTTTACAATTTGAGTTTTTATTTTTGTTTAATAGATAATTCAATAAATCTAAATTAGAAATTTTTAATTTAATTAAATTTTCGGAATTTTTAGAATTCATTTTAAAAGATAAAAAAAATTTAAAAGATAAAATAAAATGAATGTTTTACCGAAAAGAACCAAAGGTTCTGAGGTTATTACCGAATCATACTAGGACTTAGATATATTCCAGAACCATCTTTAGTTTCTTTAATTTCAATTAAATCATCAACATTGTGGAGAATATTTTTAAGAACTCGTTTTCCTTCATCAACTAATTTTAATTTACTAATAAAATTATCTACTATTCCGTCACCCCTAGCAACTTTCTCTAACTCTCTGTTATGACGTTTTTGTTCTTCTAATGCTGCCTTCTCTGATTTATTTTTATTTACTGCTTGGACAATACCAGCTGTCCCACCTGCAACACTTCCTGCTGCAGCTATGCCACCTATTATTAGTGGAATTAATGGGAGAATCCCGCCATTCTTTTCTTCTTGTAATTGTATATTCTCTATCATTGGTTTACTTATGTAATACTTTTTTTTGTTAATCGTAATAGTTTTAGGGGTATTTTTGTCAACAATATTACGTAATTTTAATTCAACAGTTTTATTATTATTACCTTTCGCTTGCGACATTTTTAATAAAAAAATTTTAAGTTACCAAAAAATTTTAATCTATTCTAGTTATTAAAAATTTTAAGTTACCAAAAAATTTTAAGTTACCAAAAAATTTTAATCTATTCTAGTTATGAAAAATTTTAAGATAAGAATTTTTAATCTATTCTAGTTATGAAAAAATTTTAATTAACTTATCCTTACCATCTTTCCATTAAGAATTTCAATAGAATATTTTACATCTTCTAGCAATAAACCATAAGCCATCAATGAAGTTGTGGAATCTTTTTTTTCAATATTAATTGTTACATCACAGCCACTCTTGATAATATCTTCAGATTGTGCACTTAAATCGAAACAGAAAACAGGATATAAATGTCTCCAATCTCCAGGAGTTAATTGTGGTTCAACTCCAAATTCTATACAAAGATTTCGATAAGAATCATATCCTTCCATAAATTGATTATTGGTATCATCGAATCTTAATGGATCAATTGGATAACGGGTTTGATTTAATGAAACTTGTAAACTTCGAATTGTATTAATATGGAAGAGATTATTGTTCTTATCAAAACTTGGAGAATTATTTCTTTGAAAAGTTAGTAATAAATATCTTGGAGTATTCGCAGTTCTAGTAAAATGCCAGTTAAATCTTTGTTCGGAAAAAGTTACTGAACTAGCAGTACGCTTTAGAAAATTTACTGGAATTGGTTTGTTAGTATTTAATCTTTTTGCAATAGCTGTTTCAATCTCTAAACTAGGAGTAATATGCTTAATCCACCATTCAAGTCTATCAATTTTTAAATATGCTTTTTTTCCAGTCTTACCAAAAAAGATTAATTCATTATTTGCTGTACGATGAATTATTAATTTAAATTTTAATTGATATGATATTTTATCATAATCTAAATATCCGAATAATGGAGACAATGACCAATTTACTGTCTGTTTACTTTTTTTGTTAAATTCACGTCTTTCTTTATATGCATCATTATTTGTTTTATTTAAATGTTTTGCAATATTTTCTACATCTTTCGCAATTCCTGCGGCATCTGTTCCAGCGTGAGTTAAATCATCAACAATTATACCATCATTAGTATCAGGAAACCAACCTTCGATTTCATACTTTTTATTATTTTCACCAATTGTTACAAATCTAAGCATTGTATCAATTACACCTGGAGAATCACTTATTGTTTCTATATTTTGAGTTGCAACATCTAAACGCATTTGTGTAAATAATCTTGGAAAGAAATTATTCTCTAGTGCAATATTATCGCTATCTGGTAATGGTGTTGTAAAATTGGCATCACTATACAAAGAATATTCACAGTGTAAAAATGAATCAGGTAGATATAAATAACTCTGCTGATTATCAACTTCAAAAATTAAATCACCTCCAGTATTTACTCTACTGGAAGATCCGGGATTCATAGCAATTCTTATATAGTCATTCTTTTTTTGATTGTAACTGACGAACGGAGGATCGTCTAATCTAAATTTATTTTCGATAAGCGAAGACATTTTTATAAAAAATAATTTGACTTTTTGTTTTTCTCACAGACAGAAAAAAATTTTACTAAAAAAATTACTAAAAAATTTTACTAAAATATAATTTTAGAATTTTGCTAGACCATTACCTCTTATTTCTTCAATTGTTTTTTCATTATGTTTACTATCAGACGGAGCTCCGCTCCTCAAGGTTTCACCCCCCACAGCTATGTTAGCAATTTTATTTTTTGTTTCCTCTGAAAGTTTTTTTAAATTTTTAGTTCTTCGGAATCATTCCTAAGTTTACGAATAGCTTCTAGTTGTTTTAATTCGTTTTGAGACTTGACAGCATTTGATATTGCACTAGCTGTACTACCTATAGCAGCTGCTCCTTTTGCAGCAGATGTAATCAAATCTTTATTATTTTTAATTAAGTTAACGATACTTCCAATACCAGAAAAGATGCCAGCCCCTTCTTTTTGGACGGCACCTGCGGTGCCTAGGAACTTTTGTGTTCCGACAGTTTCTACACTATCATAATGGTACACAGGTTTCTGAGATGGTTCATGAGCAATTTTATTATTTGATGCAAAATGTTTAAGATTGTGTTTATAAATTATAGGCATTTTTTAGGATTAAATTTGACTTTTGGGAAAAAATATCTACGTTCGGCTAAAGCCTCGAGGAGCTTCGCTCCGATTGGTTAGTAACCAGAGGACCTTTGGTCCGTTTAATATTTACGCTAAGATTTACGTTTGTGAATGGACAACAACTTCGAGATAACTTTATTAATTGACTGTTGCACTTTATCTATTGCGTCAAGCAGCGTGTGATGTACTTTAATTTCTTTTCTATTAACTTGCATTTTCTCCTGATTCATCTTCAACGCCGTTTTAAGTGCATTTAACTTAATTTTAAGAACATCTAATTGTCTTTTAACAGAATCTAACTGTTCTTTATTTTCTTTAGAGTTTTCTTGTAAATTTTTCTTTAATTCATTTTCTAAATTGATTTTCAGATTTTTCATTTTATCAACTTTTTCATTAAGTGAGTTTACTTCATTTATTATTCTATTCATCTTTTTCATTTGTTGAGTAATTTTAGAACTTAATTCATCAACACTTTTTTGGAATGTAGTTTGTAACTGCTTTAAATTTTTTTTAATTCTTTCAGGAAGTTTTTCTATTTCATCTTCTAATTGTTCTTTTAACATTTTTATCTGATGTTTATTTTTAATGACTGCAGATTTTAACTTTATAGAAAGTAATATTAAAATTTTTGATTGTTCAGAAATCTTTTTAAAAAGTTTTGCTATATCTGCTTCTAGCTCTCTATCCTTTTTATCAAGTTTTAATAATTTTTCGTTTAATGATTTGTCATTAAGTTTAAGCAACTTTAATTCGTTCATCAGTGGAACCAAAACATCGTTTATATATTTTTCCTTTAAATCATTGATTTGTGTATCAACATATTGTTTATTTGTCAACTCTGTATTTTGTTGCGGAAGAATAGAAAGATGCAATGGACCAGATAAAACGTCTCCAGTTTTCATGATATAATTTTCTATCTCTATTTCTAATTCACGATTATTCGGGATATATGCACCTCCACCAACATTTGGTAACATCATTTTTAAAACAATAAAAAAGTAAAATTTTTTCTAATAAAAATAAAAAAATAAAATTTTTTCTAATAAAAATAAAAAAATAAAATTTTTTCTAATAAAAATAAAAAAATGGAAAATCCAAATTTAAAAAAATTATATTCGCCCGCATCATCCTGTTCTTCTTATTCGACGAGATCAACGGGATTTGAAAATAAATGTTTTGATAATAATAATAATAATCCATGTATAGATGTTAATATTTTATTTCTATTACAAGCCGAAATATTTAGAGAACAGACTAAAGGTTTACCTTCTATAGAAACTAATTATTGTTTATTTCCGGGGGATCCATTTATTAAATTTATGGAGATTGTAAGTAAATATAATGATGTAGCTTATGTGGAATTAAATAAAGAAAATATGGTTATAATAGGTCATAATAATGTTTATGGATTTATTAGAGCAGTGTTACCAATTAGTAATACTGATTGGATAGAAACTAAAATTATTAATTATATCAATATTAAAGAATTAGTTAAAAAATTAAAATCTTTTTCGAAAGAAAAAATTAGATTATTTGTTGACGATCAAAATCAATATAACATTCATATAGAGAGTAAAAAACATAATGAAGAATTATTATGTCAAGTTTATTATAGAGACACAATTTATAAACAAGAAACATTAGAAATGCCGCAAAGATATGATGATGATACGTATATAGGATTATATTCAAACTTAAATATTAATTTGTTAAAATCTTATATGAATGGTTTAGCTCAACAAGAGAAAATTTATATGTGGACTACACCTTATACTATTAACAATGACCATAATCATAATAAACGAACCGAAGGTTCTAGGGCTTTGCCCGATCTTAAAGAATCTTATGATAATAATGATGATTCTGTAACATCTGAAAAAGGTGTAAATGGTAAAAAAGATTATAAAAATATTAGTAATTATAAAAATTTATCTAAATTTCATTTTCTTACAATTGAAAATAATAATGATGGTATAGTTGAAGATACTGTTAGACAACTATGTGTCGGGTCTACAAAATTTAAATTAGGATTTACATCTAATCAATTTAAAATTTTATCATCTTTAATAAAAACTAAAAGTGATTCAGATTATAGTGGTGTTATTAAATTTTCCAAAAGAGATCAAAGACCAATATTTTTCTCTATTATATTATTATCAGATAAGAAATGTAATTTAGAATTAGATATTCCAATAAGAGAATGGTATCCTATCATGGAAGGGCATCCTATACCAAAAAGTGTAATTTATGATGATGAAGAAACAATTTATGATGATGATGAAGAATCAATTTATGATGATGAAGAATCAATAGTTAGTGAAAATAAATTTAAATTATCTTTTGATAAAACATTATATGATGAAACTTAATATGATAAAACTTAATATGATTAAACTTAATATGATAAAGCAAAAATAACTAAAGAACGTGAAATATATAATAATATAAAATAACACTCAAGTCCTAGATATTAGAATGTTTATATCTAAAATTAAAACACAATTTTTTTCTTAAATTTTCTCTAAAAAAATAAAAAAATGGAAAATACCAAGTTTTATTGTGTCTTATGTAAAAAAAAGTTGCAAACAAAAAGAAGTTATCAATCTCATTTAAATAGTAAATTGCATTTACAAAATGTAGAACGAGTTGATGAAGGAAATATATTAAAATTAAATAGTTATAAAAACTATCTAGAAACATTGCCTACTGATATAAAAGTTAAAAAAATGTTTGATGATTATTCACATTCGGAATATAAAAAAGTTTTTAATAGTGAAGATGAGACCATACAAACCGAAGGTTCTAGGGCTTCGCCCGTACCAGATGGAAGATATTTATTTAGCGATACTGATGAATTTGATGAAGCTGAACGTAACGATGAAGCCTTAGCAAATATAAAATATTTATTTAATCAGTCTTTTGAATATAATGAAACCGATAAAACTTTTTCTGATATTCTAACCAACTTTTATAATATATTTAAGAAATCTTTCAAATGTTATATGAATGTAGAAGTACTTTATACAAAAAATGGACCTGATGGAATTCCTGAAGAAATAATACAAGGACATTTTACAAATTCACAAGAAATTCATAATGTAAATGATATACAACCCATATTTGAATCGATGATACTTAAATTAGAAAATTGTATAATTGAAGCCCAGTTACGTGAATCTGGTTGGAGATTTGTTAAAATACTATCTAAGAAAATAGTAATTGATAAATATAAAAATAATACTGGTGGTAGTTATGTTCCTTTACCTTTCAGTTCACCACAAATAATCAACATAAAAAATGAAGATGATTATTGTTTTCTGTGGAGTATTATAGCACATTTACATCCTGCAGAATATCATAAAGAAAGACTAAGTCATTATAATAAAGAAGAATACATAAATGAATTTGATCTTTCTGATGGCTTAGATGAATTTCCATATGATTATAATAGGTTAAAAAAGTTTCATAAAAAGAATAAAAATTTAATAGAAGTAAATGTTTTTGAATTAAATGTGAATTATGTTTCTATTGGTAAAATTACTCCACTTTACTCAGATTCAAAAAAATTTTATTTGAATAATAAAAATTTATGCCAATCAGAAATAGTATATAATGATAGAGGAAATTACATGCATCATAATATTTTTTACCAAGGAAATATAATATGTACTGAAAAATTTGAACTTGTTAAAACACTATCACCAATAATGATTAATCATAATAATTATAAAGGACGTACTGATGATTATAATTACAAATATTCATCTTTATCTTCAGAATATCAACAAAAATTAGAAAATTTAAATGAAAGTTTACAAAAATGTAAAATAGATTATCAACAACAAACAAAAATGTTACTACAAGAATATCACCATAAATATCAAAATAAGATAGAAACAATTCAAAAATTAAATGAAGAAAATAATAAAAAATTAAATAATAAAGAATTAAATAATGAAGAAAATAAAGAATTAAATGAATGTTTAAAAAAATGTCTACAACAATATAAAGAACAATATGATAAAGAATATATTTATCAGCTACAAATATTAAATCAAAATTATTATCAAAATACATTTAATATTACAAAAGAAATTAATGAAACACATGAAATATATAAAGATGAATTTGAAAAACTAGAACAGTCAAAACAACCAGCACAAGCGAATATATTATATTATCAGGGTCATTTTATATTGTGTAAAGATGTTTCTATATTTACAAAAACTTCAGATAATAAAAATTTTCCTTGTCTTCAATGTATGACAAGTTTTAGAACTTTAGAAGAAATGAATAGACATTTGGAGAATTGTCAACAAAACGAAGCAGTTCAAAATACTTTTCCTAAAGATGATTATTTAGAATATAATAAATGGTATTTTAAAAATAAAGTACCCTTTACTATTTATTGTGATTTTGAAGCATATAATGTTAATATGACACAAAATCAAACGGAAAGTTCCAGGGCTTCACCCGATTCTAAAAATGATAATTCTGAAAATGGTACGGGCCAATTAGAACCTTCGGTTTTTAATTATGAAAAAAGTGCATCTGAACAAAGTAAAGAAAAATATTTATTTGAACAAAAACCATTATGTTGGGGAATGTACATTCATTCAAATTATCCTGAATTATTTAAATCAGAATATTATCAATACTATGGTGAAGATAGTTCAGAAATGTTTACAAAGAAAGTAGAAGAATTACAAAATTATTTTTCACAATTGCTTGAAACAAATATACCGATGATGCCATTAACAGAAAAAGAAAAATTAAATTTTATTAATGAAACAAAATGTTATTACTGTGGAAGAGAATTTACAAAAAATTATAAAAATGGCAAAGGTAGATATCTTGATAGGCGAAGCGACGGCTCTGCCGTCAAGGTAAAAGATCATGATCATCTAAATGGATTATATAGAGGTGCAGCACATAATTCTTGTAATCTTAATGCTAATAAATTTAAATATAACTTTGTTCCTTTATATTTCTATAATGGTTCTAAATATGATTTCCATCTAGTAATGAAAGATTTATTTTCATCTGAAAAATTACAACAACAACAAATAAATGTACTATGTAAAACAGAAGAAGAATATTTTTCAATGCAATTAGGTTGTATTAGAATTTTAGATGCATTTAGATTTTTTACTCCTTATTCATTAGATGTTATGGGAAAAACTTTGAAATCTGAACAATGTAAAATATTAAATAAATATAATTTAAAACCTTTAAAAGGAATATTTCCGTATGAGTACATAACTGGAGATTTTAATTCTGTGAATAAAATTATGGAAGAAGAACAACTTCCTCCAATAAATAAATTTAAATCAACATTAAAACAATCAAAATTATCTGACGAAGACTATGCAGAAGCTGAAAAGAATTGGAGAGAGTTAAATTGTAAAACAATGTATGATTATACAATGAAATATCTTCAGATAGATGTATTAATACTAGCTGATCTTTTCGAAAACTTTCGTGACATGTGTTTAGAATAT
The DNA here is from genome assembly GCA_907163375.1 of Prostheceraeus crozeri. Lineage (NCBI taxonomy): Eukaryota > Metazoa > Platyhelminthes > Polycladida > Euryleptidae > Prostheceraeus > Prostheceraeus crozeri. The sequence goes on along the minus strand of CAJQUW010012531.1, from coordinate 15,171 downwards.
TACGGAATAGATCCATGTTATTGTTATTCTACACCAGGTTTAACATGGTTAGCAGGATTAAAACATACAAATGTTAAACTTAAACATTATAAAGAAAATACATATGATAAATTATTATTTTTTGAATCTGGAATTAGAGGTGGAGTTTCATCAGTTTTAGGTAATCGTTATATACAGTGTTACAATAAAAAAGTAAATCCTGATGATTATGGAATAATGAAACCTTTATCTCCAGAAGAAAGCGATCAGTTTATAAAATTGTTTAATCAAAATATAGAAGGACTTATACCAAATGAAGATAGTCAAGCAGCAGTTGATGAAATCATGAGAGAAAACTATTTGTTATATTATGATTTTAATAGCTTATATTCTTCTTGCATGATACAAGAATTACCAACAGGTGAAATGTCATGGTGTAATATTCTTGATTATCAAAAAACCTATGATGGAGATTATAATCATGGTTATATATATGAAGTTGATTTAGTATATCCTGATGAAATAAAAGATAAAACAAAATATTTTCCTTTCTGTCCCGAAAACAAAATTCCCAATATAGAAGATTTTTCAGATTATCAAAAATCTTTAATTCCTAAGAAATACAGACCAACAAAAAAACTTATGTTAACACAAAGTAATAAAGGAAAGTATGTTGTTGAAGGAAGAATGCTAGATTGGTATTTAGAACATGGAATGATTCTCACCAAAATACATCGAAAACTATTTTATCAAAAATCTAGGTGGTTAAAAAATTATATAGAGTTCAATATTGAAAAACGTAAAATAGCTAAAAGAAATAAAGATGATTTTGGAAACGTGTTCTTCAAATTAATGAATAATGCATTTTACGGTAAGACTTTAGAAAATGTGCGTAATAGACAAAATATTGAAATAGTTTATGATAAAGATAGGTTTCAAAATTTAACAAGGAAACCTACATATAAAAGAACTACTAGATTTAGTGATGAACTATGTGCTGTACACTTACGTCGAATTAGCGTAAAACATGATAAGTTTAATTTTATTGGATTCACTATATTAGAATTAGCTAAACTATTTATGTATAGATTTATATATGATTATTTAGCACCTGCTTATGGCAAAAACTATAAATTACACTTTACAGATACCGATTCTGTTTTCTTAGAATTAACAATACCGTATAATTCTACACTTGATGAAGAAATTAATAAAATAAAAGATATCATTCATCCTTCTGATTTATGTAAAGTAAAAGATGAATTAGAAGGAAATGAAGATTTCATAACAGAAGCTATATTTTTAAAATCTAAATGTTACTGTTATGATACAACTAATAATATTAAAACACATAAAACATTAAAAGGAATTTCAAAGGCATCAGTGGCTAATCAAATAACATTTCAAGATTATAAAAATGCATTATTTAATAATGAAATAAAAACAGCATGTAATTATAGACTTAATTCAAAAAAACATAACATGTATTTAAAAGAAGAACATAAATTAGCATTAGATCCATTTGATGATAAAAGAAAAATTTTACCTGATGGAATAACTACTGAACCTTTTTAATTTTCTAATTTCTAAGATAGACAAATTTGATATATACATAAAATAAAAAATAATAAAATATTAAAACACTATATTTGTATATTTTTTATCACTCCGCGAAAATATTTTCTATAACTCTTTCATGAATTTTTTTATCAATATTAATTGTAATGAAGCCATAATCTTTTGACCAAGCATTGTTACACGATTGTTTAAATTCATCTTTATTTCTTACACATAAATCTCTTAACAAATCACTTAAGTTTCTTGCATTTATTTCAAATAGTATAAATATATTTGCATTCTTTCTAATAACACTTCCGTCTAATGAATACATACTTTGTGTTAAATAAAAAACACTACAGTTATTATGTCTACCTCGTGTAAAATAATTTCTCTGAACTGACTGATTTCTATCATTAACACAATCATCAAAAATTACACAATGTTTCATTGTTTTATCTAGTTTACTAGGATCTTGCATATTACCACTATCATCTATTAGTTGTATCTTTATATGGTTATTTTTATTAGATTCTACTAACTGATTATTTTTTGCTGCTTCTTCACACCACGAACTTATTTCTTCTTCATCTTCAGATTTTTCATATTCTTTGAATAATGAAGCAATTGCTGTTTTTTTAAGATTATTTTCAAATCCATATTTTAAAAATTGATAGACGGGTTGTTCTGCCGTTGTTGTATAAATTATAAGATTGTTATAATCCAAAAAATTTGGAGTCGTTAAAATTTTAAATAATAGATATGTTTTTCCACATCCTGATCTTCCACAAATAACTGACAAAACTTTATTAGATAAATTTGGATGATGATTAAATTTAAGTTTTTTTTTATTTAATGGAGGTAGTTCACTCATTTTTTAATAAAAAAATTTATTTTTATTTTTTTTATTTTTTGTTTCTAAAGAAGAAGAAAATTAAACTTCTCTAGCTTCGCGTAGGAGTTTATACCTCCCGAACCAAAAGATCTATCATAATCTCTTCACCTCCAAAATTTATTTCTTGTCCTTTTTCATCAGTGATTCTCATGTTAATGTTGTTAATAGTTTTTCTTGTAATAGGGAAATATATTAATGTTTGTGGAATTACATTTAGTCTATAACCAATGGGTACAGTAAAAGCTGGAAAACTGAATATTAAATTTGATAATTTACCATTTATATATCCTCCTTCAATAATGTCACAATGTACAACAATTGAATTTATTTCAGTTATTTTTGGAATCTTCTCACCTAAATGATAACCTTGACTATAAGTTTGTTTATTAAATCCTAATAGCTTTGACAATGATCTATCATGATTAAAATCAACTTGATGATTTTCGTCTAAAGTAAGAGAAAATTTATTAACTGCCGGTTCAACTGCAAAATGTAATTGTTTCTTATCTTTAAATGATATACCTAAATGTCTCTTAATTTCATTTGATATTGTTTCAACTTCGTAAGAACCAGGAAGAAAAGTTAGTATTTTCCATGTTTTGCCTTTATCAGTAGAATATCTAAATTGATCATTCACATCTTTGATAACGTTTTGAATAGTGTTAAATGTAGAGAAACTAGTCAATGCAATTTGATAATTTTTATTTTGTTCCAAATGTAGAATGGGTTCTAAATTACAAGTGTGTGATGAAGTAGTTGTTATAATTTTTAACGTCGTACTAAATTTTGATGAACCCAAAATCTCTGTCAAATTTTCTAAATGATTATTAATTTTGTCTAAATCTGCTGAACACATTTTTTAGTTAAAATTTTGAATAAATATTATAGATAAAAATCGTAGATAAAAATCATAGATAAAAATTAGAAACAACATATTTCAGCTACGGGCGAAGCCCTAGAACATTCGGTTCGTTACACTTTTATAATCCTCTTCATTTAGAATCTTCTTTTCTAACAGTCTTTTCAATATAGCATGAATTTCATTGAAACTAGAATTATGTCCTTCTTTTATTGCAGATATTAAAATATTTAATCTATTTAGTAATTCTTGTGGATCATCTGGTAAAAATACAGTTGTTTCAGTTTTCTGTTTTTCAGATAAACCTTTCCCTACTTTAACTCCCGTTGATAATAAATTTTCTAATTGTTTATAACGTCTAAGAGATTTTACTGCACCAACTCTGTCTAACATAGCTTTATATTTTATGAGATCTTCTACAGCATAATTATTTAAATCTGCTCCTCTTAAAAGATTAACAAAATTTCTATCTAAATTAAAAGGAGATTTATCTGGTGAAAAAATTAAACCTCGAAAAGGTTGTGGAAATATTTCTTTTTGTCCGAGATAAAATCTAGGTATTGTTTTTCCATCTATAAATGAAATAGAATGTTCAAATTGCATAGATTTTGGTAATTTCTTATTAATGTTTGATTCTAGTAATCCATAGTCATCTAATATAGTTTTGTGCTCTGGATCTGTTATATCAATTTGTTTATCATTATTTGTAAGTTCTTTTTCAAGAGTTTTAAATGGTTTCATAGTTTTTTCAAAATCAGTTTTTACTTGTTCGGTTTGCTGCATTTTTTCAAACATATCAGATTGAATACCAGCTTTTATCATTCTATGTTGAAGATGATTTTCTTTCATAATATTTCTTTGTTTTATTAACTCTTCTAATTGTTTTATTCTTTTAAAATTATCAGCCCTAATTTTATCCATTTTTAAAATATAATATTTGAATTTTGTGGTAACATTGGAATACAACAAAAACATTTTACTGAACAAATTATTTTTTTATTGCTTTGTTGTTTGACATCTTTTCGTTTAAAGTTTTCTCGTTTTAAGTTTTGTTTAATAAAGTTTTGTTTAATAAAGTTTTGCTTAAATTTTCGCTTAAAGTTTTTAGCTCTTCTAAAAAAAATTTGTCATTTTCTTCATTAGAAATTTTAGCATCACTAGAAATTTTGCCATCCTTTTTATTTTTATCATCAACTTTTTCTGTCTGTAATTGAAATGATATTTGATTTACTTCATTAGCTATTTGATCAAATTTTTCAATCTCATCTAACGTAATAACATTATCATCACATACTCTTTGAAAGTAGTAATGTAGTTTATCATAGACTTCTTTAATATGTAAATGCTTAGTTTTTAATGATTTTCGTTTCTTAGTTATTAAAGATTTATCTAACATTGTAACAAGTGAAGTTGCAAAAACACCCGTACCTGTTAAAGCTGTAGCAACTACTGGAATTACTAAAACACCAGAAGATATAACAATTGTCAAAGCACCTAAACTTATTGTTAAGAATATGCCAATTCCTTGTGTTACATTCTTAACTTTAGTCCATCTCTTTCTTAATTTTTTATAATGCTCTAATCTTAATAATAATTGAGATTCCTTATCTTTCATATACCTAACTCTATCTTTGTGTTTTTCTTTATTCATTTTTTCAATGTTAATCTTTTCAATGTCCATTAAAGTAGAACTACGTTCATATGATAACGAAGGATATATTCTTGAGGTTCCTTCCATTTCTGAAGTTCCTTCCACTTTTGTTTCTTCCATTTTTAAAGAAATATTTTTAGTCACATGATATATTTTAAAAACCTGAAAAATGGATTTAAAAGACGTTTTTAAAAATACTTATTTTCGGTGTCCTTGAACGGTCATGATTTTGGCGGGGGTGAAAATTGTAATTCTCAAATTTTGAGATTCTTAACTTTTCTGATTTTTTCGGTGACCGGTTTTACATGACCTGGAACGGTCATGATTTTGGCGGGGGTGAAAATTGTAATTCTCAAATTTGAGATTCTTAACTTTTATAATTTTTAGTGTCCTGGAACGGTCATGATTTAAGCGAGGGTGAAAATTGTAATTCTCAAATTTGAGATTTTGAAAAATTTGAAAATTGGGTATTTTTAAAAACGCCCAAATTTGTGAATTTAGGTCTTCATAACCTGAAAAAGGGTTCAAATTCATGAATTTAGTCCATTCAAAAAGTACCATTTTTCAAAAATGGTACTTTTTAAAAACGACATAAATTCATGTATTTAGGTCTTAAAAACCTGAAAAAGGGTTCAAATTCATGAATTTATGTCGTTTTTAAAGATACTATTTTTTTGAATTTTAGGTGTCCTGGAACGGTCTTTTGCCCATTACTTTCTCGCAGCGACATTGAAGGTTTCTTCATTACCATTCTCTTCAGTATCCGTTCATCCCTCCTTGTTAGAACTTCTGGACGACCAAATCGGGGAGAATCATTAAATGAGCCAGTCACAGATTTCCGAATCGCCAAGTTTACTGAACATAGAGAAATTCCCAGCTGTGCTTCTATTCGACGTTGACTCATACCAGTTTCTGCTAATATTGCTGCTTGAGCTCTCACTGTAGGCAGAATGGATTTTCTTCGACCCATCGTGCAGATTATCTTTCGAATGAACGAGTCTTTCCACTGTTACTAAAAATAGACTCTGGGCTTCCCACGATATTAACAGTAAACGAGTTCTCTCTAAACATATCTATTGTGAAACGTCTCCAATAACAATGCTATATGAGAAACCCGCTTTGAAAGATTCTGCAATATGTCCGTTGAGATACATAAAAAGAACAGAAAAGATAAGTGTTCTTAAACTTTTGCAAGAGACTGTATATGAGACAATTTAAGATTGCATGAAGCCTAGAAGTTTGAGTGTTGAATCGCTATATGATCTTGCAGTACATGATCACTTCACAAAGAGAACATCAATTTAGAAAATCAAATCATTTTTCTATTGGTCGCGAGGGTTCAACTAAAGAAAGATATCGTGAGAGGCTGACGATGATTCTTTCATATACATTTTAGGATTCAATTGTTTCATATGAATTGTTGTTTCCAATGCAAATCAATCATGTAAACCTGACATCAAAGTAATCCTGACACTGCCATAGTATAGGATAATGAAGAAATCGATAGAATTCTACGGATAGTCATTTAAGTATACATGTACAATGTACTATATTTAAAGTACAGGATGGCCGCCAACAGGAGGTTCTTCATACTTCAGTTGATGCTAAAAACCGCTTTCGTCTCTCCTTGAAATTTATTGACCAGATTAAAATAGTTAATTAAAAGATATGTACAACCCCAAAATCTACATTTTGTACATATCTTTTAATTAACTATTTTAATCTGGTCAATAAATTTCAAGGAGAGACGAAAGCGGTTTTCAACATTTAAAGAAGACTGTGAATGTGTCAGCTTCAGCCACGTCTCTTGAGGCTGATGGTAGGAGAGGATGCCGACATCTTGAAGTGTCAGTAAACATTTGTAGATGCTACAAATTTTCTTAATTAATGCGATTATGACATTTCTGTTAATTCTCCCTGTCATGTTTTGTCGTGTAATGATGCACCCGAAGAATTTAGACAGAATGTACATTGATTTTTCTTTCAGAATGTCTGGTTAAAATCTGGACATTTCCGACATGAACAACAAAGATGAGACGCACTGCGATGTTCAACCACAGAATTAGATTCATCTGCGCTCGCTTCGGTTTCCTAGAAAGGAAGAATTGTTTGTAACCTTAACATTGAAATGGCACATCACCGGATTAGAAAACTTGCTCCTTCTCGAATGGATAATTCGTGCATCGCTTGCTATTGGAAATAGCAAACAATAAGCTGTCAGCAGAGGACTACTAGAGCCAGTGAGAGATGCGTGCGTGCTGTGATATCACGTCGCACACACCAAAACACACATCGATCGATGCGTGGCTTCGATTCAATGCATGCACTATGCAGTGAGCAATGCCGAGGAGAGGACCATCAAGTGAACTAATTTTCGTACGCCTGCTACTTTCTTTAATAATGATCGGAAGGGCCAACATTATGGAGAAAACTTGTGGGCAATGATCAGAATTCTTCGAATCTGAAGGAATTTTGGCAATCGAAGCACTTTGCTGGAACTCACATTAATCCGCAAGCGACGCACGATTTTTTTCCTATCTCTGTAAGGTATTAGGAATTCCTTTTTGCCCGCTTAATAGGTTCCTCAATGTGCCGTCCATTTCGTATTAATCACACCTCTAGCAAACCGAAGCAGATAAACAAAATATTTAATTCTGTGCGTTCAACACTCGTTAGATAGTTGTTTCTCTCCTACAGTTGATCTGTGCCGACAAAGAATTCCGTTCTCGCCAGCCATGAATCAATTCTCCGGCCAATTTGTTCTCACTTCCGACGATTTGATTGATTCGTTTTTTTTGATTGTATATTGACCATGTAGAACTAATTTAGCACAGGGGGAACAAAAATCAACAGGGGGCCTGCCCCCAGGCCCCTCCGTGGTTACGGGCCTGACTGGTAGCCATGTCTCTTCAAAGACAATTCCCATTCCATGCTTATTCAAAAAGGCGACATCAAACATATGCCGATAAAAAGACCATCTCACAAATGTCTCTTCTACTGATGACATGTGTCTTCACCATTTCGTCCGTTTCATCACATAGATCATTATCTTCCTGAAGTCTGCAATCATTTATGAACAGAGTTTTACTGTCTCCATCACGAGACTCTCCTGAATATGAATTCCTGAATGAGAGGAGCTCGATCATGTGTGAAACGAAGTCTTGCGATAACTGAAATTTTATCTTTTACTGATTGCTATTCACGAAATCATGCGATAACCGAAACAAGAAGATGATTAGGTGATTATATAGCCTTAATGGTTGTGAGTCAGATCACCAGTAACTGACTGCTCATAAAGATAGGAGCTTCAATATCTGAAGAAATTACTATGCGATATACTGTAGACATGGTTCTATTGCATCATATAATTTGTAGTGGGACAAGACTGTATAAAACCTCGTCCGATATCAGAAAAATAGCTTTTGGTTTAGGCCGATGTTTGTGCTAAATAAAATTACATGATGATATAAAAACAACCTATGCAGAACTTTACAACAAACATTGTATATATTGTTAACAAAATGTCAACAGCCAACCGGTTGAGAATCCTAAGCTCACAGCGACAAGATAAAATACCCTCGATGGGATATGTATACAGATTCTTATTGATTTGATGTTGTTATTCATGGGACATGAAACTAAAACTAATGGATACAGACCCAGACAGACTCCCATCTACAAGCAATAATTGTAATTCGTGAATTCGACGAGCATATGCTTCAGCTGTGAGGACCCAATTTCACCAAAACGAGCATTGCGTTCTAATTCTTACCATCGTCGAAATTCCCAGTCAAACCATCACATACGTCAAACCAATAATCATTCATATGATCGTTGTTCTTCAAATGCAATGACCAACGATGATACTCGGACTTACAAACGTACAAATAGCCTTATTTAGGAGGAGGCAAACCACTCCATGATTAGTACCATCAAGTGAATCATACCAATCCACGAGTAATATAGCATGTATCGATAGGATACGACACTTGAGTCTGAATTAAATACATGCATAAAAAGTAGATTTCCTAGCAAAGAAGTAAAAACATGTCAGACTGATGTAAAAGTTGTAAATTTGTCAAGTAGAATTTTGACAAAGTCTCAAAAATGTGAATTGAAGAAAGGGCTAACATTTACTCCTATTCCTCTCGCAAAAATAGTGAAGAACTCAAAGTGGACATCAAACAAAATACACGCAAATTGAGATTAGCGGAATATTTTTATGTTCATAATAACGATGTCAGTCAGAATGGACCTAACAGTTAGATTCAAAATAAATCTTCTCTCAATCCTCAAATGGGAAGGAATGCGATGTTAGACAACATTTGCAAAACTTTTGAAAAATCAACATAACTGAGGAAAGTAATGTAATAAAAGCAAAGTCTAATTTAAATAGAAATGAAGAATATTCATTGAAATCTTTAAATGCCGATCCTGATATGATTATCAAAGAAGAGTGTTTAAAGGAGGCGCCAATGTGATTATGGATAAGTCATATCATGAAAAAAAGATATTAGATATGCTAGAAGACAAAAACTTTTATGAAAAATCACCAACTAATGAAGAAAAAATTATGAGAGACATGGAAAACCCATTCAGCTGTTTTCAAATAATCTAAGCAGCAAAGAAAAATACTGGCTTGATTAATTTTGAATTCAAAAGCAGTAACTTTTATGGATTGCCAAAAATTCATAAATCAAGCATGATCAAGAATTCTGAACAAAATTTCTGAACGAAATTCAGAATACTCTGCTATTCAAAATCCTTCAGATTTACCTTTTAGACCAATTGTTGGTAGCCCGAATGCTTCTACACAACGCCTTAGCATTTTTTTGGATATCATTCTAAAAGGGCTCTACAAAAGCGTAGCCTATACAAACTTTTGTAAGAGATGATCTCGATTTTTTAACAACTTTGCCTAAGCGCATGCCTATTGACGCTGAGTTGGTGACATTTGATGTTGTCAGTTTGTGTACAATTAGTCCCCATGACCTAGGTTTATTTGCGGTGAAATTTTGACTTCAACAATTCCCAAACACAATTGACAGTCGTTTCAATCATTCATTTATTTTAGAATGCTTATAACTTGTTCTGGTAAACAGTACTTTTGAATTTGGCAATAACTGCCACAAACAAATCAGAGGCACCGCAGTGGGCACAAAAGTGGCCCAATGTACGCAAGCCTAACGCTTGGCTATCTGGAAATTCAATCGAAGAATCGACTTATTAAAGTGTGGGGTAATGATACTACAAATGACATAATGAATACCTGGAAAGATATTTGAATGACTGTTCCATTATTTGGAAATTTGACGTTGAAAAGTTAAACCGATTTTATGATGTTCTCAATGATCTTGATATGAACATTTCATTCACCATGGAAATAAATGTACAAGGCACTTCCTTTTCTTGATATTCTCGTGATTAAAGAAGAAGAAACAATGCGCACTGACATTTGCTATAAGACAATTGACACTCATCAATATCTAAATTTCTCCTCCTGCCATCCGTGCCATGTTAAAAGAGCGATCCCTTACCACCTTGCGAGATGTACATGCATGATTTGCAGTGATGAAGTCAATCGAAGGAACTGCCCGGACGAATTAAAGCAATTCTTATACCACCACGGCTATCCTCCCTCATTAATTGATGATAGGATTTCAAAATCTTTATAACTTGACCGCTCATCACCTTTTTCTTACAAGTGACAAGAAAAATGTAAAATCACACATGCAAGCCTGGAAGCATGAAAATTTACCAGCTATTTCTCATGCGAATTCAATATTGAAAAATGACGATAAAACTAAAGAAAGTTTCAGAGACTCTATTTTAATTAATAGTATGCGACATTCAGGAAATTTGAAAAGAATTCTTTGTAAATCCACATTTGAAAGTGATCAAGTATATAAAGTAAATAAATGCAATGACTTAAGGTGTATTACATGAAACATCATACAAGAAGGATCTTGATATACATTTGATGGACACATTTTCCATGTAAATTGTAATATGAGTTGCGATACCGGTAAAGAAGAGTCTAGCGCGGAGTCATAGCGAGACAGTCACTGAACACGTGCTTAGGTGGATTTTTTCAGAAAGTAAGTGTCCTCCACGTTCCACTCGCATCCCTGGAAGTGCACTTGGCAGTTTTCCGTCCATTGATAGAGATCTGTTGAGTGAAAAGTATCAATCCCGTTTTCTCATCAACCTGCGTATTATGGAAGCTGTTGTGATTAAGTAATAAGTATTCTAACCCTGATATGTGTTTCAAAAAAGAATTTCTTTATTCTCTGTGCTTGCCTTAGAAACTTTGTCCCTTTTCTATTGTCATCTTTATAGATACATATGTTTTTTACAGAGAAAAAACAATGTTTTTCAATGCTTCAAACATAGGGAATTGATTTGTAATTATATAGAGTGGAAGCTTTCACAAGTCAGATAGAAGACTTTTCTGTTCTACCGCGAGATCTTTCGGCCTACATCGTAGGCCATTCTCAAACGACCTATGAGAGTCGCTTGAGAATGGCCTAAAGATGTAGGCCGAAAGATCTCGCGGTAGAACAGAAAAGTCTTCTATCTGACTTGGGAAAGCTTCCACTCTATAGAATGTTTTTCAATCAACCGACATGCTTCGGAACATCACAGGTTCCAGCTTCAGCGAACTCGACAAATTACAAACAACGCAATGAAGACATTTATAAATCATTCTCGATAAAAAATAGTTCAACTGCTCTACTTGCAGACCACTTTACAGGCAGAATAGAAGTATAGAAATCTACCTATTTACAAAGGTCAAACTGCGGAATTACACTGTATCTGCAAGTTCAAGAGGAGTGGCACTGATCCGTTTCTTTCATTGGCCTCGGACAGCATACTATTATTGTCTATCATCAAAATAGATTCAAGAAGATTTAGAGCTACCGACAATAGAGAAATTTTCAGATTTCGGATGGTGATCATGCATCGATACTTCAGTAGGGTTAGGATAGCCTTTAAGATGCTCGTTAATGCGGACAGCCAGGTGGCGCCTTGTGGCTCTTTTTACCGCATTGAAAAGCGGTACATGTATTCTTGTGACAATATTGATTATTTATGAAATACCTCAGACTTGCGTGTATTAAAATCGAATTCAGTATTGTAAGCTTAACTCTTAAATGTCATTATCGTACTACTTACAAAACAGCAGTATGTACCATGCAACCTTAAATCGATCTTTATTGACAAGAAGCCTTAAATCATTCGAAAAGCAGACAAATAGATGCAAAAATATACCGAAAAATATTTTGGTATGCATCCTTCGTATGTCATTGGTATCGAGCGATTTACAATGTAGACCAGTTAAGAACATTTCTTCACGTAAGCGACGCATCGATCTTTGAATAAACAAGTAGGACTGGCTGTTTGTGTTAACTAACTTTTTTCACAATAAGATGAGAAGCCTATTCTGCCAGCCATAATTTAGGAAAGTGGTTTATGAATTGTGAATAAGAATAAAGAAACCATGCACATGAGGCCTTTTGCCGATTGTAAAAATGGAAGCTCGGCACATAAGGCCTCTTGCATTTTATAAACTTATACAAATTTCCAGATCGAATTCGAAGATATCCTCTTAGGCTTGATGAACAGTACAATTTAGATCATTTCTGCGTTAAAATGTCATTATTGAACATTTTGCACATAAGGCCTTTCCAATTTACTGACAAGAGAGGTATAAATCACATTCTTATTTATTCAGGAGACCACTGTGATCACTCCCTTACTTTTTTGTCACTTTTTGATAACGTGGTAAAACGAAAACAGAACTTTATTCAACTGGTTGTGGATGAGAAGCGATCTAAGAAAAACAATTAAGCATTTTGTGGCTTTGCACTTTAGCCTTCAATATTACGAAGTCGGTGTTCGACTGGAATTATGCACGTATACAGTTTAAAACAATTCAGAACGTGTTAATAAGTAAAGTAGCATGCCAGACTGTTGCGGGACTTAGATTGAATCCACTAATTTCTGTCGTTATGATTGCTTCGACTTGATTGGAAATCAATTTTAATTTATGTAAAAATTTATGTAAAATTTATGCGTAAAAATACAAAATACTTCAAATAAAGAGATAGATTCCACTACATGCTTATCAGGAAGAATTTCAACCTGAAAATCAAAGTGCACCGCTAGACAATGAACTAAGAATCCGCTATTGGTCACCGGCATCGGTCAAAAATTCTCCATCAGCTTCAACTCTGTTGAAGCACATGAGTTTAACCCGCTCCTCGCTACAACGAGCCTTTCACATGGATCCCACGAAGTTCGATTTGGCAAGTCTCGACGGCACCAAGTCTCTCATAGAATGCACATACTGAAGCACTTTGTTCCAAGCTCAACCCTTTTGGGAGAGCGTATTTCGCCTGCCTCCTCTGGCGAACCCATTAGAGCCCAAGGCCATAGAACCATGGTAGAGAAAATATATTCATCATGATGTAAGATAGCTATAATCCAACTGTTCACATTAAATTAAAATCATATTAAAAGTTAGAAGGGTGTTACATTAATGCAACACTGGGCTCTAATGGTGTATATACGCATTAAATCCTGTTCCATATTAGAGCGCACCGTTACATTTTTGCAGCAGCAGGCAAAATTAAGAACATATCATCTTGCTCAAAATTATTCAAATAATGATGTATTAATGCGCAATGAAGCGTATATAAATGTAATTGCGAATGTCTACCGTTACATTAAATAATAGAAACATTGATTACCAATCCTGTATGAGTCCATGTACATGAGCAAAGTAAGTAAACAGCTAAATAATTACAGATGAAAGTTTTCGAAGCACTCGTTTGGGTGTAAAGCAATGTGACATGATGAACAGTGGTACCATGTCTGCGAATGTCATACTTTGTTTCGTCCTTCTTGATACCATGACCCACGTTTTGTCTGATTGGAATCCTTGAGATGCGTGCATCATCAGACAATAATAAAAGGACTAAAGATTTATTAAAAGGACCGTAGAAAACTTAGTAACTGAACCACATCATTTCATTTTGTTTCATAAGGTACCATGAGTTGCTGCAGCAAGGATCAAGGATCCAGGTAAAGTGTGTCCTGCACGCATTGATTCTTTGGTCAAGAGTATAGACTCCGCCCATCGACTTGTTGTATGTCTGAATAACGTGGGGTTGTTGTACTTGGATTTCTCTTCTACTTTTTTTAGCAAAAGCGACAACATGAAGTTTTAGGTCTAATTGCTCTGAAGTTTTGAGGTAGTAAGAACAGCTCGGTTATCATGCCATTGGGTAATGATCAGCACGAGCACGAGATCGCGAGTTAGTACCCGCACGGAGTGTACATGTAATATTTCGTTCATGTCTTCAATTAATTTTGCTGTTATTGTGCTAAAACACATCCTTATTTTACTAACATAGAAATTTTGAGTTGTCTAGAGCAATTTAATATGAGTTATTTACAATGAAATAAATATTGTCTATATTGAAGATATGCTTATTTGTATTTACATGTAAGCAGCATCTATGGAGTGCGATTAAAATACTCAGAAGTATGTGGATGATTACTATATCTCCGATCAAATGAAAAGGAAAATACTTACCTATTCTTCCGCGAGGTCGCCATTTCATGGAATTGATAAATCGAATTGATTTGCGGGCTTTCAAGAAAGTAAATTTCAAACAAGTTTTTCAATACCTGCCTAAGGAAGGCAATTTTGGAATACATCCATAGAGAAATCATTACTTTAATAGAGTCCAAATGTTCAGGTGTTACATTAATGAATCAATGGGCTCTAATGGGTGAAACCAAGTAAGCTTGGTCATCAGAATGCTGATAGCTTACTTTCTACGGATTATACAAATTTTGACAAAAGGAAAACAAATTTGGCACTATACTTTTGGCGAGAGAGCTATTCTGAAATTTGAATATTTGTTATGACTTGACTAATTAAGTTGAGACTACTTAGTGCAAAATTTTTGAATTTGAAATTATTTGCTTACTATGTATGATTGCTTGAAATCTGAAATTGAATTTCAAACATGATTATCTCTTTATTTTTGTATTTCTCTGACTCTGCAATTAATCAGCAGTTATTAGAAATTTTCAGAATCATGTTGCTTTTAGCCTCAGTGTCTCGATAAAAGTTCACGGAATTGGGCTGTTTCTTCACCTGCAGAAACTAAATGCTAAGATGTGCGATTTTAGTGCTATTTGAGTTGAATTTTAAGT
>CAJQUW010012530.1:45000-51599 GCA_907163375.1 Prostheceraeus crozeri | reverse complement strand
AAGTAGTAAGGAAGTGACAAACACCAGATAGCGCAAGATGGCCGCCATCGCTGACTCCCCCCCCCCTCCCCCTCCCCTCCCCCTCCCCTCCCCCTCCCCTCCCCCTCCCCTCCCCCTCCCCCCCCTCTGGAACGGCAGAGTGTCGTGGTCGGCCGCCGTGGTGCTTTGGGTCTGAGTGTCGTGGTGGACTTGGGCGACCGCCAGGATTAGTCTTGAGGCTATAGTGTGTGATGTTTTTCGTGCTGAATGTTGGGTTGTGAAATGGGTTGTTTCGAGTGGAAGGAGTGGTCGGATGAGAAAACGGAGGTCGGATTCGTGTTCAGCGTGAAATTCTGCATCGGTAGGGTGAGTTTCAAGGCAATCGGTGAGAAAAAATTTTCAACATTTTTCGAAAAACGACAGAGTTAGAATTTGGGACGTTTTGGTGTGTAGCGTCCAAACGAAGCATCGGATGAGAAAACGGAGGCCAGATTCGGAATCTACGTGAAATTTTGGGTTAGGAAGGATGTTTCCAGCGAAATCGGAGAGAAAAAATTTTCGGCTGACTCCCCCCCCCCCTCTGGACAGCTTGCTTCGATTTTGGCTTCTAGTGGACGGATTTTGTCGTGCGATAGCTCGTTTGAAAGCTAAGAGTGAGACAAATTCACTGAAAGAATCGGCTTGTTCCTATCTGTCTTCGTTTAGATGTGAGACGCCATTTAAGATTTTGGGACATTGGTGAAAAACGACAGAGTTAGAATTTGGGACGTTTTGGTGTGTAGCGCCCAAACGAAGCATCGGATGAGAAAACGGAGGCCAGATTCGGAATCTACGTGAAATTTTGGGTTAGGAAGGATGTTTCCAGCGAAATCGGAGAGAAAAAATTTTCGGCTGACTCCCCCCCCCCCTCTGGACAGCTTGCTTCGATTTTGGCTTCTAGTGGACGGATTTTGTCGTGCGATAGCTCGTTTGAAAGCTAAGAGTGAGACAAATTCAGTGAAAGAATCGGCTTGTTCCTATCTGTCTTCGTTCAAAAGTTAGAGCGGTTACAAGATTTTAGGTCGGAGCTCGCTTACCTGAAAAAATCCTAAGTGTCAGAGTGACTTTGTATGGGTAAAATTTTGAAAATTTTCCAAAGTGTGGAATTTCGACCTGGGACCGTCACCAAAACATTTTTCATCAAATTCTGAAATTTCACTGACCTCCCCCCCCCCCTCTGGACAGCTTGCTTCGATTTTGGCTTCCATTGGATGGATTTTGTCGTGCGATAGCTCGTTTGAAAGCTAAGAGTGAGACAAATTCAGTGAAAGAATCGGCTTGTTCCTATCTGTCTTCGTTCAAAAGTTAGAGCGGTTACAAGATTTTAGGTCGGAGCTCGCTTACCTGAAAAAATCCTAAGTGTCAGAGTGACTTTGTATGGGTAAAATTTTTAAAATTTTCAAAAGTGTGGAATTTCGACCTGGGACCGTCACCAAAACATTTTTCATCAAATTTTGAAATTTCACTGACGTCCCCCCCCCCTCGGGACAGCTTGCTTCGGTTTTGGCTTCCAGTGGACGGATTTTGTCGTGCGATAGCTCGTTTGAAAGCTAAGAGTGAGACAAATTCAGTGAAAGAATCGGCTTGTTCCTATCTGTCTTCGTTTAGATGTGAGACGCCATTTAAGATTTTGGGACACTTGGCGAAAAACGGATCAAGGAGTTTAGGAATTTGGGACACGTTTTGGTCTGTAGCTTCCAAAACGAAGTATCGGATTGGTAAACGGAGGCCAGATGTGGAATCAGCTTGATGTTTATTGTCCCAATGAGGATCATCATCCAATGAGAATCAAGCATTTCTTTATAAATAGCGAGCCAATCCACAGTGAGAATCATTCCATCGTTGAATCACACGAGTGACGGACGCACATTTTCTCTCTCCTAGTTCCCCTGTTTTCTATTATCCAACCTAAAATGGTAAGTCGCTACTTCCCTCCCTCTTCCTCCCCTTGAACGTAAACTTAATACAATCTTTTTTTCATTTTCATGGCATCTACTCCATCTGCTGCACTAGTAGGACAATAATTGGCGGTCAAACGTTTAACAAGGTTCGCTAATACGGTCCAGATCATCTTACAACTGAAGGCCAGTGGGAAGAAACAACCAAGGTACATAATCCTACACAACGCAATACAGCGTAAATTTTTTAAACAAGCCTTTTGCGTTATGATGATCAATAGCGTTAGTACTCCCAAACGGGAATGCTCCCTTCCGACGGATGTCAAGAATAAATGGCACAATCAGTATGGGGAACTACATTACTGATCCCCGTGAGTCCGTACATTTCGCTCTACCAACTTGATATTATTGAGGAGTACGTGACATTAAATATGGACATTCCTACTCCTCTTGCTCAAGAGTGGAAGGCGAGAGATGACAAGGATACTCCCTTTAAGAAAGATTTTGGGATGAGTAATCACATTTGCCTACCGGTATCACATTGGTTGTACTTACTATAAAGAAGGATGGAGATCAGTTTCAATACCCATCAGTTGTGATGAGCTCGGAGAAGGTACTTGGGATAAATCAAAACAAAAACAAACCCTTTTTTCAAAGTGAATGGGCTATATTATGGTCGACACAAGATAATAAAATAGCCTCTCTCTCCATGCATATGGAATCCATCCTATATATTCCCCCGAAATAAACCCACCCAACGTGGACGACCATAAATTGATCAAATCCTTCACAGCAGTGGTACGAAGCGCAAGTCGGAGAAGGAATGCTACATCAAAACGCAAATCAAAGAAGGGCATTGCCTAGTCCTTATCCTAAAACGTCGTACCCTTGACAATTCGCTTATCGTGCTTCTTGAGTGTCGTAGACGTGGTCTTTATTTAGATACAATTTTTTTTTACTTCTTCGTGTTGCCATACCATATCATTTGTGTATTTTTGTGCCGTGAAAAGCATCGATGTAATTCTTTTCATTTTGTAATATGTTATAGAACGTTTCCTTAGATGTGTAATTTCCGTGTTTAGGCTTCTATCATCATTTTTATGGATTGTGAGTGGGCTGAACCTGTACAGGAGCTCAGTGCTATTTGCTATCGAACAATTGGACATATCAGATTGTATAGTTGTCTTATCATCAACATGCCAACTGCGGATCCCAATGTTGATCAATGGGCCGAGAAAACAAACATTCATGGACTTAAATCTGAAGATATTTGCAAAAAGACTATGGCTTTATCTTGTGAAAGTGCTCTTCTTCTATTGGACTTTTATTAAAACGATGGTTAGCTGCTTTGCAATGTTATACGCATCTTTTGTACATAATCCTGGTTACGAGGAGAGGAAAAGTATTTCCCAATCTAATCATTGATGATATTTTTTTGCTCCCAGCCTTGGGATGAGTAGAGTGAATCAACATTAATCATGAAGTCACGAAAACGTTTTAAAAAAAGGATTTGTGTGTTCCTATTTTGTCTTCTGTTTCGTTGTAGTAGCTACGTTCATAACCAATAGCTTCTTTCCTTCGCTTACCTCAACACTGCTCAAAGTCCTGTATGGTTACACATTGCTCGATGTATGATTAGTTATCAGCTGTATCTATTTGATCTCTTTCAAACCATTGATTTATAATGCATGCTTGTTACCGTTATTCAATAAATGTATACTATGAGAAGAGTTGTTGTTTTCATGCAATGGATGGGTTAGTAAAGGGCGATCATGTTCCTTTCTCAAAACGACTGCGGGAACATTACGTTTTCATAGGCAAAGTTTAAAAGGAGGCTGTTTCAAGATTATGTGATAAAATTTTCATAAAGATGAGACCGACATCGAAGCAGTGGTCGATGTTGCTTAGCACTCTATTTTCTAGAGTTAATGAATACATTCTCTGATAGCATTGTCATGGCGCAATTAGTTGCGAAAATTAAGTTTAGTCATTTTGGAAAGGAAGAAGTGGAAAGTCGCTCTTTCCATTTTGCTTCTTATTCAATGGAAGTGGTAGATCGGCCCCGAAGAATTTCTTAAAATACATATGATAAAAATTGCTGAACGTCTTAACGCATTTAACCATCATGGTTGCAGTCTAGTGATTGAAGCGATTTCAGATGTTCACATTCAACTTTCCATAAAGAAAAATTGAAAATGCAGTGGTACTTGATTGTAGCACAACTGGTTTTCGAGCTATGTCTGCTCACTCTCGAAAGTATATTTCCTTCTGTACATGCGTCTATTATTTAGAAAAGGCTATCATATTCTTATCTTCAAAATGACTTGCTATTTACATCAGTTTCGGTGAAACTTTGTTTTGTTATGTTTTTATGCGTAAGGTTGGAAATGAAATGCGCATCTTCAAGAGATGTAAGCATGCTTTTTGTCAACGCTGTTTCATACGTAATTGCATTCAACTTTTGCCAATGTAACCACTGTGATATTGCCATCTTCGAGTGTCACTTATGTCGCAATAGTTTAGTACCCTATGTCAAATGTGGTAAAGATAGGTTCTGGGGTTTAGCAAAGACTAACACGGAAAAAATGGCGCCCGGAAACGTAAATGACGAAACGTTAATTAAAAGTCAAAAGTATCAAAGTTTTCTTCAGCCATTCAAGCTCTCCGACGAATGAAAGCAAATCAGCGATACAATGCTATACGACATGCTAACGATAAATTCATTTGTGAAATTATTTCTCATGTGAGGAAGTTGAGGACGAAGAAATTAGCGCCAAAACAACGAAAGTTACTTAAGCGATATGCTATACGAAATTGCGTTTCCATCTCCAATCCTAAAGTCACCCTTCAAAAGAAAGAGGAAAACTCTAACACAACAAGGGCTATCCGTGTGCCTTTTCGCGGTGCTTTCGCTGTGTCCTCCTCTTTATGTTGCGTTAGCCTGGTTAATTCATTTTGTGTTCCGTCTCCGCTATGAGTTCTACTGTTGTGTGGATAATGTTTCCTTTCAGCAATACTTCCAATGATAGCTCCTGCCGTGGGCAACCTATTGGGAAATATCTTTGGCTCTAAGCGTTAATTATGCAAATGTTGAGTCTCAAAGTAATAAAATGGATTTCAGACTTCAATGTGATAAAGTTCTGACTGTATCAGGTCCATCTCATGCAGGTAAAACTGTTTTCACGCTGAATTTATTGGATAAAAGAAGGGAGTTGTTTAAGGAACCTATCAATCGAGTGATTTGGTGTTATGGTATTTATCAACCGTCGCTGTTTCAGGAATTGCAAAGTCGCAACTTGATTCGACATGAAGGAATTATTCCAGTGGGAATAAAACTTCAGTCATAATGATGTTGTTGTATTGGATGATTTATATAAAAGAAAGTAAGAATTCAAAAGATGTGTTACAGATATGTTCACTCGCGCAGCACACCATTAAATGGTGTTTATATCAGTCTAATATTACACGAAAATTTGTTTCCTGAGTGGAAAAGAAGACTCGTACACGAAACCTGAATACACACTAATTATGCTATTTTCAAGGAATCCGCGAGATAAAGTCAATTTTGAAAATTTTAGCGCGACAAGTTGCACCCAGAGGATCAAAAAGCCTTAATTGAAAAAATTTTTTCATTGCAGACTACTGAAAAACCATACGGTTACTTATTCATTGACTTTACGCAAGAGTGTCCGTAAGAATTTATATTTCGAAGTGATATTTTGAAAACTCCCATGATTATCTACAAACTATGAGTTCTTATTCTCGCATGATTGTTATTCCTCAGGATGAATATGTACAATTGACTTGCCAATGCAGCAAGGTAGAAGCAACCTCTTGCCAAATTCAAATGTATAGGAAAGAAATAGATTATCAGCAAAATGTTCACATCAAAGATCCACATCGTGCTGTATTATTACAATCGGAAACTGTTTAGCAATTGAAAAACTTGAAGAATAAGATGCGTGACTCTGTATCGACTGCTACACCTTTAGCATCTCGCGCACATGCCATATCTCTTTTCAACAGTATTGAACCCCATCTCATTGTAAATGATAGAGGAGAAATCATTACAGATGAAAATAAAGTGATTGATGCTTCACGTTATGAAGACTTGATTCAGTATGCGACACGTAGAAAGCGCCGTCAGGGCTATGTTGATCACTGGTGGGTCATCACATTTGCATCAGAAACAACTACTCTACAACTAAAACACCTTCACACTCTTAATCTCCTCATATAATGGATTTACATCAAACACACCATAAATCACAGTTGCTCATCCACACATTCACAAGGCCCCATCAAAACACACACACCATCACCACAACACACGCACACCATCAACAATTATGCACATTAATACACCCTCATTGCATCATCACAACTCACCATCATTTATCATCCACATCAAACTCCACATACACCAACCACATACTTTCTTAAACTATTGAAAAAGCATAATGTGCTAAAATTTGCTTTTTAATTAATGAAGACATTGAAAGAACTTGATTCAACTGTGGCTACTACTCCAATGCTTCAGGCGCATGAAAATGCCAACTAAATGGTTTTAAGACGTCACCTGCTACATCCCCTCCACACTCACTAAGCAAAACAAGAGGAAAGAACTGACGTAGATCTACATTCGCCACTAAAACTGGTAAAGGAAAACGATTCTTTTAAAAA
>CAJQUW010012530.1:0-37500 GCA_907163375.1 Prostheceraeus crozeri | reverse complement strand
GATACAGAATGGGCCGTATCTTTATACAGAAAGTGTGTAGAGCCTTTTGGTGGTTTCTTACATGAAACAAGAGTGTTGATGCCTCGCATTATTACTTCGGTTAAATTGGTTGTAGATTATTTAAATGAAGTGATTAATGAGCAACATATTTCATTTTCTGAAAAAGAAGGTACTTTGTCTCTCACTATAAGTGGAAAAGGTATTGAACTAATTATGGATAAAACTCTAATGGACATTTTGGGTTTTGACCAAAATATCTTTAAAAGTGGTACTGTAACCAAAGCTAGCGCAGACATGTCGCTATCGCGTCGTATTAACTATTTTCAGATATATTCCAATATTGGTGAAGATGTACGTGTGGGAGATGTTGAAGCTCCATTGCTAGCAATGATACCATACCAGCCAAAGAGCTGCAGTATTTTATCTGAGCATACTTTCAAGAAAGTGCATTATACAAAGCTGAAATCAAACTACATCCCACAAATTGATATTGCCATTTATGACGATGCTGGTGCGTTGATTCCTTTTCATAAAGATGCTGTGACAAGTATCACACTCCATTTCCGAATGAAGAGTTAATGCAAACGTATGCTAATATATTTTTCCAATGTGAATAATATGGAAAGTGAAAATAAGGACTCGTTTCTAATCTACTTGCCCAGTAATGCTTCTATGAATAAATTTCCCAAAAATAAACCATCAGACTATCGAGTAGAATTAAATCGCCCACTGCATTTAGAAGGTGAATGGGAGGTTGGCGTTTCTAGTATTTGCTATGATAGCAATATTCAGAATGTGAATGATTTGGAAGAAATGATATTGACTCCTCGCACCCATGATGGAATAACGATGAATAATGCATTTCAGTTCCCATACAATTTAACATCAGATGGAAAGTGGAACTATGAATGGATTCAGATAAAATCAGATTCTTATGAGCCATTTGGGAATGAGAAAATTATTAAGGCATTCAACAGTGGTAATACTTCCATCATGAAGAATAAAAATCAGAAAGCTTATGAGTTTACTATCTATCATTGGAGTGGGAGACAGTTCCTCCGCTTTCATTCTTTTACTAAAGGTCTTACGCTGAGGTTGGATAGTGAATTCTATCCACATCTTGGTTTTGGTCATGGACTACATCTAACGTCAATTGCTACTGCAAATGTTAGAAAAGTTTATTCAAATCGAATCAACAAATTTCATTATAGATTTAAAATATTTGATGAAGATGTTGTAGAATGCGAAGAACGCATCATTTTGAAAAAGCGTGGTGTTCAACCTTTATCACTTATTGAGTTAGTAAAACGATGGAATGAGACTGTGGGTAAGAAGTATGGAGAGAAAATTATGGCGGACAAAAATAAGTTGGTTATTCAGAAATATAATGACAAACTTACAGTTTATTTCTCTCCAACCTTGCGTCATTTTGTAAGACATTATACACCTATTATTGGAAGCGGTGTGGTGTATGCTTCTCATGAATATCACACTAAAGCTGATTCAGTTAATGATGAATGGTGGGTGGACATCTATGGCGATCGCATCAAGAAAATTTACCAGTCTTATGAAGAATCTAAAGTTGCTATCAATATAATGCCGCGTCTATATCATACAGTTGAAAGCTTCATTCATGTAGTAAATCCTTATATACAACAGAAGTTGAAGCATGTGATGAAAAGTAAATATGATGTAAAGACACACCACATTTCGTTTTCAATTGAAAATCAACGCGTTGTTCTGAAACTGGGTGATGACATTCAATGTCAATTGAGTAAAAATTTGAAAAAACTCTTTGGTTTTTCAATGCTACAAACTGTGTTTGCTGCTGCGCATACGATTGGTATAGAAACACCAATGACACTTGATAAACATGAACAGCACCTTTACATTCAAAGTGATTTGATTCTACCTATTTCTGTTGGTGAGAAAAAAGAATACATTTTACGTGATTTCATTCATGATAAAGACGCTTCATATGGAATAGTCGAGAAGATGTTTGAATCTATTTTCTATCATCCCGTCGTCAAACAAACTATACCCTCTATTGCTATCAAAATTACCAATGGTTTACAAGAGTGCATCCATGTGAAAGATACTAAATCCCTCATAACGTTAGTGTTTCGGAAAACAAAGTGAAGTCTTTATACAACATTTATTGAAATATGTACATGAATGTGAAGCAATAGACTTTATACAACAACCACTGAAAATATATACATGAGCGCACTTCAATAAACATTGTTATATACAAAAAGTCTTTTTACTTCGTGAAGGGTGGAAATATACAGGGATAGGAAAAATGTCTTTCAGTGGAAAAGTCATCACATGGGGAATGTACAGATGTGGACACATATTCACAAGGAAAAAACAATCTCATGCGATACATAAAACAACAATGTTTATCTACAGAAGTCAACATCAAAATACTAAGTTAAGGATGATTATGCTAAGACGTCTCCTGAATGTGGTAGTGTGAGTTTAATTCTTTTGGGTGGTGGTATGTTTGTGTCAGGATGTCCATGTGGAAGAGATATGTTGTGTTCTAGCCAGCACCTCTTATCCTCCCATGCTGAAAGCGCCCGTTTCCTAAAAGTATGAGTTTTGATCTCATGCGACTTAGATTTTAAGATTGTCATATTGACAAACGTTATATTTTTATTTCTATAGGCTTTCCTGAAATTCTTATGTTTCATATTTTGCACAATGGATTTTGATATGCCTTTAGCGCGCTTAATGCTATCGTCGCTATCCTTTAATTTCATACTGTACATTTTTGGACGGAGGAGAATCATTTCATCTATTTCCTTCCCTGCTGTCTCATCCTTAAAGCAGCCAAGTTTTGCCTTATTTTTGATGGAGTAGAGTGGATGATCAGCAGGATAATTTGATGTATCAAAATATCTTTCTAAAGATTTTCCTACTTCATTGAAATTTAAATCTTTTTGAGTGGTAATACCTAAGAAGAAACTATCTGTATCACCACCCAACAAACGAACCTCTTTTACGAGAGGACATGGTTTTAGTATTTTATAAAAGAGTTGGTACATTTCAAGCTTTGAGTAATCTAGTACAGCTTGACCAATATAGATGGGTTTGCACAACTCAACTTCAGATTTTATCATTTTAACACCTATAAGGTCCTCATCGATAATGTCTCTATCGATGAATAGAGGTGATGAGACCAATTTGTGATACTTTTGATCATCATTAACTAGTTTGTAGTTTACGCGCTTTCTAACATCCTCCATCGTCTTACCAAATAGACTGTTGTTCTTATATTTATAAAAATCTTTTTCAAAATTATTTTGGGCTAGTGCACGTTTCTGGCTGTTGCTATCAATATATGGTTTGAGGAAGGCTTTCTGTCTAAATTTAATAATGCGGTGAACTCTTTTTAAAATCATACCCATTTCTAAATAAAATTTTAAGATGCTAAAGTGGACTAGATAGTTTTCTTTATCATACTGGGTGAGTAAAAGTTTGCGGCAAGGCTTATAGTCGGGTTGACCGCATGATTCTAAATCTTTATGAAATTGTTTCATAAAGTCGGAAAACATATCTTTGGTCACTTCACCTGATTCGGGTGCGAGTGGAAAATCCACGGTTTTATGTTTAATATTATTTGGATAGATTAGATCTATCTCAAAATAATATCCCCAATCACCTTCATCTGGAATTGCTAGTATGTTGGAAGGGTTGGAGAAATGTTGAATTTCACTATCATCTAACCAGCTAAACTCAGAGTGAGGTAGCGGTTTGGATAATGAACTACCATACAAATTATTTTGGTCATAATACTTCAGATGAGTCTGGTCATTGCCTACTATTTTTGATTTTAACCTATGTTTATTTACAAATGTGAGACCACCGCGAATTCCTCGCTCAAATAAATTATACATCTCTGGATCTTGTAAGAGATGAATGGTCTCACCAGTCATTTTAAAAGCAGACTTAAATGACATGGCTGGCAGACTGACAAAGTGGACGGGATCTAACTTATCTTCTTCTAATGCCACTCGTCGAAACTCCTGAAATACATCAGCCAGCAAAAATACATCTAACTTAAGGTAGGCAATCATATATTCACCAAATGTATGGCAGTCAAATTTTATCCATGCATCTTGTGCATGATCATAATCTTCGGTCTTACATTCTGCACCGGTCAAATCATTTTTAAATTTATCTATGGGCGGAAGAGAAGTCTCGCCGAGTTTACTAATTGCATCAAAATATGCATATGGAAAGACTCCTTTCCGTGTGATGACTTCATCGGTTAGATTTGGGTATTGTTTCTTAAGATTTTGTGTTAGTGGAAGAGACTTTAGATTTTGCACGAGAGAGGCCAGTGATGCAGTCATAAATTGGTAGGAATCTAAAAATTTTATATCAAAATAGACCGTCTTATTTTCTTTAGTTTTATCGACAGGCACTTTTGCTGTCATGGCCATAAACTTCTCTCTCGTTTGCGCTATTACATCAAGCTTCCACTCTTTCATTTGACCTAAACCTCCTTTTATTATCATATGGCTGTCGTAGCCCTTGAAATTATGGAAAATGACGGGTAATGTACGCCGCTTCATCCTCAGCGAAAAATTACATTTTGAACAGAGTGCGTTTCTAAATTTACCAGTGATGTGATCATGGTCGCGCACTTTCTTAATCTTATCATCGTCAAATGTTTTCCTACATTTGGGGCAAACGTTGCAACTATCAAATTTTGCTTGATCATCTGCTGTCATATGCAATGATCTGCGATAGAGTTCACCATCATACTTTTGCTGAAATTTTACAGCCTGTTCGAGGAATTGTAGGAATTGGTAAATACAATCCTCACCTTGCCAGACGCGCATTTTATTTTGCCTACTCCTAAAGTGATCATGCCATACTTCATAGCAGGAAATGGCTGCTGGTCGATGGATGTTATCATCGATATAGCATTCGATGTCAGCATAGATGACACGAAGAGGACTTAGTTCATCGCCATTCTCTCTATATGAAAACTCCTTATCTTTGGGCATGCGTTCCATTTGCAGTTTACCTCGCTTACACCACTCATAATGAGTTTCAAATTTGTTTTTACTCCTAAAGTTCCGAATGCATCTGTCGCAGTAATATAACTCTCTACTCGAGTTTTCTAAGTGGTGGTATAAGCGAGAAATTTTGGGAATGCCGCAGTAGTGCCATTCCTCACTATCATCCTGTCTTACTAATAAAAGGTTGACAACATGGTCATAACAACTCGAACGCGAGTTGTAGCGCACACCCTTCAATCCCTTTTCCCAAACATGGAGAACTATTTTAATGTTGTTCAATTTTTCAAATTTTTCTATATCTTTAATTTTCATATCGTCACTATTACAGTCATCGAAGTTTAATTCATTCTCCCACTGCCTATAGCTATATGTACGATTTCGATTCGCATTGATGTCATTATAGTGGAGAATGGAGAGGACAGCATATTTAAAACATTGCGATTCGCAATCGACATTGATGACTGCTGTTTTGTTTTTTAAATTTTTTGGAAGTTTAAAGGAGCCTCGACCACTATGATTTCCTAATAAACTGATTTTAAATAAGGCGGACTCAATGCCGTCAAAAATGAGACCGCTATCGCGCTCGTTAAACTTATCAATATTTAATTTTAATCCTTGGATGTGAAAATTTATCCAAGACTCATAGTCTACAACCTCGGTTGCAGGAGAGGAGGGTATGTGAAACTCTAACCTCTCTATTATTTGTCCAGTATGGTGGTCGATTTTTACATATTTTATTTTAAGATAGATGAGCGCCTTCATCCTAAAATTGTCTAAATTGTTGAAGAGCGCTTCTATCAATGATGAATTTTGATGAAACCATTCCTCAAAGTTAGCAATGGTTTCTGAGGAGTCCATCTGGTAGTTCCTCACTAAATTATTTATGGACACCTCAGTAAGTCGGATAGAGGAGGTACCGTTGGTGTAGGTATCGTTCGTGTGTGTATGTTGAAGTCTGTGCGAAGATAGTTCAAAACGTGTCTCGAAAGACTGAATGCACAAGTCGCAAGAAAAGGAGACATCGTTAACAGAATCATCCCTACCTTCGGAGATTGATGCCGGCTTAGGTCGACAAACACCTCGCTTGATGTGTCGGGTGAGATCCCATTTCCTCGTGAAGATGTGCCCACAGTCAGCACATTCCCACTCGTTGCCATGTCGCGACAATGTTGAGATGGACTCGCACGAGATGGAACTGGTATCACCTGAAAGAGAAATCATTCTTTCATCTCTGTTCAAGTCTCAGTGTATTGTTACAACCTACCTTGACTCAACAACTCTAAACTTTCCTCGAGAAGGGAGGGCGTTGGTGATGAAGTTGATGCCTGAAATTGAGGAAGATGCTATTAGCTACACGTTTGAGGGAGATGAGAGAGGAAATTTTCAACTTACCATTTGAACGAAATTATGTT
This sequence comes from Prostheceraeus crozeri, assembly GCA_907163375.1. NCBI lineage: Eukaryota > Metazoa > Platyhelminthes > Polycladida > Euryleptidae > Prostheceraeus > Prostheceraeus crozeri. The sequence goes on along the minus strand of CAJQUW010012530.1, from coordinate 31,052 downwards.
TAAGCTTGATACTTCAACAAGATAGAGACTTCACTCAAATTTGAAATTCACTAAAGAGCAGTTCACTTGTACGCCTCAAATACAGAATTCGTCAGAGAACAGTTCAATTATGCGTCTCAAAGACAGAGTGAAATGATACGGATATCACTTTGCTTATATACTTTCATTCTCTTCATTCATTGGATGTTCATTCTGATTGGCTGCTTGTGTATACTTAAGAATTAGAAAACATTTCAAAGTCATTATTCACAGTCAACATGACAAGCCCTCCAACAACACCAAATACCGCATTGGAGTTCTCCTCTCCATGCACATCAGCAAAGGTGCTCGTTACACCAAATGCACCAAGAAAGGCGAAGGTGGAGAAGGTGTACCGACTGGACAATATACGAAAGTTATCATTACCAGCGGACGAGGAAGAGGAGAGTGTATGTGAGAAGGAGTGTCCCGACTTAACAGGCGTGAGGTGGAAGTATCTCCAGTACGATACTGACGATGTGATGGAGATGACCAGCAAGTCGCAGTTGCATCAAATATGGGAGTGGTACACCCCTAACTCCCAACCGCGAACCGTGGCGGAGTGGGCGTACATTGACAACGTGAGGGACGCTGCAGAAGAACGTTTAAAGCAGCTCAACTGTTTTTGTGATCTATGTGAAGTCAGACTCTGGGACGATATTGACGATGAAGACCTTTTAAAATACATGCCATAATAAATGTTTATTTCGTATTATCTTTGCTTTCATACTGACTTACTTGAATGGGGCTTTAGTGAATAATTTAACCATGTATACTTTTTCATTGGGAAATAGTAGCACGCTTAGTCTAACTTGCAAATCTTATAACATTTCATATGGGTGATAATGGTAGATGAAATAGTGTCAAATAAAATTAAGATAGCTTACACTTCTGATACAGGGATAGCAATCGACTGCGATCCATGTGTAAAGAGCTTGTTAGACTACGGAAGAGAGAAGTGTGTTATGTTGCGTGTGGCGCGTGAGTGTCCTCCCATTTCATTCCATTCATCAATTCGTCTCAGTGATAGAGACAGGTAGAACTCATGGTTCTCATAACGTATGCAATGGAAAGTTTTAGGTAACCTTCGACAGTTGGCTAAATGTCGCCTGGCGCGAATGCATACTACGTTGAGACAGAGGCAATCACTTGCAAACATGACGCAGAGAGGTTTAACAAGATTGACCATTGCCGAATGTCCCTTGAGGTATACATAGCTACGGGTTTCACCGCCGCCCTTTACAGGAACGCCCGTCGAAAGGAAGTATTACACCGAACTTCATTTGCAACGTTCAAGTTGACTGATAGCAGATTCAACTTAATGATAGTATTCGCCAGTCCGAAGACTGCCCAGGGCAAACCGCGTGGAGGTTCTATCATGTCTTGCCCCATGGTGGCCCTTAAGAGAGCCGATGGTTCGTTCTCGTCGTATCTGAAAATAGAAGGAAAAATAGATGAAATATATTCAAGTGATAGAGATGATATTAACTTACCATAAGAGAAATTTAGCCGGTTCGCGACCCCTTCGATGGTGATGGTTGAGGTAAGTATTTGGCCGGCAGTTTCCGCTTCCGGTGGCGCAGCTCCTTTATTTCGCCATCATGCTTTATAGAGACATGGAGACAGCGCATCTCCGCCATTGCTCCCTCGTAGCACTCGAATGTGGAATCCAAGTCCTCACTCTCAAGGATGATGCTGTCGACGATTCTGCTCTTGATGATGGGAATGTGGAGCGTTGTTCGTCTCTCTTCTTTCTTCTGACTCTCAGTCAGGCTAGTCTTTAATTGCTCAATTTTTAAATTTGATACCTCTTCTTGAGCTTTTAATGATTTTATGTAAGTCACCTGCTCAGTAACGCGTTTTTCGCTGGCAAGCGCCCTTTCGCGGAAAGATTCTAAATTGATCACTTGTGTCTTGAGGGCCCGAATCTCGGCTACCTGACCCTTCAGGTGGAAATTGTCATCCCTAAGGGCCGAACATTCATTTTTGTAACGAGTGAGCTCATCTTTTAATTTTGTGAGTGCATATTCCTGGCTCACTTTTGCGATCTGGGTATCCTTATTCCAGCTGTTCGTCTGCTGCTTAATCCCCTTCTTTACTGGGGAAGGTGCGATTACTTTCTTTTTCGGGGAAGACTGATTTGTTGGTTTTCCTATCTCTTCCGTGTCTTTAGTAATGACGACCTCCTCAGAATCGGAGTCATCTGAGCTGTCCAAATCGCTTAGTGGGGCCTTCTCTTCTGCTGTTGATGAGGTAGTGGCCGAAGCAGCAGGCTCCAAAATTGTTGCAATAGCCTCTTGTAGTGCTGCGTCAAGATCGACTGTTTCTTCGTTGAAGAAGGGTGCGATCACTTTGCCGATGTCTGATGTTATGTAATTGTTTGCCTTTTTGAGCGGACAGTCGGCGTGGGCGATGTAAAATTCCTCATGCTCTTTGCCTTTCAAAAATTTCAGGCAATGTGTACAGCCGGAAATAACGGCTCTTTCCTCGTGGAAGTGAGGCGTATTCTTGTACTTATTAATGTGACGTTTGAATTCGCCACCCCTCTTTATTTCTCCGCAAGAGCACTTTTTAAATAAAAATTTTGAGTTGCCTCCCATTTTGTAACTTATGTATCTGTAAAGGAAGGATGAAATAGAATTACTAACAGGCGACATTGGCAGTCATTCTTATAATCATACAGCTAAATTGTGAGATTGGTGGAAAGTGTCGAACCTTTGAATCCGTTACAGGCATTACTCAGAGGGGATCTTATCCCAACTCCAAGGCCTCGGCCCACAAATCCAACCTCCCGCGGACAGAGCGTGCGTCATATCACTGTGTTGGTATCCGGACCCCGATTTTGACATGAAAATCAGTGGATTGTTTACAAAGGTTGCAAATTCCAAGCCGAAGCTTGCCTCCCACAACTTTATAAATGTCTTAGTTGAATTCAGAAGGTTTGAAAATCCCGAAAATTGCCAAAAAATAGCGAATTTAAATTTTTCAATTTTTTAGCACTACTTATGAAATTTTATAAGTAGTTTATCACTTAGGGCAGGTCAATAGCGACCGAACCTTTTTTGAATCAAGTCAAACGGACTTGTAGAAGCAAAGTTACAAGCCTTTAAAGTTTTGGAGTCTTTTATGGCCTGGAGACGAAGGCCATCTCCTGGCTAACCTCTAAGTCTAACGCCTTAGCTGATATCAGCAATGAAATTTTCTAAGTCGGTTTCTTACAGAAACTCGGGATTTGGAATGTCCGAAGCTATCATCGGAGCTCAGAGAGACGACTTACCGTTGACTATCTCTCGTATTAATGACAAGTCTCTCTCGGTTCCCAGCTTATATAGTGTGTGGCGATCAGCTGATGACGTAACACCCATCATCCAAACACTAAAAAACCCGTCTATCTCCGGTTCTAGTGCTCCGATTGAGCTGGAAATACACCATTTCCATGTAGAATTTGACGCTGAATCCGAATCTGGTCTCCGTTTTCCCATCCGATGCTTCGTTTTGGCTCTACAGTAGGCAGCCATCGCAAAAATTCTAACTCTGTCGTTTTTCCGAAAAAATGTTGAACATTTTTCTCGCCGATTGACTTGAAACTCTCCGATTGACATTAAAACTCACCATACAGATAAAGAATTTCACGCTGATTCCAAATCTGAAATCCGTTTTCCCATCCGATGCTTCGTTTTGAAGCTAGAGCCCAAAACGTCCCAAATTCTAACTCTGTCGTTTTTCGCCAATGTCCCAAAATCTTAAATGGCGTCTCACACCTAAACGAAGACAGATAGGAACAAGCCGATTGTTTCACTGAATTTGTCTCACTCTTAGCTTTCAAACGAGCTATCGCACGACAAAATCCGTCCACTGGAAGCCAAAATCGAAGCAAGCTGTCCAGAGGGGGGGGGGGGACGTCAGCGAAATTTCAGAATTTGATGAAAAATGTTTTGGTGACGGTCCCAGGTCGAAATTCCACACTTTGGAAAATTTTCAAATTTTTACCCATACAAAGTCACTCTGACACTTAGGATTTTTTCAGGTAAGCGAGCTCCGACCTAAAATCTTGTAACCGCTCTAACTTTGAACGAAGACAGATAGGAACAAGCCGATTGTTTCACTGAATTTGTCTCACTCTTAGCTTTCAAACGAGCTATCGCACGACAAAATCCGTCCACTGGAAGCCAAATTCGAAGCAAGCTGTCCAGAGGGGGGGGGACGTCAGCGAAATTTCAGAATTTGATGAAAAATGTTTTGGTGACGGTCCCAGGTCGAAATTCCACACTTTGGAAAATTTTCAAATTTTTACCCATACAAAGTCACTCTGACACTTAGGATTTTTTCAGGTAAGCGAGCTCCGACCTAAAATCTTGTAACCGCTCTAACTTTTGAACGAAGACAGATAGGAACAAGCCGATTCTTTCACTGAATTTGTCTCACTCTTAGCTTTCAAACGAGCTATCGCACGACAAAATCCGTCCACTGGAAGCCAAAATCGAAGCGAGCTGTCCCGAGGGGGGGGGGACGTCAGTGAAATTTCAAAATTTGATGAAAAATGTTTTGGTGACGGTCCCAGGTCGAAATTCCACACTTTGGAAAATTTTCAAAATTTTACCCATACAAAGTCACTCTGACACTTAGGATTTTTTCAGGTAAGCGAGCTCCGACCTAAAATCTTGTAACCTCTCTAACTTTTGAACGAAGACAGATAGGAACAAGCCGATTGTTTCACTGAATTTGTCTCACTCTTAGCTTTCAAACGAGCTATCGCACGACAAAATCCGTCCACTGGAAGCCAAAATCGAAGCAAGCTGTCCAGAGGGGGGGGGACGTCAGCCGAAAATTTTTTCTCTCCGATTTCGCTGGAAACATCCTTCCTAACCCAAAATTTCACGTAGATTCCGAATCTGGCCTCCGTTTTCTCATCCGATGCTTCGTTTGGGCGCTACACACCAAAACATCCCAAATTCTAACTCTGTCGTTTTTTCGAAAAATGTTGAAAATTTTTTCTCTCCGATTTCGCTGGAAACATCCTTCCTAACCCAAAATTTCACGTAGATTCCGAATCTGGACTCCGTTTTCTCATCCGAACACTCCTTCCACTCGAAACAACCCATTTACACCCCAACATTCAGCAGATTGCACCAAAAACATCACACACTATAGCCTCAACACTAATCCTGGCGGTCGGTCACGTCAACCCATACGAGACCAACACATCCGAGTCTCACACTCTGTCGTTCCAGAGGGGGGGGGAGTCAGCGAACATGTTGTGAACCCACCTGGTCGGCACACCACGACAGACTCTGTCGTTCCAGAGGGGGGGGGACTCAGACCGAACGCCACCCGAAGCACCAACGGCGGCCGACCACGACACTCTGCCGTTCCAGAAGGGGGGGGGGGGGGGGGAGTCCGCGATGTGCACGGCCATCTTGCGCTATCTGGTGTTTGTCATAAGGAAGTGACAAACACCAGATAGCGCAAGTTGGCCGTCCATCTGCTGACCTCCCCCCCCCTCCCCCTCTCTTGGAACTGGTCAGAGTTGTGAGTAGTCTTATTGTTTATCGGGGGTGGTCGGAACGCTTCGCGTGGGTGCTTCGGGTCTGAGATTGAACCACCCCCCACCCTCCCCCCCCCCCCCCCCCCCGCTGGAACGACAGAGTCTGGCGGGGTGTGCCGGCCAGGTGGGGTCCCAACATGTGCGCTGCCGCCCCCCCCCTCTCCCTCTGGAACGACAGAGTGTGAGACTCGGATGTGTTGGGTTCTCGTATGGGTTGACGTGACCGACCGCCAGGATTAGTGTTGAGGCTATTAGTGTGTGATGTTTTTGGTGCACATCTGCTGAATGTTGGGTTGTAAATGGGTTGTTTCGAAGTGGAAGGAGTGTGCGGATGAGAAAACGGAGGCCAGATTCGGAATCTACGTGAAATTTTGGGTTAGGAAGGATGTTTCCAGCGAAATCGGAGAGTAAAAATTTTCAACATTTTTCGAAAAAACGACAGAGTTAGAATTTGGGAGGTTTTGGGGTGTAGCGCCCAAACGAAGCATCGGATGGGAAAACGGAGGCCAGATTCGGAATCTACGTGAAATTTTGGGTTAGGAAGGATGTTTCCAGCGAAATCGGAGAGAAAAAATTTTCACTGACGTCCCCCCCCCTCTGGACAGCTTGCTTCGATTTTGGCTTCCAGTGGACGGATTTTGTCGTGCGATAGCTCGTTTGAAAGCTAAGAGTGAGACAAATTCAGTGAAAGAATCGGCTTGTTCCTATCTGTCTTCGTTCAAAAGGTAGAGCGGTTACAAGATTTTAGGTCGGAGCTCGCTTACCTGAAAAAATCCTAAGTGTCAGAGTGACTTTGTTATGGGCTGTTAAAACATATTTGAAAACGGATTTTCCAAGTGTGAAAATTGTCTGTTTATCCTGTATAGTGATTTCGTCACTCGAGAGAAAACATTTTTCATGCGAAATTTTGAAAAAAATTTTCGGCTGACGTCCCCCCCCCTCTGGACAGCTTGCTTCGATTTTGGCTTCAAGTGGACGGATTTTGTCGTGCGATAGCTCGTTTGAAAGCTAAGAGTGAGACAAATTCAGTGAAAGAATCGGCTTGTTCCTATCTGTCTTCGTTCAAAAGTTAGAGCGGTTACAAGATTTTAGGTCGGAGCTCGCTTACCTGAAAAAATCCTAAGTGTCAGAGAGACTTTGTATGGGTAAAATTTTGAAAATTTTCCAAAGTGTGGAATTTCGACCTGGGACCGTCACCAAAACATTTTTCATCAAATTTTGAAATTTCACTGACGTCCCCCCCCCATCTGGACAGCTTGCTTCGATTTTGGCTTCCAGTGGACGGATTTTGTCGTGCGATAGCTCGTTTGAAAGCTAAGAGTGAGACAAATTCAGTGAAACAATCGGCTTGTTCCTATCTGTCTTCGTTCAAAAGTTAGAGCGGTTACAAGATTTTAGGTCGGAGCTCGCTAACCTGAAAAAATCCTAAGTGTCAGAGTGACTTTGTATGGGTAAAAATTTGAAAATTTTCCAAAGTGTGGAATTTCGACCTGGGACCGTCACCAAAACATTTTTCATCAAATTCTGAAATTTCACTGACGTCCCCCCCCCCCCCCCTCTGGACAGCTTGCTTCGATTTTGGCTTCCAGTGGACGGATTTTGTCGTGCGATAGCTCGTTTGAAAGCTAAGAGTGAGACAAATTCAGTGAAACAATCGGCTTGTTCCTATCTGTCTTCGTTCAAAAGTTAGAGCGGTTACAAGATTTTAGGTCGGAGCTCGCTTACCTGAAAAAATCCTAAGTGTCAGAGTGACTTTGTATGGGTAAAAATTTGAAAATTTTCCAAAGTGTGGAATTTCGACCTGGGACCGTCACCAAAACATTTTTCATCAAATTCTGAAATTTCACTGACGTCCCCCCCCCCCTCTGGACAGCTTGCTTCGATTTTGGCTTCCAGTGGACGGATTTTTGTCGTGCGATAGCTCGTTTGAAAGCTAAGAGTGAGACAAATTCAGTGAAAGAAACGGCTTGTTCCTATCTGTCTTCGTTTAGATGTGAGACGCCATTTAAGATTTTGGGACATTGGCGAAAAACGACAGAGTTAGAATTTGGGACGTTTTGGGCTCTAGCTTCAAAACGAAGCATCGGATTGGAAAACAGAGACCAGATTTGGAATCAGCTTGATGTTATTGTCCAATGAGGATCATCATCCAATGAGAATCAAGCATTTCTTTATAAATAGCGAGCCTTCCACAGTGAGAATCATTCCATCGTTGAATCACACGAGTGACGGACGCACATTTTCTCTCTCTCTAGTTCCCTGTTCTATTACCCAACTAAAATGGTAAGTCGCTACTTCCCTCCCTCTCCTCCCTTGAACGTAAACTTAATACAATCTTTTTTCATTTTCAGGCATCTACTCCATCTGCTGCACTAGTAGGACAAAATGGCGGTCAAACGTTACAAGGTTCGCTACGGTCAGATCATCTACAACTGAGGCCAGTGGAAGAAACATCCAAGGTACATAATCCTACACCGCTACAGCGTAAATTTAAACAAGCCTTGCGTTATGATGATCATAGCGTAGTAGTAGTACTCCAAACGGGAATGCTCCCTTCCACGGATGTCAAGATAATGCACAATCAGTATGGGGACTACATACTGATCCCCGTGAGTCCGTACATTCGCCACCAACTTGATATTATTGAGGAGTACGTGACATTAAATATGGACATTCCTACTCCTCTTGCTCAAGAGTGGAAGGCGAGAGATGACAAGGATACTCCCTATAGAAAGATTTGGGATGGTAATCACATTTGCCTACCGGTATCACATTGGTGTACTTACTATAAGAAGGATGGAGATCATTCAATACCCATCAGATGTGATGAGCTCGGAGAAGGTACTTGGGATATCCTTTTCAAAGTGAATGGGCTATATTATGGTCGACACAAGGATAATAAAATAGCCTCTCTCTCCATGCATATGGAATCCATCCTATATATTCCGAAACCACCCAACGTGGACGACATAATTGATCAAATCCTTAACAGCAGTGGTACGAAGCGCAAGTCGGAGAGAAGAATGCTACATCAAAACGCAAATCAAAGAAGGAGAATTACTAGTCCTTTCCTAACTCTACCCTATGACAATTCGCTTATGTGCTTTGAGTGTCGTAGACGTGGTCTTATTAGATACATTTTACTTCTTCGTTGCCATCATATCATTTGTGTATTTTGTCGTGAAAAGCATCGATGTAATTCTTCATTTTGTAATATGTTATAGAACGTTTCCTTAGATGTGTAAATTTCCGTTTTAGGCTTCTATCATCATTTTTATGGATTGTGAGGGTGAACCTGTACAGGAGCTCAGTGCTATTGCTATGAACAATTGGACATATCAGATTGTTAGTGTCTATCATCAACATGCCAACTGCGATCCCAATGTTGATCAATGGGCGAGAAAAAAACACATTCATGGACTTAATCTGAAATATTTGCAAGACTATGGCTTTTCTTGTGAGAGTGCTCTTCTTATTGACTTTAAACGATGGTTAGCTGCTTTCAATGTTATACGCATCTTTTGTAATAATCCTGGTAAGGAGAGGAAAGTATTTCCCAATCTAATCATTGATGATATTTTGCTCCCGCCTTGGGATAGTAGAGTGAATCAACATTATCATGAAGTCACGAAACGTTTTAAGGATTTGTGTGTTCTATTTTGTCTGTTCGTTGTAGTAGCTACGTTCATAACCAATGCTTCTTTCCTCCTTACCTCAACACTGCCAAAGTCCTGTATGGTTATCATTGCTCGCTGTATGATAGTTATCAGCTGTATCTATTTTATCTCTTTCAAACCATTGATTTATAATGCATGCTTGTTACCGTTATTCAATAAATGTTACTATGAGAAGAGTTGTTGTTTTCATGCAATGGATGGGTTAGTTAAAGGGCGATCATGTCTTTCTCAAACGACTGCGGAACATTACGTTTTCATAGGCAAAGTTTAAAAGGAGCTGTTCAAGATTATGTGATAAATTTTCATAAAGATGAGACCGACATCGAAGCAGTGGTCGATGATGCTAGCACTCTATTTCTAGAGTTAATGAATACATTCTCTGATAGCATTGTCATGGCGCGATTAGTTGCGAAAATTAAGTTTAGTCATTTTGGAAAGGAAGAGGTGGAAAGTCGCTCTTTCCATTTTGCTTCTTATTCAATGGAAGTGGTAGATCACCCCGAAGAATTTTTTAAAAGACATATGATAAAAATTGCTGAACGTCTTAACGCATTTAACCATCATGGTAGCAGTCTAGTGATTGAAGCGATTTCAGATATTCACATTCAACTTTCCATAAAGAAAAATTGAAAATGCAGTGGTACTTGATTGTAGCACAACTGGTTTTCGAGCTATGTCTGCTCACTCTCGAAGTATATTCCTTCTGTACATGCGTCTATTATTTAGAAAAGGCTAGCAAATTCATATCTTCAAAAAGACTTGCTATAGACATCAGTAACGGTGAAAACTATGTGTTGCGATGTATGTAAGCGAAAGGATGGAAATGAAAAGCGCATCTTCAAGAGATGTAAGCATGCTTTTTGTCAACGCTGTTTCATACGTAATTGCATTCAACTTTGCCAATGTAACCACTGTGACATTGCTCATTTCGAGTGTCACTTATGTCGCAATAGTTAGTACCTATGCAAATGTGGTAAAGATAGGTTTTAGCAAAGACTAACACGGAAAATGGCGAAACGAAATGCGAAACGTAAAAGTCAAAAGTTTTCTTCAGCCATTCAAGCTCTCCGACGAATGAAAGCAAATCAGCGATACAATGCTATACGACATGCTAACGATAAATTCATTTGTGAAATTATTTCTCATGTGAGGAAGTTGAGGACGAAGAAATTAGCGCCAAAACAACGAAAGTTACTTAAGCGATATGCTACGAAATTGCGTTTCATCTCCAATCCTAAAGTCGCCCTTCAAAGAAAGAGGAAAACTCTAACACAAAAGGGCGGTTTCCTTTCAGCAATACTTCCAATGATAGCTCCTGCCGTGGGCAACCTATTGGGAAATATCTTTGGCTCTAAGCGTTAATTATGCAAATGTTGAGTCTCAAAGTAATAAAATGGATTTCAGACTTCAATGTGATAAAGTTCTGACTGTATCAGGTCCATCTCATGCAGGTAAAACTGTTTTCACGCTGAATTTATTGGATAAAAGAAGGGAGTTGTTTAAGGAACCTATCAATCGAGTGATTTGGTGTTATGGTATTTATCAACCGTCGCTGTTTCAGGAATTGCAAAGTCGCAACTTTATTCGACATGAAGGAATTATTCCAGTGGATAAACTTCAGTCTAATGATGTTGTTGTATTGGATGATTTATTAAAAGAAAGTAAGAATTCAAAAGATGTTACAGATATGTTCACTCGCGCAGCACACCATAAAAGGTGTTTTATCATCTATATTACACAAAATTTGTTTCCTGATGGAAAAGAAGCTCGTACACGAAACCTGAATACACACTATTATGCTATTTTCAAGAATCCGCGAGATAAAAGTCAATTTGAAATTTTAGCGCGACAAGTTGCACCCAGAGGATCAAAAGCCTTAATTGAAATTTTTCAAGCAGCTACTGAAAAACCCATACGGTTACTTATTCATTGACTTTACGCAAGAGTGTCCGGAAGAATTTAGATTTCGAAGTGATATTTTCAAAACTCCCATGATTATCTACAAACTATGAGTTCTTATTCTCGCATGATTGTTATTCCTCAGGATGAATATGTACAATTGACTGCCATGCAGCAAGTAAAGCAACCTCTTGCAAATCAAATGTATAGGAAAGAAATAGATTATCAGCAAAATGTTCACATCAAAGATCCACATCGTGCTGTATTATTACAATCGGAAACTGTTGAGCAATTGAAAAACTTGAAGAATAAGATGCGTGACTCTGTATCGACTGCTACACTTTAGCATCTCGCGCACATGCCATATCTCTTTTCAACAGTATTGAACCCCATCTCAATGTAAATGATAGAGGAGAAATCATTACAGATGAAAATAAAGTGATTGATGCTTCACGTTATGAAGACTTGATTCAGTATGCGACACGTAGAAAGCGCCGTCAGGGCTATGTTCCACCTGGTTGGTCATACTTTCTTAAACTATTGAAAAAGCATAATGTGCCAAAATTTGCTTTAAATAATGAGACATTGAAAGAACTTGATTCAACAGTGGCTACTACTCCAATGCTTCAGGCGATGAAAATGCCAACAAATTGGTTTTAGACGTCACCTGCTACATCCCCTCCCACACTCACTAAGCAAACAAGAGGAAGAACTCGACGTAGATCTACATCGCCACTAAAACTGGTAAAAGGAAAACGTAAAAAAAGCTCCTCCTAGGAAATACATGTTCTCAGACTATTAATATGAAGCAGATGTGTTGCTTGCCATGTAATGAGCCGCCAGAGGTGAATGTCGTTGTCACTTGCACTTGCTGCGCCAGCTCTCATAATGAAACCCCTAAGCAATGTGAACACGATCGCAAAACCGCTAAAGCTAAATGCTGCAGTTGTTGTAAATGTAGAAAGGCAAGAAAGAAAAAAGATGAGAAGGAGGAAAAAGAGTCAGCCGTCATCGACTGAACGTTTGAAGTCAATCTATTATGATGTAAAACATCCGGCAGGATTTGCATCTATCAAGAAATTATCAAAAGCGAGTGGTCTTCCACAATCACAAGTGAAACGATGGTTAAAGGGTCAGGCTACCTATACACTCCACAAACAAGCGAAAAAGAAGTACCGCACCCGCCATTATATTGTTCATGACATCGATGAACAGTGGCAAGCAGATTTGTGCGATGTTGCCTCCATTTCAAAACATAACTCGGGCAATAATTTTATTTTAACCGTCATTGATATTTTCTCGCGTTATGCGTGGGCTCAACCTTTAAAAACTAAAGAAGGGAAAGGAGTAGCAAAAGCATTCCAAACAATTTTTCGAGAAGGTCGCATTCCAAAAAGAATTCAGAGTGATCAAGGAAAAGAGTTTGAAAATCAGCATGTGACAAGATTATTTGAGAGGCATGACATTGAGTTGTTTAGTGTAAAGAGCGCTTATAAAGCTGCACTCGTTGAACGTTTTAATCGCACATTAAAAAATCGCTTTGTGGCGACATTTTACTGCCAACTTGACACAAAATTGGACAAAGGTTCTACAAGATACACTCCATGCCTACAATCACTCTATCCATCGTTCTATTGGACTCAGACCAGTAGATGTAAATGCTGACAATGTAGATAAAGTGCGCGAATCATTCCAACGTAAACGCACTCATGTGAAAAGTGATGTGAAAATTGGCGATAAAGTTCGTATCTCAAAAGTGAAAAAGTTTTTTTGCTAAAGGGTACCTTCCGAATTGGACAGAGGAGGTATTTACAGTATCAAGGATTAATCAAAAAGACTCTCCGACCACCTACAAGTTGAAAGATTACGATAATGAAGAAATTGAGGGTAGCTTTTACCGCGATGAGATTGAGGTAGTCACTGAAAGTGAAACATATTTGGTAGAGAAAATCATTCGATGTAAAAAAACGGCAAGGTGAAGAATGGTGTCTTGTTAAATGGACTGGTTATCCTTCAAGTATGAACTCTTGGATGCGTCGTGCCGACATCTTTCATCTAAGTGATCGACAGTGATTCATGCAAAGTTGTAACTAACAATGTTTAGGGTTTGAGCTATGAATCCAACTGCCTCATTTTATTCACGACCCTCCTATGTAAGTGGCGGAGGACAAATTTACATCGGTGCTCGCCGCCAACGTGGAGGTAGCATACTTGGTGCACTGAAATCTGTTGTAGCACCTCTCATATCCAATGTCGGTAGATCTTTAAAACGAAATGTTTTAAGTAATGCCGTTGGCTTTGCTGGTGATGTTGCTAGTGATCTTTCCAGAGGTAGAAGTTTTAAGAGCAGTTTGTTGAATCGTGGGAAGGAACGCGGTTTAAAAACATTGAAGCAGACCATTGCTGGTGTTACTCAAGGAAAGAAATCACCTAAACGAATGAATAAAGGAAGGAGGAAACATCGCGGAGCTGGTAAGGTGCGATCTTCAGTCAAAAGGCATTCACGCAAACGTCGCAGAGGCTCTAATCATTCATCAGGCGCTAAACGACGACGCTGCTATAACTTCTAATCATGGAGTGTAAAACTTCCGGTTTTTGTTTGTTCGATCAACAAGCCATACAGACAGATATTCTTAGTTCAAGTATTGTAGATTATCATCCTCGAACAGCTGAGAATGCTGGCCCCATTGAATTTGTTATTCCTGGTGGTAGTGATGACTACATAGATTTGAGTTATGCGATGCTTGATTTGAGGTTTAGAATTCAGCAAGCAGATGGAACTGCTATTGACGATGCACATAAAGTTGGACTGAACAATTTACCATTGACTACATTACTTCGTGATGTTTCTCTAACGATTGGAGAGCAGCAAGTGGAAGGTGGTCAAAGCGATTATCCCTATAAATCATATTTCAATCATGTATCACAGTTTCATCCAGCAGCACAAAAAAGTCATATGGAAGCCATGGGATGGTACAGAGATGAAGCAGGAAAATTTGATGTTGAAACAAACAGTGGCTTTGTAAAGCGATCTGCTATGATTAAAGATAGTAGAGTATGTCAGCTATATGGTCCGCTGAATTTAGACTTCTTTAGACAGTCAAAGTTTTTACTGTGTAATACCAGCATGCGACTCAAGCTGACATTGAATAAGCCTGAATTTGCGCTGAATGCATTTGCTAAAGTTGACAATTTTAGAATTCATGTGGAAGATATTGCACTTTACATTCGTCGAGTAGTACCGAATCCAAGTGTCATTAGAGGGCATGCTGAAGGCCTTAACCGCCAAAATGCCATTTACCCCATTCAGCATACAAAGCTTCTCACCTTTACAATTCCGAAAGATCAAAAGAGTTTCATGAAAGATGGCCTCTTTCCATCGGAAGCACCGAAGCTCCTCATGGTGGCAATGGTTGAAAAATGATGCATTTAATGGTAATATAAAGAAGAATCCTTTCAATTTTAAACACAATCAGTTAAGTGAAATTGCTTTACGTGTAAATGGTGTGAGTCATCCTGGTCCACCCTACAAACCAGATTTTGCTTCGGATCAATTTATGCGCAGTTATGTTGATTTTATGGATGTCTTTTGGCTTTTACAATACGGATGACACCAACGGACTGACTATGAAAGAGTTTAAGAGTGGATATACTATTTATGCATTTGATTTAACTGCTGACAGCGATATTAGTGCACCCTATCGTCAAGCGAACGTGCCTCATAATATTCGTTTGGATTTGACGTTCAAAAGAACACTACCTGAGACGATCAATGTATTAATTTATGCAGTCTTCGATTCAAATATTGAAATTACAAAGTATCGTGACGTGATTCTTCAGTATAATCGTTAATGAGTTGGTTGACTGCTGACGATATTAAGACTAAAGTGCAGCGTAATGCAGACGAAGCGACGTTGAAAGCTTTCGATAATGTCTATTCACTCGATACCTTACCACCTGCAGTAAATCACTATCCCATCTTTATTGTGCTAAACACTCATTCACAGAATTTAGGCGGTGAGCATTGGAAAGCGATCTTTATTGGAGAAGACCGACGTGGTGAACTATTTGACTCTCTTGCTCAACCTCCAAATATACCAACACAGCAGTGGTTGAGAAAACATACGCGTCAATATCAGCGAAATGAACGCATACTACAACATCCACTTTCATCAACGTGTGGTGCTTTTGTACTGTACTTCATCTTAAAACGTTTACATGTATCTCGATTTGCATCTATTATTCAAAACTTTTCATGTAATCCATCCTCTAATGAAAAAATGATTTGTAAGTTCTATCATGATTTGAAATAAAAACATCATGTTGGAAAAAATTGTTTTTTTATTTTACAATCCGCTGGGTACGTACATACTCAATGAGATAGTCTAGGATCATATTTGCTTGTTCATGAGATTTTAGTCCAGTAATGATCACTTTACTATTATGAAAGATTGCCACATGCACAGGCAACCAACAACTAATGAGAGCTGCAGGAAAAAGTTCGGGTTCATAACACAAACTGTAACTGCTGGTACGAATCTTCAAAAATGATAGACTGTCACTCAATTGAGTAGAGATCACCATATTGTCCACAGTCAGATTCGACATCACACACCTCTCCCTCTTCCATATCCGACGTAGTAGTCTTTGTAGCTCTAAGCGCATTGACTGCGCCGATGAATGAGAAAGGGCGCCGAGAATCTGTACAGTCCCATTTGGGAAGAGTTGAAGATTCCGTGAATTGTTCATCTTCACCACTAACATTTGAGGACGGCCCGGGTAATACTTGCTGTTTGGAAGCTGTTGGCGTAATGTTGTGAGATCGATTTTGGTGTAGAGTCTGAAGCGACGGAGAATGTTGACGATGGTGTAGCGATGGCGCTTCATGATGAAAGAATGAGTAAATTGAGCGATGTACCTTCCTTTTATACTTTTCCCAACTACCTTGATGAAATGTGAAGTTAGTATGAAGTTGGGAATGATAGAGTTGAATTCGCCGATTGTTGACGCGCAGCCAGATGCGATTTCCAATACGTGAATGTCTTTTCATATAGAAGTATTTCAAGTCCTTCATGATATGATGTAGAGATTGAAAATGACGATAAGATAAAGCAAACTCTCTTCTCACATTTCCAGTTGAATCTTTGAAATAGACGTTTCGATCATGATCCGTTTCAATACGTTGTAGGGAATCTAATTTCCAACTCATGGTGCGTGGTAATCATATCTGATTAAGATTTGCATAGTAGGGCGATGAACTCACGACGAATAAATGTCATGATGGAGCGATGTATGTATCTTCTATACTTCTCCCAATTGTATTTGCGAAATGAGAAACAGTTTGCGGAATGAGAATGGTAGATTTGAATTTCATTTCTGTAATGTTGAAGCCAAACTTGATCACCCAAGGAGATGAATCTTAATGTTTCAAAATATTCCAAATCCCTCATGATATCATTGAGGTTGACAAATTGTCGCCATGTTAATGTAATTCCTCTTGATGTATGACCATGAGAATTTTTGAAATGTACGTTTCCATCACGATCAACTCTGATATATTGTAGAGAGTCCAAAATCCAAGTCTTCATGATGTTATGCAAAGTTGCAGATTAGCAATATAAAAATGTCGTTTTATCATATTTTGCTTAGCAATGCGGCTACAAAGAGATTTACTAGTAATCGAGCCGCACTCTTTTCTACTCCCATTGATCATGCACAACAGCTAAATGGGAATTGGGAAGTGGGTGTCACTCAACTTGTTTATAGCAACTGTGTCTATACTTTTGATCATGAGGTGATGACTATTAATATGAGGCGTACAGCTGCTTATCAATGTGAAAAGGGGTGCCGAGTATACATTCCACAGTGGTCAAAGAAAGATCTCTTATCATGTAAAAAGTTTATATATGATTTCTTGAATAAAGCGTGTAAACATATTGTCCAATTTACTCCGCACAATGATGATTATAATTATGTACATCATGTAGTTGAGAAAGATTGGATTGTTGGTTTAAGTCCAAGTTTAAGAAATGATTTAGGCTACCTCGCTAGCGCCTTAACAAGCTATGATAATTTTAACGTTAATTACCACATAAGTGGTCATAAACAGTTAATATATCGAGAGGAAGCTTATTATGTAGATCTTATTCCAAGAAATGAGAAGACGTTGGTGAAGAAGATTGTGATTAAGCCAAGAAAGACAAACATGACTCCTGAAACATTATTGAAGAAATTTAATTATCTCCTTCGAGTTGATGGTAAACAAGTGGCAACATTGACTTATATCAAATCATCTAATCATATTGCAATAAGCAAATTAAATGATGATGATCTAGTATTAGTTTGTTCAAAAGATTTTCATCAGTTCTTACGACATCGTTCTGCAGCTGTTCATGGAAAATCTGATATGCAACATTTACCATGTGAAAGGCCAAATCAATTTGATACAGAATGGGCCGTATCTTTATACAGAAAGTGTGTAGAGACTTTTTGTTGGTTTCTTACATGAAACAAGAGTGTTGATGCCTCGCATTATTACTTCGGTTAAATTGGTTGTAGATTATTTAAATGAAGTGATTAATGAGCAACATATTTCATTTTCTGAAAAAGAAGGTACTTTGTCTCTCACTATAAATGGAAAAGGTATTGAACTAATTATGGATAAAACTCTAATGGACATTTTGGGTTTTTGACCAAAATATCTTTAAAAGTGGTACTGTAACCAAAGCTAGCGCAGACATGTCGCTATCGCGTCGTATTAACTATTTTCAGATATATTCCAATATTGGTGAAGATGTACGTGTGGGAGATGTTGAAGCTCCATTGCTAGCAATGATACCATACCAGCCAAAAAGCTGCAGTATTTTATCTGAGCATACTTTCAAGAAAGTGCATTATACAAAGCAGAAATCAAACTACATCCCACAAATTGATATTGCCATTTATGACGATGCTGGTGCGTTGATTCCTTTTCATAAAGATGCTGTGACAAGTATCACACTCCATTTCCGAATGAAGAGTTAATGCAAACGTATGCTAATATATTTTTCCAATGTGAATAATATGGAAAGTGAAAATAAGGACTCGTTTCTAATCTACTTGCCCAGTAATGCTTCTATGAATAAATTTCCAAAAAATAAACCATCAGACTATCGAGTAGAATTAAATCGCCCACTGCATTTAGAAGGTGAATGGGAGGTTGGCTTTTCGAGTATTTGCTATGATAGCAATATTCAGAATGTGAATGATTTGGAAGAAATGATATTGACTCCTCGCACCCATGATGGAATAACGATGAATAATGCATTTCAGTTCCCATACAATTTAACATCAGATGGAAAGTGGAACTATGAATGGATTCAGATAAAATCAGATTCTTATGAGCCATTTGGGAATGAGAAAATTATTAAGGCATTCAACAGTGGTAATACTTCCATCATGAAGAATAAAAATCAGAAAGCTTATGAGTTTACTATCTATCATTGGAGTGGGAGACAGTTCCTCCGCTTTCATTCTTTTACTAAAGGTCTTACGCTGAGGTTGGATAGTGAATTCTATCCGCATCTCGGTTTTTGGTCATGGACTACATCTAACGTCAATTGCTACTGCAAATGTTAGAAAAGTTTATTCAAATCGAATCAACAAATTTCATTATAGATTTAAAATATTTGATGAAGATGTTGTAGAATGCGAAGAACGCATCATTTTGAAAAAGCGTGGTGTTCAACCTTTATCACTTATTGAGTTAGTAAAACGATGGAATGAGACTGTGGGTAAGAAGTATGGAGAGAAAATTATGGCGGACAAAAATAAGTTGGTTATTCAGAAATATAATGACAAACTTACAGTTTATTTCTCTCCAACCTTGCGTCATTTTGTAAGACATTATACACCTATTATTGGAAGCGGTGTGGTGTATGCTTCTCATGAATATCACACTAAAGCTGATTCAGTTAATGATGAATGGTGGGTGGACATCTATGGCGATCGCATCAAGAAAATTTACCAGTCTTATGAAGAATCTAAAGTTGCTATCAATATAATGCCGCGTCTATATCATACAGTTGAAAGCTTCATTCATGTAGTAAATCCTTATATACAACAGAAGTTGAAGCATGTGATGAAAAGTAAATATGATGTAAAGACACACCACATTTCGTTTTCAATTGAAAATCAACGCGTTGTTCTGAAACTGGGTGATGACATTCAATGTCAATTGAGTAAAAATTTGAAAAAAACTCTTTGGTTTTTCAATGCTACAAACAGTGTTTGCTGCTGCGCATACGATTGGTATAGAAACACCAATGACACTTGATAAACATGAACAGCACCTTTACATTCAAAGTGATTTGATTCTACCTATTTCTGTTGGTGAGAAAAAAGAATACATTTTACGTGATTTCATTCATGATAAAGACGCTTCATATGGAATAGTCGAGAAGATGTTTGAATCTATTTTCTATCATCCCGTCGTCAAACAAACTATACCCTCTATTGCTATCAAAATTACCAATGGTTTACAAGAGTGCATCCATGTGAAAGATACTAAATCCCTCATAACGTTAGTGTTTCGGAAAACAAAGTGAAGTCATTGTGATATGTTTATTGAAATATGTACATGAATGTGAAGCAACAGACTTTATACAACATCCACTGAAAATATATACATGAGCGCACTTCAATAAACATTGTTATATACAAAAAGTCTTTTTACTTCGTGAAGGGTGGAAATATACAGGGATAGGAAAAATGTCTTTCAGTGGAAAAGTCATCACATGGGGAATGTACAGATGTGGACACATATTCACAAGGAAAAAACAATCTCATGCGATACATAAAACAACAATGTTTATCTACAGAAATCAACATCAAAATACTAAGTTAAGGATGATTATGCTAAGACGTCTCCTGAATGTGGTAGTGTGAGTTTAATTCTTTTGGGTGGTGGTATGTTTGTGTCAGGATGTCCATGTGGAAGAGATATGTTGTGTTCTAACCAGCACCTCTTATCCTCCCATGCTGAAAGCGCCCGTTTCCTAAAAGTATGAGTTTTGATCTCATGCGACTTAGATTTTAAGATTGTCATATTGACAAACGTTATATTTTTATTTCTATAGGCTTTCCTGAAATTCTTATGTTTCATATTAGAGACCAATGGATTTTGATATGCCTTTAGCGCGCTTAATGCTATCATCACTATCCTTTAATTTCATAGAATACATTTTTGGACGGAGGAGAATCATTTCATCTATTTCCTTCCCTGCTGTCTCATCCTTAAAGCAGCCAAGTTTTGCCTTATTTTTGATGGAGTAGAGTGGATGATCAGCAGGATAATTTGATGTATCAAAATATCTTTCTAAAGATTTTCCTACTTCATTGAAATTTAAATCTTTTTGAGTGGTAATACCTAAGAAGAAACTATCTGTATCACCACCCAACAAACGAACCTCTTTTACGAGAGGACATGGTTTTAGTATTTTATAAAAGAGTTGGTACATTTCAAGCTTAGAATAATCTAGTACAGCTTGACCAATATAGATGGGTTTGCACAACTCAACTTCAGATTTTATCATTTTAACACCTATAAGGTCCTCATCGATAATGTCTCTATCGATGAATAGAGGTGATGAGGTCAATTTGTGATACTTTTGATCATCATTAACTAGTTTGTAGTTTACGCGCTTTCTAACATCCTCCATCGTCTTACCAAATAGACTGTTGTTCTTATATTTATAAAAATCTTTTTCAAAGTTATTTTGGGCTAGTGCACGTTTCTGGCTGTTGCTATCAATATATGGCTTGAGGAAGGCTTTCTGTCTAAATTTAATAATGCGGTGAACTCTTTTTAAAATCATACCCATTTCTAAATAAAATTTTAAGATGCTAAAGTGGACTAGATAGTTTTCTTTATCATACTGGGTGAGTGAGCAAAAGTTTGCGACAAGGCTTATAGTCGGGTTGTCCACATGATTCTAAATCTTTATGAAATTGTTTCATAAAGTCGGAAAACATATCTTTACTCACTTCACCTGATTCGGGTGCGAGTGGAAAATCTACGGTTTTATGTTTAATATTATTTGGATAGATTAGATCTATCTCAAAATAATATCCCCAATCACCTTCATCTGGAATTGCTAGTATGTTAGAAGGGTTGGAGAAATGTTGAATATCACTATCATCTAACCAGCTAAACTCAGAGTGAGGTAGCGGTTTGGATAATGAACTACCATACAAATTATTTTGGTCATAATACTTCAGATGAGTCTGGTCATTGCCTACTGTTTCAGATTTTAACCTATGTTTATTTACAAATGTGAGACCACCGCGAATTCCTCGCTCAAATAAATTATACATCTCTGGATCTTGTAAGAGATGAATGGTCTCACCAGTCATTTTAAAAGCAGACTTAAATGACATGGCTGGCAGACTGACAAAGTGGACGGGATCTAACTTATCTTCTTCTAATGCCACTCGTCGAAACTCCTGAAATACATCAGCCAGCAAAAATACATCTAACTTAAGGTAGGCAATCATATATTCACCAAATGTATGGCAGTCAAATTTTATCCATGCATCTTGTGCATGATCATAATCTTCGGTCTTACATTCTGCGCCGGTCAAATCATTTTTAAATTTATCTATGGGCGGAAGAGAAGTCTCGCCGAGTTTACTAATCGCATCAAAATATGCATATGGAAAGACTCCTTTCCGTGTGATGACTTCATCGGTTAGATTTGGGTATTGTTTCTTAAGATTTTGTGTTAGTGGAAGAGACTTTAGATTTTGCACGAGAGAGGCCAGTGATGCAGTCATAAATTGGTAGGAATCTAAAAATTTTATATCAAAATAGACCGTCTTATTTTCTTTAGTTTTATCGACAGGCACTTTTGCTGTCATGGCCATAAACTTCTCTCTCGTTTGCGCTATTACATCAAGCTTCCACTCTTTCATTTGACCTAAACCTCCTTTTATTATCATATGGCTGTCGTAGCCCTTGAAATTATGGAAAATGACGGGTAATGTACGCCGTTTCATCCTAAGTGAAAAATTGCATTTTGAACAGAGTGCGTTTCTAAATTTAGCAGTGATGTGATCATGGTCGCGCACTTTCTTAATCTTATCATCGTCAAATGTTTTCCTACATTTGGGGCAAATGTTGCAACTATCAAATTTTGCTTGATCATCTGCTGTCATATGCAATGATCTGCGATAGAGTTCACCATCATGTTTTTGTTGAAATTTTACAGCCTGTTCGAGGAATTGTAGGAATTGGTAAATACAATCCTCACCTTGCCAGACGCGCATTTTATTTTGCCTACCCCTAAAGTGATCATGCCATACTTCATAGCAGGAAATGGCTGCTGGTCGATGGATGTTATCATCGATATAACATTCGATGTCAGCATAGATGACACGAAGAGGACTTAATTCATCACCATTCTCTCTATATGAAAACTCCTTATCTTTGGGCATGCGCTCCATTTGCAGTTTACCTCGCTTACACCATTCGTAATGAGTTTCAAATTTAGTTTTCCTCCTAAAGTGGCGAATACATCTGTCGCAGTAATATAACTCTCTACTAGAGTTTTCTAAGTGGTGGTATAAGCGAGAGATTTTGGGAATACCGCAGTAGTGCCATTCCTCACTATCATCCTGTTTTACTAATAACAGGTTTACTGTACGTTCATAACAACTCGAACGCGAGTTGTAGCGCACACCCTTCAATCCTTTTTCCCAAACATGGAGAACTATTTTGATGTTGTTCAATTTTTCAAATTTTTCTATATCTTTAATTTTCATATCGTCACTATTACAGTCATCGAAGTTTAATTCATTCTCCCACTGTTGATACTTACTCTTGCGGTATCGACTATTCTGCACATCATTATAGTGGAGAATGGAGAGGACGGCATACTTAAAACATTGCGATTCGCAATCTACAGAAATGACTGCTGCTTTATTTCTTAAATTTTTCGGAAGTTTAAAGGAGCCTCGACCACTATGATTTCCTAATAAACTGATTTTAATCATGGCGGTCTCAATACCATCAAAAACGAGTCCACTATCACGCTCGTTAAATTTATCTATATTTAATTTTAACCCTTGGATATGAAAATTTATCCAAGACTCACAGTCTACAACTTCGGTTGCAGGAGAGGAGGGTATGTGAAACTCCAACCTCTCTATTATTTGTCCAGTATGGTGGTCGATTTTTACATATTTTATTTTAAGATAGATGAGCGCCTTCATCCTAAAATTGTCTAAATTGTTGAAGAGCGCTTCTATCAATGATGAATTTTGATGAAACCATTCCTCAAAGTTAGCAATGGTTTCTGAGGAGTCCATCTGGTAGTTCCTCACTAAATTATTTATGGACACTTCAGTGAGTCGGATAGAGGAGGTACCGTTGGTGTAGGTATCGTTCGCGTGTGTATGTTGAAGTCTGTGCGAAGATAGTTCAAAACGTGTCTCGAAAGACTGAGCGCACAAGTCGCAAGAAAAGGAGACATCGTTAACAGAATCATCCCTACCTTCGGAGATTGATGCCGGCTTAGGTCGACAAACACCTCGCTTGATGTGTCGGGTGAGATCACGCTTCCTCGTGAAGATGTGTCCACAGTCAGCACATTGCCGATCGTCGCATTCCCGCGACAATGTTGATATGGACTCGCACGAGATGGAACTGGTATCACCTGAAAGAGAAATCATTCTTTCATCTCTGTTCAAGTCTCAGTATATTGTTACAACCTACCTTGACTCAACAACTCTAAACTTTCCTCGAGAAGGGAGGGTGTTGGTGATGAAGTTGATGCCTGAAATTGAGGAAGATGCTATTAGCCACACGTTTGAGGGAGATGAGAGAGGAAATTTTCAACTTACAATTTGAACGAAATTATGTTTAAGCTTGATACTTGAACAAGATAGAGACTTCACTCAAATTTGGAATTCACTAAAGAGCAGTTCACTTGTACGCCTCAAATACAGAATTCGCTAGACAACAGTTCACTTATGCGTCTCAAAGACAGAGTGAAATGATACGGATGTCACTTTGCTTATATACTTTCATTCTCTTCATTCATTGGATGTTCATTCTGATTGGTTGCTTGTTGATACTTAAGAATTAGAAAACATTTCAAAGTCATTATTCACAGTCAACATGACAAGCCCTCCGACAACATCAAACACAAAATTCTCTTCTCCATGCTCAACACCAAAGGCGCTCGTTACACCAAACGCTCCAAGAAAGGCGAAGGTGGAGAAGGTGTACCAACTGGACAATATCAGGAAGTTATCATTACCAGCGGATGAGGAAGAGGAGAGTGTATGTGAGAAGGAGTGTCCCGACTTAACAGGCGTGAGGTGGAAGTATCTCCAGTACGATACTGACGATGTGATGGAGATCACCAGCACGAAATTCCTCCACCAATTATGGGAGTGGTACACCCCTAACTCCCAGCCACGAACTATGGCAGAGTGGGAGTATATTGATAAAGTGAGGCTCGCAGTGGAAGAACGATTAAAGCAACTGAACTGTTTTTGTTATCTATGTGAAGCCAGACTCTGGGACGATATTGACGATGAAGACCTTTTGAAATACATGCCATAATAAATTTTTATTTTGTATTATCTTTGCTTTCATACTGACGTACTTGAATGGGGCTTCAGTGGATGATTTAACCATGTATACATTTTCATTTGGAAATAGTAGCACGCTTAGTCTAACTTGTAAATCTTAAAACATTTCATATGGACGATGATGATAGATGAAATAGTGTCAAATAAAATTAAGATAGCTTACACTTCTGATACAGGGATAGCAATCGACTGCGATCCATGTGTAAAGAGCTTGTTAGACTACGGATGGGGTTAAGTGGATGATTTAACCATGTATACATTTTCATTTGGAAATAGTAGCACGCTTAGTCTAACTTGTAAATCTTAAAACATTTCATATGGACGATGATGATAGATGAAATAGTGTCAAATAAAATTAAGATAGCTTACACTTCTGATACAGGGATAGCAATCGACTGCGATCCATGTGTAAAGAGCTTGTTAGACTACGGATGGGGTTAAGTGGATGATTTAACCATGTATACATTTTCATTTGGAAATAGTAGCACGCTTAGTCTAACTTGTAAATCTTAAAACATTTCATATGGACGATGATGATAGATGAAATAGTATCAAATAAAATTAAGATAGCTTACACTTCTGATACAGGGATAGCAATCGACTGCGATCCATGTGTAAAGAGCTTGTTAGACTACGGAAGAGAGAAGTGTGTTATGTTGCGTGTGGCGCGTGAGTGTCCTCCCATTTCATTCCATTCATTATTTTTCTTCCCCTCTGCATTCCATATCCGAGGATATGTGGCGGGCTTGGGACCGCTTTAGCTGCATTAGAAGGTTGGCCCTTAAAGAGCCCATGGGTCGTTCTCCGTCCACCGACACTCCTCTCACTTCTGCAAAAACTCTGAAAGAAAAAGAATAGGAGATTAGATGAGCTACAAAAATGATCATGTTGAGGAAGCTTACTGGGAACTTTCTTCCGAACTTTTCGGACGACGAAGTCTTCAAGCTGGCCGGTAACGTCCATACTCATGTGGAGACATCGGACTCCGTCGCCCTCATAACACTGCTGTGTTACGTTGGGATCATCCGTGATGGTTGGGGCGTCGCACACATTGTTCTCAAAGAGGGGAAGATGGACTTCATACACTCTCCTTTTTCGACACTTCAAACGCTCATGCAGTCGCTCCACTTCACCCGTCAACCTCTTATTAATAACCTTCACCTCCTCCGTCTCCTTCACCACGCTTCGCATCCGCTCTATCTCTTCATCCTTCCTCGACACACTCGCCTGCAAACTCTCCACCAAACCTGCCTTCCTCATCAACTCGCTCCTTTCCGCCATCCATTCCTTCTCCTTCTTTCTCAAGCTCTCCAACTCTTCCCTTGTTGCCCTATACCCCTCAACCTTCACCTTCAGCTCTTCATTCTCCTTCAAAACTTTTCTATTATTACTTTCCAAAGCCATCACACGATCCTTCATTCTCACAAATACCTCCGTGTCATACGCCTCTTGCTGCCGTGGCGATGACGCTGCCATCGGCTTAGCCACTTCCTCCCCCTCCCACTCTTCCTTCAAATCCGCTATGTCCCCAAACAAATCTTCCATCACCGCATCCAAATCAACATCATCCTTCTTCTTCATATTCGCTCTCAACTCAACTTCCTCATTCGAACTCCCATCACTCGAACTCCCCTCACTCGCATTCCTCACCACTTTCTCCCCAATCACGTCCTGAATCGCTGCCACCGCCTTTGTCACCTCTTCCCTCTCCAACAACTCTCCCTCAAACCATGCCTTGAACCCCTTCTCTCCGATGTTCCCACTCTCACACTGCAAATGCGCCTTCATAAATTCCTTCTCATCCCCCATCACACATTTCCGACAAGACACACACAACCTCAACATCACTTTCCTCTCATGGCCCATCGTCCCTCTTTTTCTTTTAAATGTTTCTTGAGTTCGCTACCTCTAGCAATCTTGCCACAACTGCACTTGCCCACTAGCATCTTGGCGTTACTCGCTTTCGTCATGATAATTCTGTAAAGATAGAGTAAAATTTGATAGCAAGTGTTTATAGGATACTACTTGCTGATATGCATTGAAAGACTAAGTCACCAAACATTTGATAGCAAGTCAGCAACCGTTTGGGTGTTAAGCTCTTGAATCCGTTACAGGAATTACTCAGAGGGGATCTTATCCCAGCTCCAAGGCCTCGACCACAAATCCAACCTCGATCGGACAGAGCGTGCGTCATATCACTGTGTTGGTATCCGGGCCCCAGTTTTGACATGAAAACCGGTGGAGTTATTTACAAGAGGAAACGACCCAAGTCACAGAGACTCATAAACGACTGCTTTTTATTCAAAAACTTTAATTATTATCATTAAATATGAATTTAAATTTTTCAGTATTTTAGTACTACTCATAAAACGTTTATAAGTAGTCTGTCACCTTCAGCATAGCAAACGCTGTCGAATGTTTTTTGAATCAAGTCTAAAGGACTTGTAGAAGCAAAGTTATAGCCGTTTGAAGATTTCGGCCTACTATCATCAAATGGTCAGTCATGCTATACTGACTAACCTATAAGTCTGACACCTTAGCTGATATCAGCAATGTAAAGTCAGAAGTCCGATATCGGACCTCAAGAGAAACGACTTACCTGTAGTCAGTTTCTCAACTTAGTGAAATTCCTCTCCCGATCCCGTTCTTATATACCCTGTGAATATGCAATCGATAAGAGGGGGGGGACGTCAGTGAAATTTCAAAATTTGATGAAAAATGTTTTGGTGACGGTCCCAGGTCGAAATTCCACACTTTGGAAAATTTTCAAATTTTTACCCATACAAAGCCACTCTGACACTTAGGATTTTTCAGGTGAGCGAGCTCCGACCTAAAATCTTGTAACCGCTCTAACTTTTGAACGAAGACAGATAGGAACAAGCCGATTGTTTCACTGAATTTGTCTCACTCTTAGCTTTCAAACGAGCTATCGCACGACAAAATCCGTCCACTGGAAGCCAAAATCGAAGCAAGCTGTCCAGAGGGGGGGGGACGTCAGTGAAATTTCAAAATTTGATGAAAAATGTTTTGGTGACGGTCCCAGGTCGAAATTCCACACTTTGGAAAATTTTCAAAATTTTTACCCATACAAAGCCACTCTGACACTTAGGATTTTTTCAGGTGAGCGAGCTCCGACCTAAAATCTTGTAACCGCTCTAACTTTTGAACGAAGACAGATAGGAACAAGCCGATTGTTTCACTGAATTTGTCTCACTCTTAGCTTTCAAACGAGCTATCGCACGACAAAATCCGTCCACTGGAAGCCAAAATCGAAGCAAGCTGTCCAGAGGGGGGGGGACGTCAGTGAAATTTCAAAATTTGATGAAAAATGTTTTGGTGACGGTCCCAGGTCGAAATTCCACACTTTGGAAAATTTTCAAATTTTTACCCATACAAAGCCACTCTGACACTTAGGATTTTTTCAGGTGAGCGAGCTCCGACCTAAAATCTTGTAACCGCTCTAACTTTTGAACGAAGACAGATAGGAACAAGCCGATTGTTTCACTGAATTTGTCTCACTCTTAGCTTTCAAACGAGCTATCGCACGACAAAATCCGTCCACTGGAAGCCAAAATCGAAGCAAGCTGTCCAGAGGGGGGGGGACGTCAGTGAAATTTCAAAAATTTGATGAAAAATGTTTTGGTGACGGTCCCAGGTCGAAATTCCACACTTTGGAAAATTTTCAAATTTTTACCCATACAAAGCCACTCTGACACTTAGGATTTTTTCAGGTGAGCGAGCTCCGACCTAAAATCTTGTAACCGCTCTAACTTTTGAACGAAGACAGATAGGAACAAGCCGATTGTTTCACTGAATTTGTCTCACTCTTAGCTTTCAAACGAGCTATCGCACGACAAAATCCGTCCACTGGAAGCCAAAATCGAAGCAAGCTGTCCAGAGGGGGGGGGACGTCAGTGAAATTTCAAAATTTGATGAAAAATGTTTTGGTGACGGTCCCAGGTCGAAATTCCACACTTTGGAAAATTTTCAAATTTTTACCCATACAAAGCCACTCTGACACTTAGGATTTTTTCAGGTGAGCGAGCTCCGACCTAAAATCTTGTAACCGCTCTAACTTTTGAACGAAGACAGATAGGAACAAGCCGATTGTTTCACTGAATTTGTCTCACTCTTAGCTTTCAAACGAGCTATCGCACGACAAAATCCGTCCACTGGAAGCCAAAATCGAAGCAAGCTGTCCAGAGGGGGGGGGGACGTCAGCGAAAATTTTTTCTCTCCGATTTCGCTGGAAAACATCCTTCCTAACCCAAAATTTCACGTAGATTCCGAATCTGGCCTCCGTTTTCTCATCCGATGCTTCGTTTGGGCGCTACACACCAAAACGTCCCAAATTCTAACTCTGTCGTTTTTTCGAAAAATGTTGAAAATTTTTTCTCGCCGATTGACTTGAAACTCACTATACAGATAAAGAATTTCACGCTGATTCCAAATCTGAAATCCGTTTTCCCATCCGATGCTTCGTTTTGAAGCTACAGCCCAAAACGTCCCAAATTCTAACTCTGTCGTTTTTCACCAATGTCCCAAAATCTTAAATGGCGTCTCACATCTAAACGAAGACAGATAGGAACAAGCCGATTCTTTCACTGAATTTGTCTCACTCTTAGCTTTCAAACGAGCTATCGCACGACAAAATCCGTCCACTGGAAGCCAAAATCGACGCAAGCTGTCCAGAGGGGGGGGGGACGTCAGCCGAAAATTTTTTCTCTCCGATTTCGCTGGAAACATCCTTCCTAACCCAAAATTTCACGTAGATTCCGAATCTGGCCTCCGTTTTCTCATCCGATGCTTCGTTTGGGCGCTACACACCAAAAACGTCCCAAATTCTAACTCTGTTAAAATTTTGAAGAAAAATTTTTTCTCGCCAATTGCCTTGAAACTCACCCTACCGATGCAGAATTTTACGCTGAATCCGAATCTGGCAGCCATTTCACCATCCACGACAACCTAGACGGTCGCCCACGTCAACCTAGACGGTCGCCCACGTCAACCTAGGCGGTCGGCCACGTCAACCTAGGCGGTCGGTCACGTCAACCCATACGAGACCAACACATCCGAGTCTCACACTCTGTCGTTGCAGAGGGGGGGGGGAGTCAGCGAACATGTTGTGAACCCACCTGGCCGGCACACCACGACAGACTCTGTCGTTCAGAGGGGGGGGGGGAGGGACTCAGGACCCGAAGCACACGGCGGCGCGACCACGACACTCTGCCGTTCCAGAGGGGGGGGGGCGCCCGGTCGAGTGTTTGTCACTTGCTTACTATTTGAATAAACCATGTTATCAGCAGGGTTTTCGGGTAACACAAGAATTAATAGGTGCTTTTAGAGAGACAGCAATGTGAGTTCATCGATCTTTGCAAAGGAACGAGCGTTGAACAAAGGTAATAGATGGAAGCAACAAATGTTTGAATATTTTTGTGATTAAAAGCGTCGCTTGAAAAGGATTAGTCTCATCTCTCCTAAGGACTACCTTTTCCACGGTCGAAGTTAATCAACATCTTCCTTCAGTTTCGTCCTGTGCGTAGTTCTTTCTCAATACAGGCATTCTGCTGAGCTGTTGAAAGTTAATTAAGGTTTAATGTATCTGTTTGTAATCAGGTGATTTTTAGGTCCGGTTTGCGCAAGATTTCATTTTTCACGGCTGGCGGATGACAGGGAATTCAGCAAGGCGTGATCTTCATTTAAAATTTTGCCATATTGTATTCATTGCATCTTTCAATGCCGCATAAGTTGTCCTTTATTCAGTTCTCAAACGACTTTGGATATTAATATGGCGCACCTCTCAAAAGAAGTAGGAATGTTTGAATAAAGAAATGCAATAATAACGGTTCTGGCCAAAGCACAATAGACTGTCGCAAAAGGACTCGAATGGAACAAGGCTTCTTGAAAAAGACGCAAACACTGAAACGTATGTTCAAGTAGCTAGAATGCTTCGCTGTGCAATGACTTTATCAGAGGATGAAAAATTGTGCGTTGTTAGTTCTGTATTGATTTTTTGCACAGGCAGCCGCAGCCACAGCGGAAGGACAGAATGAAGAATGTTAACAGAGTGAAGCACGTAGAGAAACTTAGATCCTCCAATTTAGGATTATCGAAGCACAGTCGTCGTAAGTGGATACAACATAACACTGACTTAGATAATATGACCATAGAAATAAATCCGACGAAAAACGATGAACTGAGCCGAAGAGTAGCCAAATAAACGAAGTTGCACAATACTTCAGATGAGACGAGTTCACGTTCAAGAGGTATATAAGGTG
>CAJQUW010012529.1:0-14371 GCA_907163375.1 Prostheceraeus crozeri | reverse complement strand
AAATTTTCCAAAGTGTGGAATTTCGACCTGGGACCGTCACCAAAACATTTTCATCAAATTGTCGACTGACCTCCCCCCCCCTCTGACAGCTTGCTTCGATTTGGCTTCCATGACGATTTTGTCTCGATAGCTCTTTGAAAGCTAAGATGAGACAAATTCAGTGAAAGAATCGCTTTTCCTATATGTCTTCGTCAAAATAGTGCTACAAGATTTTAGGTCGACTCGCTTACCTAAAAATCCTAAGTGCCAGTGCTTGTATGGGTAAAATTTTAAAATTTGTCCAAAGTGTGAAGTTCACCTGGACCGTCACCAATACAATTGTTCATCAAATTTGAAATTTCACTACCCCCCCCCCTCTGGACAGCTTGCTTCATTTTTCGCGCATAGCTTGTTTGAAAAGCTAAGATGAGACAAAATTCATGACAGAATCGGCTTGCTCCTATCGGTCCTTCGTTTAATGTGAAACTGCCATTTAAGATTTTGGACATTGGCAAAAACACAGATTTAAATTTGGACTTTTTGGGCTGTAGCTTCAAAACCAACATCGAATGAATACGGATTCAATTTGGAATCAAGCAAATTCTTTATCGTATTATTTCATTCAAGTCGCAAGTTTCCAGTCAAAGCGCGAAAAAATGTGCAAAATTTTTCGGAAAAACGACGAGTGAATTGGTGCGATGGCGGCCTACTCGTAGAGCCAAAAAGAAGCATCGATGGGTAATACGATGGCCTATATTCGGATTCAGCTCAAATTCTACATCGGAAATGTTGTATTTCCAGCTCAAATCGAGCACTAGAACCGGAATAGACGATTTTTAGTGTTTGGAGGAGGGGTATTACGTCCCCATACCAGCTATTCGCCACTCACTATAAAAAAAAAAATTACCTGGGAACCGACAGAACTTG
Organism: Prostheceraeus crozeri; assembly: GCA_907163375.1. Classification (NCBI taxonomy): domain Eukaryota; kingdom Metazoa; phylum Platyhelminthes; order Polycladida; family Euryleptidae; genus Prostheceraeus; species Prostheceraeus crozeri. The sequence goes on along the minus strand of CAJQUW010012529.1, from coordinate 13,465 downwards.
TCATTAAGAAACGAGAGATTGTCAACGGTAAGTCATCTTCTCTGAGCTCCGATGAGAGCTTCGGACATTCCAAATTCCGAGTTTCTGTAGAAACCGACTTAGAAAATTTCATTGCTGATATCACCTAAGCCGTCAGACTTAGAGGTTAGCCAGAGATGGCCTTCGTCTCCAGCCATAAAAGACTCACTCCAAAACTTTAAGCTTGTAACTTTGCTTCTACAAGTCCGGTTGAACTTATTCAAAAAGGTTTTCGTCGCTATTGACCCTGGCCTATGTGACAGACTACTTATAAAAGTTTCATAAGTAAGTGCTAAAAAAGTTGAAAAATTTAAATTTCACTAGTTTTGGAGGTTTTTCTGGGTTTTCAAGTATGCGAGTTCACAATCTACTGATCATATTTCAAATTTTAAAACTAAGTCTAAAGGCAGCTTGACGGTAGATCCCAGCTACTGTGCAACTACCTTTGACTCGGCGTTGCTGGTTACCATCTTTCGGGCAGTGACAATGATGTCTAACTGTAAATAGCGGGTATCGGGAAGATACTCTCACTTCCCTAGTGATCAGTACAAGGCCCTTCGGGCTGTCGACGGGATCTAGTGCCAATCCCACTACACTCAAATCTATCCCATCCTCACTAAGGTAAAATCATTCTTTTCCATTTTTATAAACTAGGAATCAATCGTTTGCTATCAAACGTTTACGGAATTAATAATCATTGTTTTCCCCTTTTCACTTCAGAAAATGGTTAACTACAATAATGCCCAAACGGCTTTCACCAAGCTCGTGCGTTTGTGCAAAGATTTTTCGTAGTGATGCCTTTCAAGAGACACTCTTGTGTAAATAACGCGAATGGTAGGGGGCATTCGATACTTTTGCAGCAGCCAATAATCATCTCCGCCTTGTCGAGACGTACCCGGAGTGGCATGCGAAACATAGCAGTTGCCAGTCAACAGAGCTGACTGAGGAGCGAGAGCAAAGTCCTCTCAGCTCAGAGTTAAAAGCTCTGGAGACTCAGTGCGACTGTCGAGGCTTATCGCGTCCACACAAAAGCCATCCCTCAATCTAGTGCACCAGCAGAAGGCTCCTCTCACCCACCCCATCTGAGACTACAGTGTGCTGTCGAGTCTATCGCGTCAGCAGAGCTCCCTCATCTAGCGTGCCAGCAAAAGGCTCTCTCACCCACTCATATCCGATTGAGTCTTCTCCGAATCGAGTAAACTCCTCCTCACTCCTCTAGCGATGAGTCGGCTCACTAGTACGCAGCGACAGTGAGAAGAGGAGGAGGAGAAAAGCTCGAACGAAGGCTGACCTAGTCAAGAGAGTGTCCTACCTCGATAGCGAGTAGAGGCGTGAGGAAGTTGACCTCGATTAGCGAGGGTGCAGCCCGGCAAAGTTACTCGAGCAGTGGTGGGATTGCGGCTCAATTCGCAACTTTCATTATGCGCCCACCACTGTCGATAAATAAGACAAGTTAAGAATGAGTTGGAGGTGTGGAAGAGGACTTCTTTCCTTCCTATAAAGCGAGTTCCGAGAACCTCTCCGCGAGTCACTCAGAAGCCTCAAGAAGACTCAAGCTAGCTTTTTGAGATAAAGGAAGGGAGCTCGATCGCGAGAGGTTCTCGCAACCTCGCTAGTAAGGCTAAAGAAAACACTCCTGATCGAGAGAGAGAGGATTCAAGAGAAGCGTTGAGAAAAGATGAGGAGGAGGTGGAAGGGCTGCGAAAGCATTGGGGAAGAGTGTGCGAACTAATCAGGAGCTGCACCAACAAGTGATGAGTTAGCAGTAATTCGACGATCAATCGCCTCCAGAAAAAAAAACATTCCCCTAGATAAGAAAGGACGGTGTGCCCGCAAGAACCGTCTCCTCTGTGAAACGTGGCAGAGACGAAATGTGTTTACAGCAGGCTAAAAAGGTATCGAAATGCCTTCCATTTTACATTCACCATAAGGAGGCAATCACAGGATTCCTGTTCGAACCACGTCCGAGAAGATCTGTAAGTTTAAAAACAAAGTAAACTTAGAGTTCAAGAATGATAACTAACAACGTCATTCTTTACATATATCAAAGAAAAGCCACACCTGCTTCCGTCAAACGAGCGAGGCGAAGCGGCAAGCATGAGTCCCATATTTTTTCATCATCCCGAGAATGAACCATCGGCTCTCTTAAGGGCCACCATGGGGCAAGACATGATAGAACCTCCTCGCGGTTTGCCCTGGGCAGTCTTCGGACTGGCGAATACTATCATTAAGTTGAATCTGCTATCAGTCAACGTGAACATTATGCAGTCGATTGCTATCCCTGAAGCATTCTGATTCGCTGTTGAGCAATTCATTGTTGAAAACCCTATATAAGCCAGAAGATTGTAGCGCTTCTCATTCAATTTGAAGTCACGATGGAAGCGACACTGCCGACAACATTCCCGTCTTCACCGATGAAGACAACGCATTCCCAGTTCGCAACCTCGATGACGAGTGGTGATGAAGAGACTGAGAAGAAGGGAAATCAAGAGGGAATCGTTTGGACGGATGAGTGTGGACTCCAAATACCACCCGCATCCGAAAGGTGCCAGATGCACCAGTACGACCTCGGCGGTATAGGGTCTATGACAACCTAACCGTCATACCCATTGATTATTCCAGCCAATAGTCAAATTCACACCCCCCGAGAACGAACCATCGGCTCTCTTAAGGGCCACCATGGGGCAAGACATGATAGAACCTCCTCGCGGTTTGCCCTGGGCAGTCTTCGGACTGGCGAATACTATCATTAAGTTGAATCTGCTATCAGTCAACTTGAACGTTGCAAATGAAGTTCGGTGTAATACTTCCTTTCGACGGGCGTTCCTGTAAAGGGCGGCGGTGAAACCCGTAGCTATGTATACCGCAAGGGACATTCGGCAATGGTCAATCTTGTTAAACCTCTCTGCGTCATGTTTGCAAGTGATTGCCTCTGTCTCAACGTAGTATACATTCGCGCCAGGGCGACATTTAGCCAACTGTCGAAGGTTGCCTAAAACTTTCCATTGCATACGTTATGAGAGCCATGAGTTCTACCTGTCTCTATCAATGAGATGAATTGATGAATGGAATGAAAGGGAGGACACTCACGCGCCACACGCAACATAACACACTTCTCTCTTCCGTAGTCTAACAAGCTCTTTACACATGGATCGCAGTCGATTGCTATCCCAGAATCATGTAAGCTATCTTAATTTTATTTAACACTATTTCATCTACCATTATCACCCATATGAAATTTTATAAGATTTGCAAGTTAAACTAAGCGTGCTACTATTTCCAAATGAAAAAGTATACATGGTTAAATTATTCACTAAAGCCCCATTCAAGTAAGTCAGTATTTAATAAGAATTTTAAATTCTTTTAAAATTTATATTTTAAAATATATATTATATATATTCCTATTATATATCTTTATTATATTCCTTTAATCGCGACGCCCATTAACTTAAAACCAGTAAACACTTTGAATTTATACTTTACTTTTCTTCTTTCCCAGCTGTTACTTTCGTACCTTTCCCAACCAACGTACAAGAGAGAGTGAGCTGCGGAAGGATGCCCTGCTCTTTTAGTTACTTTCAAATTTTAAGATGTTACCAAAGTTTTCTATCAATTTTCAAACCACCGCAGCTAACTCTCTAACACTTCTCCCATTACATCAGAAATTATTATCATACCATAGATCTTACAATAAAATGAACGTCATTAAAGTCATAGCATTTCATTCACATTCTTGATCTTCACTTTCTTCCTCTTCATTACCGTATTCTTCAAGTCTTCACATTAAGTTCATAGCATCCTTTACTGGGTGTAACATTAGCACGTGGAGGCTCTTGTTCACTCAACAATTCTTGGACCCTAAATGCCACACCCGCCGGCGGGACAACTGACGACTGGGGCGACCGCCCTCAAAACCCATTCCGTAATGGGAAACAGGGGGTCGGGACTTCCGCGCGATCAGCTGCCGTGAGAGCCCTCTCATGAAACGCCACCGTCCTCTCTTTACTAGCTTGCTCTTCTTTTGTCTTCTCCCTTCGTATCGTCTTCGTTTGTCTCGTTCTCCTCGTCCGTCATCACATGAAAAGACGCGGCTTTGTGTCAGTATCAGGCATAATTCATTTCATTATCATTAGAACAATTACACATTTACATTTACAATCACATAACATAAAGATTCACTTCAATTACATTAGCATTAATTACATATTACCACGTGACGGGAACCACCGTTAACCTTCGGAACTACGTTCCGAAGGTGATCACACTCCAGCGTCAACAAAAAGATTTTTGATTGTTTTTATTACACTATACATTTACATTTATCTTTAAAAATACTGTCATTTACAAAATCAATCTTTAGTTATAACAGGCCTAATGTTGGCGCCTCCAGCGCGCGAGAGTACTACACCCGTACCCTTCTGATCCCTTTCCTAGATTGCACCATCAATGACCTGAAGGACGGGTTCAGCGACCACACTGCGACAGCAATGAAATTCTCAACATTCGTGCCAGCATTTTTATCAGCTGACAAGTTTGAAGAGGTAAAATTTACATAATCATTTTATCTTACAAGATAGATAGGCACACATTTGGACTCTTGCTCTTATGTATAAGTAGATCCTACTACATGATGGCTTTCAGCAATTCTTAAGCGAAATAAATTCTTCTAATTGGATGGCATTGTACTGAAAGCAAGCAGGATACATCAATGTCTGTGACACGAAGTGCCGATGATTTTTCCTTATATTTATTAGGTATGGTAAAAGGTGTTAGAATATATTCTTATACTTTTGTACATAAATAATGAAAAATATAAAGAAGGAGTGACCCGCTTTTTTTACAGTCATCTAATCTGAATAACCTCCTGCTCCTAATTTTCAACATAATCGATTTCTTCTAAGTCTGAATATTCTGAAAGCTTAAGATAACTATTCATCACTGATATTCATGCACCTGTATCTATTTTTCAGATAATTCCTATGATCAAATTTTACCGATCTACCGTTGATGTAGAGATCCGCGATGTCAAGGCCGAGTACAACCGCTGGACTCACAAATGGGCCGACGCCAAGCAGCAAGGGCTGCATCTTCCCGCCAATCCCGCCACAGCCCTAGAGCAGTGTGATGCAGACTTTTATCCGGCCATAAATAAATACTTAAAATATTTTGCTGTATTCCAGCGACTACAGCTACGCCTGAGCGCAGTTTTTCTACGCTAAAGCAGTTGAAGTCATACATGAGATCGACAACCACGGATGAACGTTTGAACGGTTTGACCCAAATTTATACTCATCGCGAATTCAAAATTGACATCGATTCCGTGATTGACCGCTTCGCTCTAAACAAACGACGAGCAGATTTTGTCTTGTAATGCGATTGCGGATAACAATACATGTATATATAAGAAGGTTGAGGGAAATGAATCTTGTTGTTCATGTTCATGCAGTGTTAATTTGCTTTGGGTCAGGAATTGCGGACACAAAAAAATCAGTTTATCTGTGGATATGTAGATAGTTAACTTCACCCACTTTATCCATATGCGTTTGCTGACTTCAACATGATGAAATGCAAAATGACAGTGAATGTTGATATCGCTATGATGGTGCATTACCATAGTATGTCAAATTGCTATAACTGCTGCAAAATGTATAACATAGATTGCAATGCTAAATAGAAATGATAGGGGAAAACAAGAATTACGCAACATTTATCCTGGCCCTCCACCGAAAAAAATTTCTGGCGACGCGCTTGAAAACAGGTAAACCCTGTCTGCTAATGACTTATGCTAATAACAAAGCTATGACACTTGACTTGACTGAAATGAAATTCTTTGTCGTGTGCCTATTCATTCACTTCTGATATTTAATGCTGAATTGGGGTTTTGAGCAGTTTGACTTAAGCATCGAAATATCAAATAATTTATGCGAAAAGTCAATGTATGACTCGTGTTTCAGAAAGGACTCTTCCCTTGCAATCACCATACTTGAACTGATTAAAATGACCAAAAGATAAAATGGTGAACTATTACGAAGTTTTTCAAGTCCCCCACCGGCCCCACCCTTTCCGTTTTCTGATAAGATCTCTCCACTTCATTAAACAATGCTTTCACAATCATCTTCTAGCGTCATTTACTCTGAACTCAGGGGCGAAATTTTTGATTAAGTATGGCTACTTCCTCTAGGCGCATTACTCAGGCTCGCAAATTTAAATAAAACCATTGTCCGCCAGAATCATATTCAGCACTGCGTTAACAGATATTGCTTGTTGAAATATTTATATACCGGTACATATGCAGTGCATTCGAATATTTGAGTGAGTGAATGACGAAGCGATTTTCAACCCTGACACTGAGCGACGGGATATTCCGGCTTCCTATCACACTGAACTGAGAACTAGGAATTAATTGTTCATCGATTTGAAGAATGACGTAACTGCATGTTTTCCCCAAATTCTCCCAAATTCCTACGATAATATTGACTTTGATTGCTTTTTCTCCACCCTAAGTTTACAATATCCTCGCATTTTGTAGTTAAGCATTTAGAACTCTAATTTTATGCTATCGGCCCTAAAGCCTGAATGCAAAGGTAATCATCCTTATAGATTTTTCTCTCGATCTCTTTCATTCAACAATCACATCTTCAAAGTGTTTTATGAGATCATCAGAAAATGGGCTCACCGATTTCAGTGAGATCAAATCCAATTTGGAAATTAAGCAAGATTTTATTATCGCAAATTGGGAGGGACCTTGAAATGATCAATCTCAGCAAGAAAAAATCGATTAGATTGATATTTTTCATCTAAACTATAAATGTTCTACAATATGACTCATCTTTAACAATGACAGAACACTTCTCACTAAAAAAGAATGTATCTTCCTAATTGATGTCAGCTTTTAACCAAATTGTACTTTACTTCATCAAGTTTTAGTATTGAGAAACTTAAAATATTGAGTCCGGCATCGTTATTTCGTTCACATTTTTTTCATGAAATTAAAAGTTGATCGCGCCCTAGGATCGAACTGGGAGACCTTCTGCGTGTTAAGCAGATGTGATAACCGCTACAAACCACGCGATCTACACTCCTTCGCATGCTCTCATTTCATGTCCAATCCATGCACTTTACCCTAATCACATGAAAGATAAAGTAAACAAAAACGCAACCATGCAACACTGTAAAGTAGCATGAATATGATAGACGTGTGCATACATGAGTTTGCCGTCGTAAAGGTGGGTCGACATTTTGATAAGCGCATTATGACATTCAATTATTCAACGTAGCCAAGTGCGTCAAGTACAAAGTTAAAAAAACGCTAATGACTAGTTAATTTCATAGGTACAAAGTTAATGATTTAAAAGAAAAAGTTTTTATATCCTAAAATGTCTAAAATTTTTAAAAATACTTACTAGAAGGACAAACAACGCTTCTTCCTCACACCTCATGTGTAATGAATTGCGAGTAAGTTCGTTCTTGTTTCTAATTAATGTTTATCACTTATATATTGAAAAAGATCAAATTTAACAGTCTGCCATTCAGATGATAAGAGGACAGGTCCTGTTCCAATCGTATTTGAATTAGTCCAGATAATTTCATACTGCTAATTTTCATATTTTGATTTGCAATGAAAGTTTTCCAAGTGCTTACACAAAAAATGCAGATCGAAATCGTTTTTAAATTGAATAGAGACGGTGGCCTGAAAATATAAAAGGGAGTGGCCCTTGATTATCGATCTAAGACATTTGATACATTTTTTAGTGAAGTTGAAAGCTCACATCGGACAGATCGCGTTTAATTCTATTCTCTTCTGCTACATATTCTATCCGAATCTTGCATGCCCAAAATTTTCCAGCCGGTTCCAACTCTGGTGTGGTCAGAAAGCATGAATCTCGTTAGAGAGTCAGTTTAATACCTCGCAAACCATTTTTATTTCACTTAAAATTTGATAATATCAACCTTCGGTTCACCAGGGCCTCGATACAACAGGGGGTTTTGGGGTGTGACAACCTCCCCAAGACTTCGGGGGGACAGCAGGCAAAATGTGTAATAATTTCTGCAATCGTATAGGAACGCTGCGTTACCCGAAGAGACCAAATCTTAGATTTTTTTTTTTTTTTTCATGTGAGCTGAGGTGCACGCGGCATGTGCGCTTGCCATGTGACGAAATAGCAAAAACTTACGAAGGGTCAGGCTTTGTGGGATTAATTCTACAGCATAAGTTTTAACACCAGTTATTACGTAAGGCCTTAGCTATAATCATTAGTGTGTTTCAAATTTTTCTAACTCACACCACAACACCAACAAATCTATCACCAAAGAAAATGCCTTGACCATACATTATAAAATAATTTAGAAAATCTGGGAAAAAGCCAAGTGATTCTATTGATAGAAAATATAAAAAATGTGCGAATTAGAAAAAATTATTACAAAAATCCAATATTATAATCATTATGCAATGGGCCTTCATTCGAGAAAAAAACCAAATGTTTGGTAGGTTTTATTGATTTTGGGATACACCATTCAGATTGTGATTTTGTCTTAAATTAACACCTTGCGAGTCATTCTCTGGCGCCCCTTTTTTTCATCAGTCCCATCTTGTTTTCTTCTCGCTATTGAATAAGTTCTTCTTGCATTACTTTCCTTTCTCTGCTGCCTCATTTGATTTATTGTATTCCCAGCTAATCAACCAGACGCACGAGCGTGGTTATATTTTTTAATTCATGAGTTTAACCTTCACAATATTCCGTCTCGTTTCATATTACATAACTTTCATTGTTGATTTGGGTCTGATTGCCAACATGCCTGTCTCGAGGTTAAAGAAAAGAATGCGGATTTCTAGAGGTCAACTGTTTAATCAAAACATATACCAACACACCTCCGGTTGTCAGGCAAGTAGTAAGAAAATAGGCGAACACCAGATAGCGCAGATGGCCTGCCATCGCTGACGTCCCCCCTCTGGAACGGCAGAGTGTCGTGGTCGGCCGCCGTGGTGCTTCGGTCTGAGAGTAAGGCGAAGAAGTCTGAGTGAGGCTGAGGTGGAAGCTGAGCTCGAGAAGGGCTGAGGGAGGTGAGTGAGTTGGAGGCTGAATCTGAGGTAGGGAGTCTAGAAGAGAGGGGCTGAGGTGGAGGGGGTAATGAAGGGGGGATCTGGAGTGAGATCTGAGCGTTGAGGCTGAGAGAGGAGAGCATGAGAGAAGAGCGCGGTTCTAAGGCGAGAGGAGGTGAGAGAGAGGGGAGGTCCCCGAGTCTGAGGAGGTTTAGCTAGAGTGGCCGGGACTCTGAAACTGAGGGAGTGAGCAGAGGCGGTCGAGTGAAGCGAGAGGCTGAAGGAGGGGGAGGGCTGAGGGCTGCTGAGGGGTCTGAGGGAGCTGGGAGTAGAGGTGCTGAGTGAAGGGGGAGCTGGGAGGAGAGGAGGGGAAGAGAGCCGAGGGTGAACGGTCCTGAGGAAGGTAGAGAGGAGGTGATGGAGGAGTGAGAAGAAGGATTGGGTATGAGGGAGAGTGAGTCGAGGGGTGGGTATGATAGAGCGAGACACAGTGCGTATGTAGCTGATGGAGACCCTCGGCGATAGGCAGAGTAGAGCGCCAGCTCGGTGTCTGGTGGGTGGGCGCGAAATGAGTGCGGGGACGCGCCATGCTTCGCGACCGTGGCACTGAGCTGAGCTAATCAGGTCTGTCACGTTGGAGGGAGCTACCATCGTCGGCGACGAGAGCATTGCGGTCAGGTCATGCCCCGGCGAGGTGCGACTGTTCGCCTAAGCCGTCATCCAGCGGTTGTGGTCTGTTCGAGCTCTCGGCTCTGTAGCCTCGAGAGCAGCGGGGAACAGCGGAGAGCGAGCCTGTAGTTAACCACTTCACGAGAGGAGAGAGAGGGCGTGGCAGTGCTGAGCGTCGTGTGCTATGGTACGGCGGGCTATCGGGGGCTGTGTGAGTGTGACAGAGGCTGCCGAGGGAATGAACGATACCCTCTAGCATTGAGTGAAAGCGGGGGCGGAGAGGGATGGTAGAGTATACTGCGGATCACTTATGCCGTCTGAGTGTGGGGGGGCGCTCATGATGAACAGAGGGGGATCTGAGAGATAGAGCTGCGGCGCGATGTCCGTGAGATCTCTGAGTGCAGAGCTGGAGTTGAGAGATCGTCGAGAAGACGCTGCTGAAGGGTACGAGGCGGGACTGAGGGTGAGGGGTGAGGGTCTGATGGAGGGGGGTGGGCTTTTATGACTGGATTGCAGCCTGGTTTAGCTTAGGTGTGCATGCTCATTTAGGTTATGGCGTGGCACAGAGACGGCTGATAGCTGAGGGGGTTGGAGCTGAAGTGGTGAGAGGTAAGTGGGGAGGAAGGGTGAGGGACGGCAGAGGGGCCTGAGTGAGTTAAGGAGCATAGCGTTGGGGCTGAGCGGCCTGAGGGAGGGGAGCGACTGAGTCATTGGAGGAGGAGGTGGAGTGTGAGGGGGGGGGGTGAGTGGAGTTGTGGCGGGGGACGGAGATAAGAGGAAGGGGAGAAGGGGGAGCGGGTTCTGAAAAGAGGGTGTGTAGGGGGGCTGAAGGGAGGACTGAGGGGAGGGTGGGGTAGCAAGAGGTGGATGGCGGGGACGGTGGCCTAGGGGAAGGGGAGAAGGTTCCCTGGCAAGGTGGTTGGCCGTGTCTGAGCGCCAGAGCAGGTAGATGAGAGTAGAGGGAGTAGAGATGGAGGTGCGCGGGCACGCGCTATAGGGTCAGCTGATGCGCAGATGCGTCGGGACGTGCGGGTGCGAGCATCTGCTTCGTGGATGTACGCAATCGCAACTCGCTTATAGCTATCTTCGTCTCTTCATCGATTTCTCGATCAGCTTTGCTGAGCACGGCGTCGTCGCGGCTGCTCAGCCGTCGTGCGGAGGGGGACGGGCTTCGGGACGAGGAAGCTGGAGAAGGGAGAGCGGTGTGCTCGGTAGGTGCTGAGCAGCGGCGGCGGTATAAGCGGCGGGCTTTCATAGCCGATGCGGAGGCAGAGGAGGCGCGAGGCGAGTCCGCGATGGGGGCGTCTGTCGGATGTCGATCTGTTTCGTCAGCATAGACAACGCGGATAGGCTGGCCAGACATGCTGTTTGATATCTGATGGGCTTGACGAAGGGGACTGACGTCGTACTGTCCGAGCTAGCGAGGTGCTGGTCGCGACAGGGCCTCCTACAGCGTTTGCGAGCTTGTGCTAGTCGTATCGGTGCAGCCTTAGGGTAGCGGCTTCGGGGAGTGGGGCATGCTAATGAGGGGGCGCCGAGTAGGAGGAGCGTGGAGGTAGGCGAGGAGCAAGAGGCGGGAAGTATGGTTCAGAGCGAGAGGGAGAGAGTTGAGCTAGAGTCAGATTGAGACTGAGGTGAGGACCTGGGATAGGCAGAGGGAGCGTCCGTGAGGGCAGAGAGAGGGAGGATTCCTGAGGGGGTACTGCAGGTGGGAGAGTGGGAGCGCCTGAGAGGAGGGAAGAGAGGGTGAGAGGGTGTGCGGTTCGGAGCTCTGGTGGGCCTCGGCAGCTGAAGATCGAGATGTGATATTGAGAGGCAGCGCAGACGAGGGTCGGGCAGAGGGCTAGTATGCGTGTCAAGAGATAGTCATAAGAGCGAGGAATGGAGAGTATACCGGAACAATTGAGAGGGGGAGAGCAGGAGGTCTGGAGAGGTATGGAGCGAGGGTCAGAGGATGAGGGCTCAGAGTCGCAACTGAGGGATAGATTGTAGAATAGGAGACAGATGAGGAGTCTATAGGGTGAACTCGACTCAGAGGGTACCAGAGGCGGGGGGCTAATGAGGAGGGCGAGGTGCCGCCCAGAGTGCTCGGACAGCGAGGCCCTGCGGCGGGGCTCTAGGTAATGGACGAGCTGCGTGCGAAGACTGATGTCGAATTGGCGAGCTGATCTCGGGGAGAGGGATAGGCGATGAGCATCGATAGTTCTGACAAGCTGAGGGGATGAGTGTTGCGGAGGACGTGGGCGGAATGTTGAGAAAGTTTTGACTCAACGTCTGAGGACGAGCGGGAGGGAGAGTAATACTGGGGAGGCGTTGCGCAGAAGATAGAGTGTGGGTAGCTTATCGGGTCATCTTGTTACTGCATCGTCGAGCGAGTTTGCTTGTAGCGGTCAGCTCACGGCGTCTTGCTGCGGTGTTGACGTTGGGCGTACGCTAGCCGTATCTGTGTGTGCTGACAGCTGCTCAGAGAAGCTTCGAGCGGGGATGGGGGAAGGGAGTTACGTCCCCCCCCCTCTGGAACGACAGAGGTTGTAGTCTGTCGTGGTGTGCCAACCAGGTGGGTTCACAAACTGTTCGCTGACGTCCCCCCCTCTGGAACGATAGAGTGTCGTGGAGGACTTGGGCGACCGCCAGGATTAGTCTTGAGGCTATAGTGTGTGATGTTTTTCGTGCAATCTGCTGAATGTTGGGTTGTAAAATGGGTTGTTTCGAGTGGATGGAGTGGTCGGATGAGAAAACGGAGGTCGGATTCGTATTCAGCGTGAAATTCTGCATCGGTATGGTGAGTTTCAAGGCAATCGGTGAGAAAAAATTTTCAACATTTTTCGAAAAACGACAGAGTTAGAATTTGGGACGTTTTGGTGTGTAGCGTCAAAACGAAGCATCGGATGAGAAAACGGAGGTCAGATTCGGATTCAGCGTGAAATTCTGCATCGCTATGGTGAGTTTCAAGTCAATCGGAGAGAAAAAATTTTCGGCTGACGTCCCCCCCCCTCTGGACAGCTTGCTTCGATTTTGGCTTCCAGTGGACGGATTTTGTCGTGCGATAGCTCGTTTGAAAGCTAAGAGTGAGACAAATTCAGTGAAAGAATCGGCTTGTTCCTATCTGTCTTCGTTCAAAAGTTAGAGCGGTTACAAGATTTTAGGTCGGAGCTCGCTTACCTGAAAAAATCCTAAGTGTCAGAGTGACTTTGTATGGGTAAAATTTTGAAAATTTTCCAAAGTGTGGAATTTCGACCTGGGACCGTCACCAAAACATTTTTCATCAAATTTTGAAATTTCACTGACCTCCCCCCCCTCTGGACAGCTTGCTTCGATTTTGGCTTCCAGTGGACGGATTTTGTCGTGCGATAGCTCGTTTGAAAGCTAAGAGTGAGACAAATTCAGTGAAAGAATCGGCTTGTTCCTATCTGTCTTCGTTTAGATGTGAGACGCCATTTAAGATTTTGGGACATTGGCGAAAAACGACAGAGTTAGAATTTGGGACGTTTTGGGCTGTAGCTTCAAAACGAAGCATCGGATGGGAAAACGGATTTCAGATTTGGAATCAGCGTCAAATTCTTTATCTGTATGGTGAGTTTCATGTCAATCGGAGAGTTTCAAGTCAATCGGCGAGAAAAATGTTCAACATTTTTCGGAAAAACGACAGAGTTAGAATTTTGCGATGGCTGCCTACTGTAGAGCCAAAACGAAGCATCGGATGGGAAAACGGAGGCCAGATTCGGATTCAGCGTCAAA